>QGSO01000806.1:0-167726 GCA_011037825.1 Carya cathayensis | reverse complement strand
GAGAAAAACTCAATGCAATATTCTCATTAATCTGAAAATGAATGAATGCTCAATGAATAACTTTCTTTACATCATTTCTATTTATAGACACGTATGCTAACAAACTAATTTATCTCATCTGCATTTCAACTTAATTTAGTTGTCATTTAGAAACCTCATCATCCTTTTTTGTTTGCTTCCCTGACTTCAACTCCAAAGCTTCAATCTGAGTTTGTATATTCCAACACCCCCCTACAAGAGGGGAATGTATATTTATCATTCCCATCTTGCGGATCAAATGATGGAAATTGAGGGAACCAAGTGGTTTAGTCAGAATGTCTGCCAGCTGATGTTTAGATGGAATATGAATGATCTTGATCAAACCTTCTTGCAATTTTTCTCGGACCAAATGGCAGTCTAGTTGAATGTGCTTGGTTCTTTCATGTTGGACAGGGTTTGATGCAATTTCAGAGGCTGGTTTGCTGTCTGTATAAAGCAACACAGCTTGTGGATGAGAGATTTTCAAGTCAGCTAATAAGTAGATCAGCCATTGTAGTTCACATGTGGTAAAGGCTAGAGCTCTGTATTCAGCTTCAGCTGAGGATCTACTAACTGTTGGCTGTTTCTTTGATTTCCATGAAATAAGAGAATCACCAAGGAACACTGTGAAGCCAGTAACACTTTTTCTGGTATCAATGCAGCCACCCCAATCACTATCTGAGTAGGCTTTTAGATGGAGAGATGAATGAGCAGATAGAAAAATTCCTTGCCCTGGTGTTGCTTTGATGTATCTGACAACCCTTTCAACAGCTTGGAGATGATTGCTGCTAGGATGAGCCATGAATTGGCTTAGTGCTTGTACTGAGTAGGATATGTCAGGTCTAGTCATAGTGAGGTATAATAACCGACCCACTAATCTTCTATATTGTGCAGGATCTGATAAAGGAGGTGATGAGTCATTGGCACTCAGCTTAAGTGTAGATTCCATAGGAAATGCCACAGGTTTACAACCTGAAAAACCACTATCTTGCAAAATATCTAAGGCATATTTTCGTTGGCACAAAGTTATGCCTTTGGTTGATCGAGCCACTTCAATCCCCAAGAAATACTTTAGTTCTCCCAAGTCTTTGATGGTAAAAGAATCATGTAAGAACTTTTTGACAGTGAGTATAGCATCAAGATTATTAGATGCAAGAATCACATCATCAACATAAATCAAAAGTGCTATAAAACTGTTTGAATTATGCTTGATGAATAAAGATGAATCAGACTTCCCTTGAATAAAACCAAACTGAAGAAGAGATGATGACAGCTTGGAAAACCACTGTCTTGAGGCCTGCTTTAGACCATATAGGCTCTTTTTGAGTTTGCAAACTCTCGGATCAGTTGGTGAGGAGTACCCTGGTGGTAGTTGCATATAGACCTCTTCATTTAAATCTCCATGGAGGAAAGCATTGTTTACATCAAGTTGATGTAAATGCCAATTCTTAATGGCAGCAATGGATAACAAAGTCCTCACTGTTGTCATTTTAGCTACAGGTGAGAATGTGTCAAAAAAATCAAGACCTTCTTGTTGGAGTGTAGCCTTTTGCTACTAATCTGGCCTTGTATCTATCAATTGTGCCATCAGCCTTGAATTTAACACGATATACCCATTTACATCCAATTGCAGTCTTATTAGGAGGTAATATTGCAAGTTCCCATGTTTTATTTAATTCAAGAGCTTTTATCTCATCTAACATGGCTGCTTGCCATTGTGGGTAAGAATTAGCTTGTTTGAAGGTCTTAGGTTCAAAAGAAGATGACAAAGCAGAAGTAAAAGCTGCATGTTTAGGAGATAGTTTATGTGTTGAAAGAAAATGAGCAAGAGAATATGGCTTACCAGAAGAAGGAATGCAGCAACTGAAGGATTTTGGAGATGTTGAAGTAGATTGAGCCATATTACCACAATGAAAATGCTGCAGATATGAAGGAGGATTCCTTATTCTTTCAGACCTTCTAAGACTTACAATTTCAGGATTGGTCTGTGAAATGAAGGTGTTTGAGTTTCAGAAGATGGATTTTGTGAGGTAATGGAGTCTGGAATTTCAGAAGATGGATTTTGTGAAGAAGTGGGTTCTTGAATTGCAGAAGGTGTATTATGTGAGCTAGTAGGTACTATGAAATCATGTATTTGAGGAAAGTCAGGAAAGATAAAAGGTGTATGAGTAGTGTTTGGAATGGAAGGAAAAACATTCTCATGAAATATGACATTTCTTGAGACAAAGATTTTAAGAGTAATGAGATCAAGCACTTTGTAGCCTTTTATATTTGGTGGATAACCAAGAAATAAGCATTTTGAGGCTCTTGGATGAAATTCAAATTTTCTTCCACATTTCTAGTCCTCTGTTCTTGATTAATCAAGTTACAGAATTTTACAAATTCTGGCAAGCGCAACACTGGATATGAAAGGCAAACCTCATTTCCAAATATCTGGCATGTACGAGGACCTCTCGTTACCAAACATGTTTCGAGAATAGTTTATGATACAACGATCCCACTATAATGCTAAATTTCCAGGGGTCGTAAGAATTGGAGAGTGGGGCTGGCGTCCTGCTATATCGATTGAGCTGCTAAAAATGCAATATAATGTTCACAAATGCTACTGCCATTTCCAAGCATTGACTTTGAAGATTCAGGAACTCGAATTCCCTCAAATATGGAAAATCTTGCTAACTTCTACGCGGGATGCCATCAGAGGAAGATCTATACGTGAAGCAAATCTGAATCGCAGTCAGAAAGATTTTTAAGCTGTGGAGATTTCCCCAGTTACTTTTTGAGTGATCGCTAACTAATTTATGTATCATGGTTATTCCCTGAATTTGAACACCTTGTTACTCTGTTTCTGCAGGCTGTCATAACTGAGGAAGGCACTATCAGACGATATGTTAATTTTCAATTCTACTAAATTCCATCTCCATCAATTTGAGCTTACCCAAGAAATAAACAGATCATACAAATATCTTGAAACTCTAATATAACATATAAGCTAGAAAATACCTTCAGAATCTGGAAGACGTCCAGCTTGTGCTCTGACATTCTTAGGTCCTATGCACATGAGCAGTATAAGCATAAGAAAAGTAAAGCTGGTCTTTGAACTATGACTATGGTATGCCATCTTCTTCTCCACCGATCAGCTTGGATTGCCGCATTCCTCGCTTACAAACTTGCACAGAAATGCAGATATATCATATATGTGCATACCATTAGAATTTATAAAAGAACCTTCGGCGGCTGGCCGGTACTTGCATAACAAACCAAATCCTCCCTTAGTTTCTCGATGTGGGCTCTACCGACCTTCTTCCGTACGTGAACCGAATTTGATAACTGATCCAGACAGGCCGGAAGCGTAATGTTACGTAAATGCAAAAATGCACTGTAATTATTTTGGAGAAAGTAAAATTTATTAATTATATATATATGTATTTCTTTTTTAAAGAAATTGTGTAGTGTTGGTATATTCTTCAATTATAAATATTATTTCTTTTTTACGGTAGATTTTGTTCAAAGTCAAATCACTTAAAAGCTTTTGTGATTATGAAAATTTATTTTATTTTTTTAAAGTATAATCCGTATATTGTATTCATGTATTGACTAAATGACACAGTTTATCAAAGTTTACACAGTTAAGAATCTCCCGAAGATGGTCCTCCATCCAAACTCTCTCCTCATGTACATTTGAAAATTTATTTTATTTATTGACGATCCTAAAACCTTATATTGATAAACGAATGAGCTCTAAGAAATTCACAAAGTGTTCAAAGTGAAAAGCATCCGAGTATGGAAAATTATTACAAGAAAGCTTATAATGAAGTTCCGAACTGCATCATTTTAAAAAGAGAATAATTTTAGCCGGTTGGACCGATATTTACCAAATAACGCCTTTCAATAAAAATGTGCTACATAGTCACTACATGTTAACAACCGTGTGACTTGTGATGATTGTACATAAAAAGTCTTTGTGAGTTTCAGTATCAATGTCAACTATTAATGAAATGATAGAGACATTTGAAATTCTTGATATGAGAATTTAACCAGTGCCGTATGGTCCGAGATGGGTTCCGATAAGGACAATTATTTTTTCTTTATACTTTTTTTGATTTATTTTTTTATATTTTTAAATATTTAAAAAAATTCGTAATATTATTGAAAGATACTTATTCAATCACTGTATAAAAAAACAAAACACAGCTATCAAAATAAATGCTCGATGCCGGAGTGTTCCTCCTGATGGGTTTATTTTTGTTTCGTTTAATGTTGCTGTCCGTAATACTGGAAGTACAGCCACCGCTGTATCTAGAGACCATCTAGGAAATCTCTTAGGTTGCATGACTCAGTTCACTAGAAGCTGTAATCCGAATTGTGGTGAAGCGTTTGCAGCTCTCATAGCCATCAGCTTAGCAATAGAAAAAAAGAATGGAAAAAAATTGTTATTGAATGAGTCTCTCAGATGGTGATTTCGCATTGAACAACCCGACTTATAAGTCAGATTGGATCATTGAAGCCATGACAAATGATGCAAGAATAATGCTTGACAAATTTCAAAGTTGGTAGGCAGTCAAAATTCATCGATGTCAGAATTGATGTGCGCATTTTTCACTGGGCAATGGCATCTACAAATCAATTATTTGAAGATATACCCAGAATCAAGATTCCTCATTTTCTACTAGAGTTCTGCAGCGGCAAGGATCCACCATGATATCTCTGTTATTTGTAATTTACTGCTTTCTTGTTTAATTTGAGTTCCTGTATGTATGAACCTTTGTTGAAGTAATGCAAGTCTATCTGTTTCGAAGAAAAAAAAAAAAATTTGAAATGCTCAAAGCCATTATCAAAATTCAAAAAAAAAAATTTGAAATGCTCCAAGCCATTATCAAAATTCCGAACATTTATCTTAAAAAAAATAAACAAAGCTACATAGCGGAGAAAATTGCACATAAAAAGTCTTTCTGACTTGTTAGTTTCGCGTTTGGCTATCGAGGGTATATAAAATATTTTCAGAATATTCATTTATTATTTATTATTTTATTATTATTTTTATTTACTATTTATTATTTTTTAATTATTTATTATTATTATTATTTATTAATTTATTATTATTTTGATATATTTTTTCTAACACTTCTCGCTATCCAACTATTAATGCCATAAAAAACTGAGCCATCTACACAGCTGGGCGGGTGCCTAACAAATCCTCATCCCTATCAATGATACTAATTTCCTTCCATGATATTATTTGGATCATTAAATTCTTGGAAAATCTTTCAATTGTATCTTTGAATTGTATCTTTCAATTTCATGATATATATTAAGTTCTCCATGATTTTTTATTATTTTTTATTATCATCCCATGGATTCCACAGATGTGATTGCATAAGAGGAATCAAATAAAATTATTAAAAACAGAAAAAGACTTTTCAAAGAAGACTTGAACTCAAGTCTTTGGAGTTTAGAGGTTATACAAAGCTTTTTACAAATTAATTTCTGCCATATTGAAATTTTTTAAAGTTTTCCAGAAAATCTATTTGTCAAGTCCCAAGATTTTTGTGTATTTGATATTTTAAAAATATACTTGAATCTTTAGGTACCTCATTTATTTGGATTTGGAATGTTAAAAATTGAATGAATTATTCTATTTGCAAGCTGATATATAGTACGTACTATTATATTATTTACATGGAAATATTTTGATTTGTGATATTTAAATTTTATTTTATTTTAAATAAATTCATACCATGTAAATATTTTGTTAAATGAATTATCCACGTGGTCGACTTGCAAATATATATCTTCTTGTTGAATTAATGTGGCCAACTCACGCGGTGGATTAGTCCGTTCGATGTGATTGAATTAAATGAATCAGGAAAAAACAGAGCACTGGAAAAAGATTTGAATGAAAGCTCTTAAAAAAACAAACAAAAAAAAGTCTTAAAAGAAAGGAGACTTTAGCTAAATAATTAATGCCATAAAAACTTAGCCATATACCCATTAAATTAATTTCCACAAAATTTTCACGAATCAATGCAGGCAAGCAGTCGGAAGATGATGATGATGTAGATTGATCATGGAGAAGATGTCCGGAGGGACCTTTGGATTTCTTCATCATGTCCCTAAATTCTCTTTAATTTGTATTGTTAAAAATATTTGTACAGGCACCAATATTAAATGTTGTAAGGTCTATTTTATGTGGGTATCTACCTCTTTCCCACTTAAAGCTCTCGAGGCAATGCATGAACTTGAGGAGACTTTGATCTAAAGAGTACTACAATTTCTTCATCTGAAGTGTGTATAAATATTTTAGTGTATTAAAAAAAATAGAAAGAATCTGTGTTGAGAAAAAATATGAAATATTTTTAAAATCAAAACACGGGATTTGTTATATTGGATGGATGTAAAATGTTTTTATTTTTATGTATTCAACTTTTTCTCACTCTTTTATAAGAATTCAATAAAACATCTTAACTCAACCATTTTACTATTATTTACATAATTATTACAATTTCTCATTTCATCTCATTATCCAAATATGCCATAAATCATGTTTCAAACTTACTTGATTTGAGGATTTATAGAGATTATATCAACTTTTTGTGTTATTCATATGATCCATACATTCTTATGGTCGATTAAGAAACTTTTGGTCCAAAAGTTGTCCGTTAAATGTGAGATTTTTAAAAAAATATGCTTAATCTTAAGAAACGTCATTTATTCGATTTGGTACGTTATTTGAATGAGTTCTTCTATTTATACAATAAGCTGGTGCATAGAAGTAGAACACATGATGCCATATAGGCATATCTGCGTCTATTTATAAATACAATTTTCCTTGTTAAAGTAACGTGGCCAACTCGTGTGTGATTGAATTAATGAATCACATAAAAAACAGAGTAGTCCATGTCATCTGCCGTAAAGTAATTTCCAAGAAATTTGAAATTCTAGCACTTTAGCCTCTTTATAATTAATTTTGTTTTTAAATGAAAGAATCTTCATTAATCATGAAAAAACAATACAACTCTTATCACTCAAAATAATAGATGAGACCTCACATGGACCATCCTCAAGCCATACAACTTCTGAATTTAAGTTCCTTGCTAACTGCGCAGCAACATGTGCTGCTTTATTCCCATCCTTTTAAAAATTCTACTCTCCAAAAAGGTTGCCTTGATAACAAATCTTGAATGTCCTCCATTAAGAGACCTGTCCAAGAACAATCATTACCTTTAGCTTGAATATTATCAACTACCATTTTTGCATCTCCTTCAAAAATAACATGACAGATTCCCAATTCTTGACATAGCTTCATTGCTCGAAGTAATGCATAACATTCAGCTTGTAACACAGATGAGACTGTGCTTTGGGAGCAGCCAGAATAACTTCAGCTTCACCACATTTGTTCCTTATCACAACCCCAATTCCCATACAGCTACTTATTGCAGAATAGGCTGCATCAAAATTTACTTTGCAAAAAGGATCCAAAGGTGGCTTCCAACATATTCTCTCTTCTGGTGTTGCCACACCTGATAGCCCCAAATGAGTTTTTTGTATGTTCCTCCTTACCTCTTTGAAAAGGTCAACCTCATCTACAGCAGACTTATAAATAATGGTTGGATTCACAAACTTTTGGTCAAACACCCAAAGATTTCTACGAATCCATAACTTATGAAACACTGCAACCACATACTCCAGTTGATGAACCTCCAGTTTCTGCAATAATTCCAACCATAAAGCAACTAGATCTACATAATCTGAATTCCACTTCTTACAGATACTAGCCGAATCCCCCCAAACATCTACTGCAGCAGGGCATGTCCAAAGGACATGCAAGATAGTTTCCTCATATCTGTTGCACACAAGACAACAACTATCTTCAACAATTCTCTTCTTATGAAGCCGGCTCCTTGTTGGTAAGATGCCCTTCAATGCCTTTAAGAAAAAATGCTTCACTTTACCATGAATCTGTAACTGCCAAAGCTTCCTCCACTGCATAACATCAGCAGAAGCATTAGAAGATTGCCCTGTAACCTGTCTCTGCATTTCCAAATCCTCAAAGTATGCACTCTTGACAGAAAAAACCCCTTTTGGGGATATCACCCATATGAGACTATCTCCAACCTCCCTGTAGCTTAGAGGTATACTGGAAATTAACTGAGCATCCTCTATATTGAAAACTGAATCCACCACTTCAGTCTTCCTGTTTCTTTGTTGATCAAACTGCAACCTTAGCATTTGAATCAAGAGAATTCATTGGAGTTTGTACCTTATAAGTAGAGGGTCAAGGCAGCCATTTATCATGCCACATACTAATATTCTCTCCATTCCCTACCCTCCAAATAGTACCTGCCTTGACTATGTCCAATGAAAACCATAAACTCCTCCAAATATGTGATGGGGAAAAACCCACCTTGGACTCAAGAATATGACAATTTTTAAAGTACTTGTGTTTAAAAATCTGAGCCACTAGAGAGGAAGGTTCTTTCAGCAGCCTCCACACCTGTTTGGCTAACAAAGCCTTGTTAAAGCTGATAAGGTCTCTAAAGCCAAGTCCACCCTTGTTCTTCACCTGGCCTAGTTTCTCCCATCTTAACCAATGAATGCCTTTTACATCTTTCTTATTCTTCCACCAGAACTGAGATATCATAGCCTCAATTTCTTTTAACAAACCAAATGGCAACTTAAAGATACTCATAGTGTATGTTGGGATTGCTTGAAGTACACTTTTGATCAAAATATATTTACCAGCCTTGGACAAAAACACTGATTTCCAGCCTGTAATTCTTTTCCAAATCTTCTCCTTTAGACCACGAAAAATGTTGTATTTTGACCTTCCCACAATAGTAGGAAAGCCCAAATACTTATTGTAATTCCCACACACCATCCCATGAGAAGACTGGATGATTAGTCTCTGAGCATTAGGGTGGGAATTCTTGCTAAACAATATGGAAGTCTTCTGTTTATTGAGAACCTGACCTGAAGCACACTCATATTTCCACAGAATATGCTCCACCCTCATCCATTCTTCTTGTTTTGCTCTGCAAAATATGACACAATCATCTGTAAAGAGAAGATGGTTAATTCGCATACCACCTCTTGAGGCTAATACACCCCTTATACTTCCATTTTGCTCATCTTGCTGAAATAAAACACTCAAACCTCCTGCACAAATGAGGAATGAATATGGTGATAAGGGATCACCTTGGCGTAATCCTCTTGAAGGTATGATAGTATCTCCTGGTATCCCATTGACTTTAACTGAATAACTCACAATTTTAACACAAGTCATAATTAGATTGGTCCACCTACTACCAAAATCCAATTTCAGCAACATAGCTTCTAAATACGCCCATTCTACTCTATCATAAGCTTTAGACATATCAAGCTTAATTGCCATACTTCCCAATCTACCTTTTTGTCTTGATTGCATCGTATGTAAGAGTTCATAAGCAACCAATATATTATCTGTTATCAACCTACCAGGAATAAATGCACTTTGATTCCAAGATATAATCTGTGACAGCACCTCCTTCATTCTATTAGCCAGTACTTTTAAGATTAACTTATATAAAACATTACATAAGCTAATAGGTCTAAACTCGTGCATAGTTGTAGGAGAATGTACCTTAGGAACCAAAGCAATGTGTGTATGATTTAAACCATTAGGCATGATACCACTCCTGAGAAACTCCAACACTGAATTGGACACCTCATCTTCCACCACTTCCCAATGATCTTGGAAAAATGCAGCACTAAAACCATCTCGTCCAGGGGCTTTAAAAGGGGACATTTGTTTTAGTGCAAGCTCCACTTCTTCTCTACAGAACTCCTTTTCCAGCTTCACTCTCTTATCTTCAGAGATCATATGTTTCACACCCCGTACACATTGCTCAATTTGCTCCTTAGAAGGATTAGTAGACAAATATGTCATAGAGAAATGGTGCCAAAAACCCTGTGTAATGTTTGTATTCTCTGTTAATAATACATCATTAGTGTCACGGATCTGCTTAATAGAGTTTTTCTTCCTTCTTTGAGTAACACATGCATGAAAATAAGATGTATTTCTGTCCCATTTCTCTAACCAGTGCTTTTTTGCTCTTTTTTTCCACTTTAGATCTTCTTGTTCTAATAAGAAATTCAATTCTATTTGTAATTGTTTATGAGCACTCACATTTTCTACCTTTTCATCTTTTTGTAATAAGGATATGGTTGCTGTTTTTGTTTTGATAGCCTTCAATCTGTCATTTTCTAGTGTTTTACTCCACCTTTTAAGCCCCTTACTGCATTGTTCTAGCTTGGCTTGTACAGCTGCTAGTTTATTCCTTTCTCCAGTATTCTTCCTCCATGCAGTTGCCACTACTCCACTATAGCCCTCTTCTCGGCTCCACCCTACTTCATATTTAAAATTACAAGGAACAAAGTGTCTCACTTGATTATAACCATAGTGAAGCACAATTGGTCTGTGATCTGAACAGACAGCAGTAAGTGTGTCCACCTGGAAATAGCTATAAGAATCCATCCACATTTTATTTTCCAACACTCGATCCAGCCTCTCCTTAGTGAAAGAGGCATCTTCATGTCTATTAGACCAATTCAATTTATCCCCTCTCCAACCTAGGTCGAAAAGGGAGCCCTTTGATAAGACCTGTCTAAAGCACTGCATCTGTTTCTCAGCTCTTGGCCTTCCTCCAACCTTTTCATCATTTTTCAATATCTCATTGTAATCACCAATGATACACCACCCTAAATTCACAGGTTGAAAGGAATTCAGCAAATCAAACCCCCCTTGCCTTTGGCTAACCTCAGGGTTACCATAAAAACATGTCAACAACCATCTACTCCCACTCCTATCATCTGTTATAAAAACATTAATGTGTCTACCAGAAAAATTCAATAATTCGACCTTAACAAACTGTTTCCACATAAGAATTAAACCCCCACTCCTACCTATTACATCAACAGCAATGTGCCCATCATACTTCATTTTCTTAGCAACCCATTGGGCCCTTTTATTGCACATCTTGGTTTCCATTAGAAAAACCAAGTCAGGAACTTTGGCCTTAATCTAAAGGTTAAGGCTTTGAATTGTTCGGGGGTTCCCAAGGCCCTGACAGTTCCAGCTTAATATTTTCATAATGCTTGGTGGGGCTGTAACTCAGCCGCCGCCAATTCTTCAACAAAACCAGAACCATGTTTCCCTTTCTTTTGTACTATCCAGTCAGCAAGCGTGTCCTCTTCCTCATCTACTAGCCGTTTCTGCCCAGACATAGAAGCTTGGCCCAATACTTGCCCCCCTTTGATCTGAGCCCTCATCTTCCATTTTGTTATTCCTTTTAAACCATGTTGAGTCTGTGTCGTACTCTTCATAATTCATTTTTAGGTAGAAGATATTTGTTCAGAATTTAAAATGCTAAATCTTTATGACCAATCAATTGAATATCAGTAAATCACTCAACGAAATCAAACATAAAATAATGGATTACTGATCAATGTGATGGACTGCCTGAGTCATGATGATGATCTCGATCTCATGATGATATAGAGGTAATGAATTATTTTGATTCGACCCAAATAGCTAAAATGTGTGTACGTAGATAGCTAGCTAGGAGATCGAGATGATCAATACAAGTCTCGTCCGAATCAACGTATCATGATCTCCCCCCCTCCGCGGCCTTCTTTTCTAGGAGCTAGCTAGGGAAGAAAAAGCACTTAAATATAGTGATTATTTGGGTCCAAAACTTGGATTTAAAGGGGATGAAAAGCTAAAATGCAAAGAATTGATATTTTCTCATTGAAGGTATATTTCGACATATATAGTATACTGCTCTATATATACACTGCAGAGGTAGAAGAAAAAGATCCTAAACTAACTTTGTCCTCTAGTGAATTAGAAAGAATATTCTATAGACGTGTGTGAATATTACAGCTAGGTAGTGCTTTGTATCAATTTTTCTAACATGTAGTGCTACTGTGAATATTCTGTACTGCCACTGTGAGTGGTTTGCCGCCATACATTTCTTCACTTTTGCATTGCTGCTGCTTAATGTCTTGATTCCTTTTTGCTTGTGGTCCTGCATTCTGTGAGACTCCCTAATAAATATTTAGAATTCCTATCTTGGACAACAGAAACTTGAAAGTAGAAATTGATAAGGCCTTAGTGAAGATGTCTGCTAACTGAAATTTTGAGACTACGTGAATAGGTGTGATGATCCCAGCTAATACTTTCTCTCGAACAAAGTGGCAATCCAGTTCTATATGTTTAGTCCTTTCATGAAAGATAGGTTTCCTTGTGATATGAATTGCTGCTTGGTTATACAAGAGAGTAGATTGTGCATGATCAATATTGAACTCCTTTAACAAACCAAGGAGCCATATAATTTCACAACTTGTGGAAGCTAGTGCTCTATATTCTACCTCAGCTGAAGATCTAGAAATTGTCACTTGTTTCTTTGATTTCCAGCTTATTAGTAAATTTCCAATAAATACGCAAAAACCTGTAACAAATCTCTTAGTCTCGGGGCAAGCAGCCCAATCAAAATCAATATATGCTTTTAGATGTAGGGATGATTTGGATGACAAGAACATGTCCTGGCCTATAGATCCTTTGAGATACTTGAGAATTCTATAGGCTGAGTACAAATGAGTTTGTGAGGGTCTGTCCATGAACTAGCTTAGAACATTTACAGCATAACTGATGTCTGTTCTGGTAATGGTTAAGTAAATAAGTCTTCCAATGAGTCTTCTATAAGTTGTAGAGTCTTGAAGAAGTTCATCTGTGGTGTGGTTCAATTTGTGATTCAACGCAATGGGTGTAGAGGCTTTTTTTTTTTGTGCCAACTAACCTTGCATCTTCCAATATTTTGAGAGTATCTTTCCTTTGGCATAGATTAATTCTAGAAGATGACCTAGTAACCTCTAGTCCTAGGAAATACTTAAAGGTCCCCAAGATCTCTAATTTTGAATTTGCTATGAAGATAAGCCTTGAGTGAAGCAACTTCTTCTTGAGAATTACTCCCTATTATGATATCATCTACATACACTAGAGTGCTATGAATCCATTGTGACTAACTTTAGTAAATAAAGAATAGTTAGATTTGGATTGGTGAAATCCAATGGGAATGAGTGAATTGGAAAATTTTGAGAACCATTGCCTTGATGCTTGCTTAAGTCCATAGAGGGACTTGTTCAGCTTGCAGACCAATTTCTCCCCCTCAATATGCTCTCTGTTGATGTGGTAACCTGGAGGTATCTCCATATAAATGTCTTCATCAAGATCCATATGTAGAAAAGCATTGTAGACATCCATTTGAGATAAAAACTAGTTTTGAATAACTGCTAAGGCAAGGAAGACATGAACTATAGTGAGTTTAGCAACTGGACTGAAGGTTTCTTGAAAGTCAAAACCCTCTCTTTGAGTGTACCCTTTGGCCACAAGTTTGGCTTTGTGCCTTTCAAGGGAGACATCATATTTGAGTTTCACTTTGTATACAAACTTGCAGCCGATTGCAATTTTGTTGGGGGGTAAGGAGGTGACAGTCCAAGTGTTATTTTCCTATAAGGCATTGAGTTTAGTCTTCATGGCATCTTGCCAATGCTTAAATCCTACAGCTTCACTATAGGATTCAAGTTCAGAGAGCAATGAAAGTGAAACAGAAAAAGATTGATGAGATGGAGAGAGATGTTTGTAAGTTAAGTGAGTGTTGAGTGGATGAATTGCTGAAGATGTAGAAGAGGTATTGAGTGGTTGGGATTCTGCTATTTGGCAGTGATATTGATGAAGATAGGCAATTGGATATCTATTTCTGGTGGACCTTTGAAGAGGGAGGGAGACATTGAGTTCATTATTGTGGTATGATGAGGTGAAATAGGGGAGGGAGAAGAGGAGGTAGTAGCAGGCAAGGGAGAAGGAGGATTAGAAGTTGGTTTTGATCGTGAGGGAGTAGTAGAAGGGGATGAATCTTGCATGATAAGAGGAGAAGTAAAGAGGTCATTTGGTGGTGCAGGAGGTAAAACTAGATTCTGTGGAATAGAAGATTGAGTGTTATCTAATGAGGAGTGGGGAAAAGTAGTAGAAGTGGAAGACTAGAAGGAAAAAACAGATTCATGGAAGATAACATTCCTAGAGATGAAGATAGAATGAGTATCAATGTCATAGAGTTTGTAACCTTTGACATTAGCAAGGTACCCTAGAAAAATACAATGTCTAGCTAGAGGTTCAAACTTAGTCTAGTTGTGTTTAAAGGTGCTAGTATAACATAGGCAACCAAATACTCAAAGGTGAGTATAAGAAGATGGTGATGAGAAGAGCATTTCATATGGAGATTTATTTGAATGAAAGGGTGTGGGAATTCTATTAATAATGTACGTTGTAGTTAAGATGGCATCTCCCCAAAATTCTGTAGAAAGCTTGAAAAATGAGTGCTCGGGCAACATTCAAGAGATGTTGGTGTTTTCTCTCAACAACACCATTTTGTTGAGGGGTATACACACATGATTTTTGGTGAATGATGCCATAATTCTTGTAAAAGTCATCCATGTCAAACTCAAGTCCATTATCAGTTCTAATTTTCTTATCTTTACTATTGAATTGAGTTTGTATGAGATGAAAGAATGATTGCAAGAGTGATATTGTGTTTGATTTCAGTTTCATTAGAAAAATCCAAGTGACTCTTGAATAGTCATCAAGAATAGTTAAGAAGTAATAAAATCCTTGAAGTGAAGACTAAGAGTATGGGCCCCATATATCACAATGTATTAAATCAAAAGGAAATGAACCAGTGGAAATACTTGAAGAAAAGGAAAGATGTTTTTGTTTAGCTAAATGGCAAACTGTACAATGAGATTGGTCTTTGGACTTTACATTAGGTTCATGAGAATGAATTAAATTCATTCTTTGTGAAGATAAATGTCCTAATCTAAAGTGCCATAGATCGAAATCTTGATGTATGGCTGCTTGATTGGCTCGAGTTTGATTGAAGAGGATTAAAGAAGGAGAAATGTTACTATCATGTGGGCAATGCAGTATATAATAGAGGTCATCATGAACCTTAGCAAGTCCAATCGTCATCCAGGAAGAAATGACTTGAATGAAGCAAAAATCATTTAGGAAAAATAGACATGTACCTGGCCTTTGAGTGAGCTTACTCACCGACATGAGATTGAATGTGAATAAGAGTACACATAGGACATCAGTTAGAATCAAGGAATTTGAGAGTTTAACCAAGCCTTTGTGTGTGACTTGAGCCATTGTGCCATTTGGGAGTTGTACAAAGGCTTGAATGCAACAAGAGGAATTATCAAAAAATGAGGTGGAGCACGCCATGTGGTCAGTGACTCCTGTGTCCATGATCCATGGTGTGTTATGAATAGCAGAATGTGTAGAATGTGAAATTGAAGTGAGTTTGTGATGATTTAGGGTAGTGAAAAGAGAAGGGTTAGTAGGTATGGAAAAATTGGAAAGATAATGATGATTGCCTGCTAAGTTTGAGTAAGATGTGGTTGAGGAATTTTGGTCACAAGTGACTGGTTTAGGAGGCGCAAGGGTAGGCGGTAATGTCTTGGTCTGTCCCAAGTTCAGTTGAGGCAATTGAGCATTGACAAGAGCCATAAGGTATTATGCTTGTGCCTGAGAGAGAGTCAATTGAGAAGCACTTGGAGCAGGTACTTCTTGGGATGAAGCAATAGCTTGACCAGTAGAGTGGGAATTATAAGAGCTAGAAAGAGCAACCTAATAATTTGCAGAATAAGGTGTAGTAGAGGCATTTCCAAATTTTGATTTGGTAAACTTGAAGTTGGATGGGAAGCCTATTAACTTGTAGCATTTATCCTTTATGTGTCCTATCTTCCCACAGTGGTGACAAACAAGTTTTGTTTTCTCCTCTTTCTTTGGTGAATTTTGCTAAACAAGAAGGGCAAAAGGTTTTGTGGTGGGTAAGGCCATATTTCTTGCTTGCTTCTGCCTTTCCTCTTGTAAAATTAGTAAGAAAGTTTTATCTAGAGAAGGTAAGGGACTCAACAAAATAATATGTCCTCTTACAGCAACTTAGCTGTCATTTAAGCCCATTAAAAACTTAAACACACAATCTCTTTGTTGGACTTCAACATTTTTCAAAGCATCACATGTCCACAGTCCACAAGAGCAACAAGGAAGGGGTCTATAACTATGCAATTCTTCTCAAATAGCATTAAGCTGTGTAAAGTAATCACTTACAGAGAGATGCCCTTGAACAATCCCACTAAGCTTGAGTTGAAGATGATATATCCTTGCTTCATCAGGTTGTGCAAAATGTTCCTTAAGTTTGTCCCAAACCTGTTTAGCTAAAGTCATGAAAAATACATTAGAGGCAATGTCTTTGGAGCCAGAATTTAGAATCCATGCAAGAAGGATGTTGTTGAATCGCAACCATGAAATATATGAGGGGTCTAATAAGTCAGGGATGGAAATGGTGCCATCCATGAATCCTGACTTGTTCTTGATGTTCTTGATGGAGAGATATGGTTGGAACCAGTTAAAGGAGGTGAGACAATGACAATGTTTGCATTGTCACTATGATACAAGAAGAATGGACTATTTGGATCCTGAGTAGGAGAAGAAGAAGAGGAAGAAGATCTGGAGGTCATGGTTTATGAAGTGAAGCTGTTTGGAGACTAAGAAAGCATAGCAGGAAAATTTTCCTGCTCTGATACCATGTTAGAATGGGGATGAAAAGCTAAAATGCAGAGAATTTATATTTTCTCATTGAAGTTATATTTCGACATACATAGTATAGTACTGCTCTATATATATACTGCAGAGGTAGAAGAAAAAGATCCTAAACTAACCTTGTACTCTAGTGAATTAGAAAGAATATTCTATACACGTGTGTGAATATTACAGCTAGGTAGTGCTTTGTATCAATGTTTCTGACATGTAGTGTTGCTGTGAATATTCTGTACTGCCACTGTGAGTGGTCTGCTGCCATGCATTTCTTCACTGCTGCATTTCTGCTGCTTAATGTCAGATTCCCTTTTTGCTTGTGGTCTTGCATTTCGTGAGAGCTCGATCGAGGGTGATCATGAGTCATCGATCGTAAACTTAATTTCAAAGTGCAGAAAATCGATATCTTTTTCAAACAAAATAACAAATCAAAAAAAGAAAAGATAACAATCATGATGACGCAAGAATTAATAATCAATTGCATGCATGCGCTTCGGTACGTACTTTCAATATTGGAAAATTATCATGATCCACAACTCAATCAATGATCGATATCAGTTCATGAAATAGAAGAAATAACTATAAATTACCTTCATCATCAGGAAGACGCCCTGCTACTCCACCACCTTGTGCCTTCACTTTGAATACTCCCACCGAAACAATTAGCAATACGAGCCTACTTTTAAGACTCAAGCCAATCGTCTTTGCTCCTTTCTGAGCTTGTGTTGCCATTTTCTCCAGCTCCAACGCCTGTGAGGTGATGATCATCTGCCTACTTTTAAGACTCAAGCCAATCGTCTTTGCTCCTTTCTGAGCTTGTGTTGCCATTTTCTCCAGCTCCAACGTCTGTGAGGTGATGATCATCTGCAGCTAATTCCAAACATGTGTTGTATGTAGTACTTTCTTTCTTTTTTGGATGAAGGAGGATAGAACCTTAGGAGTTTATTCA
Source organism: Carya cathayensis (assembly GCA_011037825.1). Lineage (NCBI taxonomy): Eukaryota > Viridiplantae > Streptophyta > Magnoliopsida > Fagales > Juglandaceae > Carya > Carya cathayensis. Next base: position 150,072 of record QGSO01000806.1, on the reverse strand, counting down.
AATTCTCACGTGTGGCGGAGGAAAACCGTGGTTACAATACCTATCTTCTTAAGGAAATAATCAAAGTGGAACTATACAAAACTCAAAGGAATAAACAAATATGCCAAACAAATAATTCCCAGCCAACTGCAAACCCAAATGCCCAGAAAAAACAGAGTATCAACATAGACCAAAAATAGGGTAGATTATCCACTACGAAGATATGGCAATCCAGCTTTATCCGTCTTCAGTAGACCACGTAGTTTCCCTGGTAAATCAAAAAAATATTCCCAGTAGTTAGTGCATCCCTCCGAACCCAGTCTAGCCAAAAAATCTCTTGGAGCATTGGCTTGCGAATAAACATGATTGACAATAACATTCATACTTCTCATCATATCCTTCAGTTCTTCCCAAAATTCTTCAACATACCATAAACCAAAAATTGATGTTTTCAACCATTTTATCATAGGACTAGAATCCAGGTCTATATCTAACTGATCAATACCCATACTTTTAGCCAATTTTAATCCAGATAAATAGCCATGAATTCCGCAAAAGAAATTTTTCCCTGATCCAGAGAACTCGAAAAAGCTCTAACCAAATTACTTGAGAAATTTTGGATTACTCCTCCACCTCCAGCTTGCCCCGGATTGCCTCGGCTACTCCCATCAGTATTGAGTTTGTATCTTCCGTCCTATGGTCGAAACCATTTTACCACCTGCAGTGACTTCTTTGTAACCATTTTAGAAGGAACATTTAGCTCTTTTAAGATCACCTCATCTCTTCTTTTCAATTTTTTTCCAGCCTTTAATTTCCCACCTATTCTGGCAATCCAATAACAAATACTTCTCCAAACCTGTTCAACGGACTCAACACTGCCTTCCTTACGAGCTTTGCATCTCCTCAGCCAAAATCTCCAAGTAATAATAGAAGGAATGATCCCAATAAGATTACCCATAGTAGAAGATTTAGTAGCTGTATTAAACCAGCTACCAACTATTTCCTTCCAAGACCGACCCTCCCTCAAAGACATTCCCACCTGTAATGCACTTTTCCTCCAGATACATTTAGCAAACTCACCCTTAGCCAACACATGGTTTAGATCTTCGTAAGCTCCAGGATCACAACAGTTGCATTTTGACACAATAGGAATGCCAACTCTTCTCACCCGATCATCTACACTCAGCGCACCATGAATCCCCTGCCACATAGTTGTAGCCATGAATTTAGGAAGAGAAGGATGTCATACCCAGACAGCCCAATTATCTTTTGGCATTTTGATCCAGACACAATTCCATGCACTTTTTGTGGAAAATACCCCATCAGGAGATGGGGTCCGAACCAATACATCCGCTCCTTTTTTCCTCCTACCCAAATCCTTCAAGATTTCCTCCAAATGGTTAGGACCAACCAACTGATTTATAAGCTCACAATTCCAGCCATCCTCCAAAGTGCACTCTTTAATTTTAAGGGGCGGATTAGCAACACAATTGAGATCATTACAAAGTGGACCATCCTCCAACTAGGTATCACTCCAAAAGGATAAATTACCATCCTGGACTCTTCATCTTGCAAACTGTAAAATTGCCGGAATGCATCGAATTACCATCCACCAAAAACTCTTACCAATTGAGGGCTTAAGTAAAGAGATATGTGAATTTTTAACATACTTGGATTTGAAAAATCGAGTCCATAGATTATCTTCCGTGAGTAGCTTCCAAGCAAACTTCATATGTAAGGATTTTTTTATGTCTTCTAGATTTCTCATGCCAATACCACCTTCGATCTTTTTAAGGACGACACATCCCCTCCCATGCCCTCCAATGCTTTTTCGGCTTCCCCTCATGAAGGCCCCAAAAAAAATTACGGCACTACCGATTGAGGGTGCTAAAAATAGACTTTGCAACTTGTAAAATAGATAAGAGGTGGATAGACATGCTGCCAAGAACATACTTTAAGAGAAGTAGCTGTGCCCCACTTGACAATAGATTAGCTTGCCATCCTCCAATTCTATCTCTGATCTTTCCTAGAAATTCATCAAAATGGATAGCCTTTAGTCTTCCAGAAATGATGGGAGCTCCCAAATATTTAAATGGCATAGAGCTTTTAGAAAAACTAGTAGATCGAAGCAATATCCGACGTTTAGCTAGCATGAGAGATATGCTTATAAAAAATAATCGAAGATTTTTTCTTGCTCACCTTTTGGCCCGTCCATTTGTCATACAACTCTAAAGACAATGAAATATATTTTAGTGAAGATTTATTGCCATTTGTACGTATGTAGTGCTGTATGTAGTACTTATATAGGGGAAAGATGATATAATATATATATACACACACACACTTGCAGTACTTCTATATACATATAATACGTGCATGGCCATCCGAGTTTGACGTTCTTAATTTGAATTTGAATTTGTAGTATGAAAGGTGATACATCATACAATAATATTTAGAAATCTCCATTATTTTTATTAATGTCTTCTTCCACTCGCCCCATAAATGAAACCTACGACCAAATATTTAAATGCACTATATCTATTTTTATATAGCCTCATGAATAGTAATTTTTGTTTAAGTTCATATTAATTAGGATTTGGAAAATTGGAACTCATTCGCACAATTATGTTTTTGCCCTCTAATTCATCATTAAAAACAAGAATTTTATGTTATTCTTTTTTAAATGAATTTGATGTTATTCTAATATAATAAGAAGATGAATGAAATATTAATAACTTACCAATTAATTAAAACTGAAGATTTTGGTTTATTGAATTTTTTTGAAACAAATTAACAACTTAGGATATTTTTTTTATATTTTTTCTTAGATTTAAAAATAATATTATTTTTAGTATATAATATTATTTGGGAAAAAACAACAATTGTCTTCATATTATTTTTCGTAGTACTTCATAAAAATAAATCATAGCCATTGGACTAATAATATTTTCATTTTAATTACGAAATTCAATTATTAGTTTTACGTTTCAATTTAGGCATCAGTTTATAATTGGTCTTCATTTTATCATATTCACTATTGTATTTTTTGTGTTAAAACATTTCATATTAATCTATTTGTAATTCATTTATTTTTTGTGTTAGAACATTTCATATTAATCTATTTGTAATTCATTCTTTTAAATTATTACTAAAAAGAATAAATAACACCTTCTATCCTTCAAATTTTTTGTAAGAACATGTACGTTTTTATTTTCTAAGATGAATATTGCAATTCCAAATTTGAAAAGAATGATAATATTATGTTATTATGTTTAATATAAAAAATGAAAGGATTGTATTTAATAAAGAATAATATTTTATTATTATAGGATATCGTTTCAAAAAAATAATAATTGTCTTCATATTATTTCTCATGATAATGAATCATAATGAGTAACACTTTCTAATCTAATATTATTTTTATTTTCAAAAAACTTTATACATTTTTTAAATTTCAAATTAATAGTCTATTTTTACATCTTATCCTTCCAATAACAATTATATCCATATAATATTCTGAAATAATTAAAAATAATATTATTTCATTTATAAAAATTATTATTATTATTATTATTATTAGGCCCCATTTAGATAGTGGAAGTGTTTCATCTCATCTCATCATTACAATTTTCTTAAATTCACACACACAATATAATAAAAAACTCAAAAATTTCAAATCTCAAAATAATAATAATATTAAAAAATAATATTCTTACAATATTTTATTCAACTTTTAACTTTTATATCAATTTATCTCATCTCAACTCATTATCCACTCACAATCCAAATGGCACTTTAGGCTTGGTTTGTTTTCAAAGTTTAGACAAACTCAACTTTTTATACAGAAGAGGTGCATCATGAAAACAAACGGTCATTTATATTTAATCTTATCTCAACTTATTTCATCAATTCGAATATTGTAGATATCACTTTACTCTACAGTAAACCCGTAGCCGACACAACCACGTGATTCTTCAAGTTTTCTTTGAACCCGTAACTGGAAAAGCAAACGCAGAGTCAAATTACTTTGCTTCCCCCATCTTGTCCTTCCTTTCCCAAGCCTGACACCTGCAACTAAACCCTATGCTATCCTGAAAAAGCATCAGAACTCGCTGACCCAGCCGTGGGAATCTCCGTCTGCATAGTGCAATATTTCGCTTACATCCCTAGTGAAAGACACTTAAATGGTCTCCGCCCTCTTCAACAACAGTACTGTCACTTGCCTCACCTACAATCTAGATTTCGCTACCCTCTGCACTGCAGACTTGAACTGCAAACCGACTTTGATAGCTTTGCTATTCTTGCTGTATTTTTGGGTGGTGGCTTTGTTTGCAATCATGGGTTCAGACCATCCCATCTTGTGAAGAATCTGTATAACAAAACAAGTGTATAAATTAAGAATGCCCAAACCAAGCATATCCATAAGAAACAATCTCATCTCATGGCACTCCACTCTTAATTCTAGCCATAGACGGCGTATGACCCTAGCTTGAGCCACAACGGTTCCAAAGACTCGGTCCTACCAGGTAAGCAGACCTCCTCTCCCAAGTTGGATTTACATTTTTTTTAACCCTAGGTATTTCCATTATTCTAGTGCAAATTTGTGATACATTACGTAATTGATATTTTTTTCACGTGCATTTGGTTACATAGTTTTATGCTCCATCTCCCTATAGTATTTCATGCAACCAGAGTTGTTTGTTCACATAATTCTTGGTTATGTTTCAAGTCCCAATTTTTGGGATCCACATATTTACATGTGAAATTGACATATTTACTAATACCCAATTTGGCTATTGTGCTGTGAGATTGATTTTTGCTGAAAACTACATTCATGGTCAAGCAATAGAACAAAGATTGCTTAGCTTATAAAACAAGTCTTGTATTGACTAGCTCTTGCAGAAAAACAATTATTGGGTGTTGTAACATTTTTCCAGAACCAAATCTAAGGTCTTCTAATGTATGACAATGCTTAGTCCCACATAAAATCTAGCTCTCACAGGTTACCTAGGTTTTGTGTTTGGAATCCAATATGATATATTAAAGGGTGAATATATTGCACAAGTTATTGGGTTTGTCCCTACTTCATCACAAAAAAAAAAAAAAAAAACTTTTGTGGTATTTATTATTATTATTATTATTATTATAGTTATTATACCTAAAGGATGGTCATCTGCTTTGCAAGCAACCAACAAGATTCTCCACTACTGCTGGACCACCCTGGATATATACCTAACAATCTCATCTTAAGCATAACAATTGTGCATATTCCATTAGAAAAATTGAGCACCTTATAACCTTTAAAGCTGCTTCCTGTAAAGAATGAATCCATCATGCACAAATAGTACTTTATATTTGTCTTTTGCTAGTTGGTGTTTTTCTGAAATATCTTTTTTTTTTTTTTTTTTGGTTTCCTAGCGTTACCACCTATGCTCGTCTCGCTGTAGTCATGCTAGGCAGGTATGGCCCACTTCCATTGTTGTTAAAGTTTTTATATTTTGTCAATATTTCATATGCATTACCCAATTATGACTTGTTGCAATTATTTACTAGCCTATGTGTCATTTTCATAGAACCTGTATTAGTAGATTGCATTTTGTACTTATATTACACACCACTATCACTATAAGTATAAGCATCATGTGCATTTTAGTTATTTCACATAGATGATTCTGAGAATACACACACTAATCGTGACTTATGGGCGGATGGGATGAAGGATATTTTTATTCAGATGTTGTATAGGGACACCCTTACTGGTGCACACTACAGGTAGAGAAGATCACAAATAGGGCTACGGATTGTACGCTCAATGCCTTACTGCTGTGGGTAGAAGGACATTTGATATGAACCTAGTGAAAGGCCAAATACAGAGGCTGAAGAAAAGGCAGCAACAATTCACCGACCTGATGGGCCAAACTAGTATAGGATGGGACCTCGACACCAAAACAATGATAGCCAATGACGAGCACTGGAAAAATGCCATTAGGGTAAGCAAATTAAACTTACACAAACAAATATCTACCCAACTTAAGTGAGAATTAACATGTTACTTACTATCTTAATGTCTTTGTAACCAATATCTAAAAAGTGAATTCTAATAAATTTAAACTAGGCAAAACTAGAATGGAAACAGTTTTAGACCATGGGTTGCCCAAAGTATGTGGAGCTTTGCACTATTTTTGGCACGTTAGTCACCACTAGTATACTTCACCATGCGTCAACCCAACCACCCCCAAGTAGTGACGAGGAGTGTAGGCTTGATGCAGAGATGCAACGTCGGGACCCCACACTGAGCATGCAATCAAGAGTGGAGGTTGACCTTGATGAGATAGACATTTCCATGGACATGGGGACACCCTCTTTGGGACCATCGACACACTTGTCATGTCACCTTTAAAAAAGGGGCCCAAGCAGGTAGATGGATCATGAGGAGTTATCAAACTTCCTCGACGAGACGAGGAAAACAACTATCACACACTGAAAGCACTATGAGGGTAGAGCTGAGTCTTCAATAGCAAAGCGTAGAAAGGAGTCCAGATCGAGCATGGACAACGATGACAATTGGGATTAATTTGCTCATTGTGTGGCATTATTGCAGGCCATTTTGCCTCTGTTGCTGGAAGATGTGTTTTACGATGCATTCAACCACTTAGTTGATTCCATGGTCCAACGGGACTTTCTATTCATGGATGAAGTGCATAGGCGATCGTGGGCCATGCAATGTTGATTTAAATTTTTAGTGCTTTATGTCATTTGAAGAAACTGAAGAAAGTGCTGGAACAGAAAAAAGTAGTGGAAACAAGTGCTCTACTTTGGGTCCCTTCTCGATCAGCTCCCTTGTTACTTAGTCCTACACAACACAAACATCACTAGAAAAATTAACTGCACAATTATTATCAACTAATTGACTAACAGAAATAAGATTCATCGTGATGCAGGGGGATCTGAGACAGATGATGCTGAGCTGTCAGATTGCACCTTGATGGCGCTGAGATACCATGAGTTGGCAGATCAGCGCAAAGGCGGGAATTGATTGTGATATGTTCTTCATTGGGGCCGTTTTGAGTGTGTTTCAGTCTTTTGGCCATAACTTTGGCTACGGGTGTCGGAATCGAACATAAGACCCCAATTCGGAAAGCTCTTTTTGGCGCACACGCTGTCCACATCGAGCTTGGCTCCATGTACCTTCTTTTTGACCTCAAATTCTGCTGTTTTCCCCTCCGAATCACTAATTTTAGTTATTTTTTACTATTTATGGTAATATTTCGCTTGTCAGTTAGGAAGTTATTTTAAATTCGATTTGGGCCAGATTTTTTGCAGATTGCTTATTTTATTTCGAATTTCAATTTAGAGTGATTTCCGAGATTTTGCTATTTTTGGCAAAATTCGGATAAACACGATTTTTAGCTATTACAGTCCGACTTGTGGACTGATTTTGATGATTGCTTGATTTTATAATATTCTGTTAAACCCTAGAGACTTTTCTCTCTGGTTTTGGGCGAATTTTCTCCTGTGAATCATCTGTTGGAACTAGCCTGCAGGATAATCGCTATCCTGTCTGGCGTCACATCGAAAGTTGAGGAGCAAGAAACACATCAATGAACTTACAAAAGGCATTGCCTATAGCAGCTATTGGCAAAGAACTGCCATTGGCAGTCTAAATAGCAGATTGGTCAACATACGGCCGAACATTTCACGGAGCAGTGGGATTATTCGTCATGTGATTAGAGGCCCCCGAGACGTGCCAAAATTTAGTAGATTTGTTAACTTGGAACCCCATTGCTGATAATACTGAAATTAGCATCTGTTGCACCATTTTGAGTGTGCAGTAGTTCACTGCAGCAGGTGCAAGAACATAGGAGTCCCCTGAAGAAGAGTCATGGGACACAGAAGTCGCTACTGTGGGTACAATAACATAAGTCTGAAATGCCTGGGCCTAACAATTTTGGGGGCGAATATGACACTATTTGATAATGTGACCCTCCTTCTTGCAATAAGAGCAGTATTTCTTGGAACAATTAGCAGCCATATGCCCAAATTTCTTGCAGCAAAAACACTGCAGGGTGCTAGAATGCACAGGCGGTCTCATCATTGAGCAGAATAGGCCATAGGGGCTAACCCTGAACTACCATGAGATTGCTCTTGAGTAACTTGAGTACTATGTCGTTGTTCTTCACGAAGTAACTCACCAAAACAAACATTAAGAGAAGGAACAAGAGAGCAATTTAGTAGAGAAGAGCGAACAGATTCAAACTCTAGGCAGAGCTTCATAAGAAACTGATCACGATGACTAGTTTCGTAAAGATGTTGAATAATGGAAAGAGAGGCAACTGGAATACCTGCAGTAACCAAATCAGAATATTCATTCCAAAGAGTCAGAAACGCCTAATAATAGTCTTGGATGGAACGATTGTCATGTTGAAACATGGCAATCATATGCTCTAACTAAAAACAATAGGCATCGTTAGCTTGATGATACACTTTCTTTAAGTAAGTCCACATGGACTAAAAGGTGCGATGAGATCTCAAGTTAGTGACAATATGTGGCTCAATCAAGTCAAGAAGCTAAGACATAATTCGAGCATCAAGTACAGTCGATGAAGTAGAAGATGCTAAATCTTTAGATTTATTAGGATTAGGTGTGTTTGAGCTGAAAAATTGCATATTTTAGCTATTTAAAACCAATTTATTTCAACTGCTTCGTGACATTATTATTAGTTTTAGATGGAAAAATAGTTAATAAGCATAAATTCAAAAACTTGTTGCGCCTAAACTTTAACTCAAATTAATAAACCAAAATTTAGTGCAGTTTTACCTGCAAGTATACATGTGTTGTAGTACCTTACAGGATCGAATCCACAGGGATTGACTAATGTGAAAAATTCTCTCAAACAAATGAAAATAAAATACTAAAAGAGATGTGTGATTGAAACTAAAATGAGATTATAGAAATAATGATTTTTGTCGTGACAAAACAAAACTAAAAGGATAAGCTGTATTGATATGGAAAAAGACTAAGGTTTCGAGGATCCGTTTAATAATTTAAAATATTGTTTCCGATCGAATTACTTCAATTAAACTAGAATAACGATTCCGTTTAATTGGAAGATTTAGCATTTAAGATCAAGAAAATAATTACTAATGATTGAGCATGAGCGATCGATGATTAAAACATTTACAAATCTATTTGATTATCACAGGGATTTCTCAAGCATTCACTGTATTCGAAAATCACAATAAATTAAGAAAAATATATAGATAACCAAAATATCCAATAATAAAATCATTCAATCGATCAAACTCGCAAAATAAATTTATCGTCGATCCGAAAACAATTTCCAAATCATTAAACTTCACCTCTAACCTTAGTATAAAAATTTAGCCAACCATATTCTTCACAAGTGCTATAAAAATTAAATAAACATTCAAGACGATAAAAATAAAATAAAACACAAGTTAAAATGAAAACAACTTATATCTTAAAACAGAAAAATAAAAAGAAACTCCCTTAAAACCAGTCCGTGTCTGTCTCTCAAGCCCAGCGTCCTACTTCACGTCAAACCAAAGCCTCCATTCGTTTCTTTTAGCTCCGTTGCTTCTATCTCTCTGGTTTTCGTCAACCCCTGAATGTTTTGCGTTGCCTCCTTAGTGTATTGCTCAGCCCAAAGAAAATATCAAGCTGTCCGTAAGTCGAACCCAGCCGAACTGAATAATTCCCAGATGAAGAGAGAAAACCCAGACAAAGCATGTTCGAAACTCCTCCCTTCCCGTTCTGTTCAACGTCAAAAACTCCCACAAGCCTCTGTTTTCTTTGGTTCCGCAGCTACTCTGTTTTTTTTCACTAAAAACAGAGCAGAAAACAGCTCTCCTCTTCCAGCCCAGTCTGAAACCAGCCAAAGAAATCAAGAAAACTTCCTCTGTTTTTACGTTAAACTCCAGCCATTTCTCAGTATTCCAAGCTCTTCACGTCACCCAGCTCTCACTCTACGTTCCGTTCTGTTTTTTTTTTTTTTTTCTTTTCTTCCAAACCAGTAAGCTTTCCCACCAGAAACTTCAGGACGTATTTCCTGAACGTAAAACTCTGCCTCTTCCGTTTCAGTCCGTCAAATTTCCTCCACCCAGCTATCCCTCCAGTTTTACGTTCAACTCTCTCTTTTTTTTTTTACGTAAACTCTCTTTCCGAAACTGTGCGTTAGCTTCCTTTTTTTTTCTCCCGGTTTCTTCCCACCTCCTCTCCACGTAAACTTCCTTCTTTCTTTCTTTTTTTTCTCAGTTCCTCTCCGCCTCTGGCTTCCCCTTTTTTTTCACAACCCTCCTATCTACTCCTCTCCACCACGTAACTGGTTCCCTTCCACCTCCCAGCCAAGTCTCACTCCAGCCAGGAGGGGAAGTCCCCCCCCATCAATATTTTTCTTTTCTCTGGTTTTTATATTCACTCTCCGAACGTCCCACTTCCCCTTGGACGTAAACTTTCCTCCACCCAGCTTTTTCCTCCACCCAGCTTTTTCGTTTTCTCCAGTAAACTCTCCCACGTCTCTTTTCTTCTTTTTTTTTTTCTTACGTAAAACAAATTCCCCTTGAACGTCTACGTATTTTTCTTCTTTTTCGGCTCCCTCTATCTTTGGCTTTCCGTAAAAACTCTCCTGGTTTCTAAAAAAAATGGCTGCTGTTCTTTCCGTAAAACCAGTTCCCACTAGCTCACCGGAAGCTCTCTTCAATCAAGTCACGTTCAACTCTGTCTTACTACTCACCAACTCCACAAGTCAACATCAACTCCTCCCACGTTGTCCAGCAATATATATGTATATATATCTGCCTGTGCCAAACTCCTCACGTACCCTTTCTTTGACCCTGACTCCAGCCCCTTAAATTACTCTAGCCAATTCCCTTCAATCAATTACCTCCGAAAATTCTCTCCCTCCTTTCCGTATACGTCCGAAGTCATCACGTCTCTTTCCATTCATTTCTGTCCATCCAGCCAAGAAATTAAAGAGGTTGGAAGTTTTCTCAAGCCGAAAACATTGACCCAAATATACATGTATTGTCTTTCTTTTCACGTTTTCATTTTCTTTTCTTTTCGGTGGTGTGGCTTGTTGACTACATCACATGCAGCTCTTCGTCTTCCTTCATTTCGGCTTTCTTTCATTTTTTGGTCTGCTTTGCCGATGTTCACCTTAACATTTTATCTTTTTCAGAGACTTGTAAAGCATACACTTTTGGTCAGATCCGGATCTCGTGAATTTTATTTATACTGCAAATAAAAAAATAACACTCGAAATAAATAAAAAAAATAGATTATTAAAAATATATTATATATGTGAGGAAATATTTTTCAATTAAATCATAGTTATAAAATTAAGCATAAACATAATATTAATCAATTAAAAATCACAATTCGAATTTATGCTTATTAACTATTTTTCCATCTAAAACCAATAATAATGTCACGAAGCAGTTGAAATAAATTGGTTTTAAATAGCTAAAATATGCAATTTTTCAGCTCAAACAAGGTGTACAATCTGTGCCATCAATATGGCCCCAAAGATCTTTTCCCATGACGAAAAGTTCAAATTGAAAAGCCCACGTGAAATAATTGTTGCTCATAAACTTGACACACACAGGGGCGAAATCTATAGCAAATAAATAAATCACAAGACAAAGTGAAGTAGAAACAAAAAATTCAAGGAGACTGAAATAAAGTGAGATAAAAACCTTGGACATGTCTGTGAGAGGAAGCAAGTAGCACAAAACACTATTTAGTAGAGACCGAGAGCCACAAATGACACAGAGAAGCCAAAATTACTACAAGACAGTTGCTGCAACCACCAAAAGACCACATAAGTGCCAAAATACCCACCATAAGAGTATTGCAATAGTCACCAAGGCACAGAAGGGCCGAAACTTCAACCAGAAGTAAGCTATGAGAGTCACCAAGCCACAGAAGTTTCGAAACTCCAACCAGAAAGGTGCTATGATAGTAATGATGGCATAGAAGTGCCGAGAACACCCCAGACCAGATTTGAAATTCTGACAGGTTGAGAAACCCACGTCGGATCCACCAAAATCAACCCAGAGTGCGCCGAACAACAGAAACCCACAAAGTCGAGAAAACGAAATCGAATAGACATGGAAATTAACAACCTGGCTTTGATACCATGTCAATTGGGAGAATGGCCGAATCAGTTTGGCCTTTGAGTCCTCTGTATATTATATATCAACTTTACAAGATAGCTATACATGGAAAAAAATTAATTTACGAATGATTCTAGTAGTCCAGTCCTATATGAAAACTGTACTATGTCAACTATGCTAACTGTACAAGCCTAAGTAAATTAAGAAAGAAGGTGAAAATAAGGAAAGAAAGAATGAATATTTAAACGATTATGGGCAGCAAAGCTGTCCATTGACAACCTCACAATATGATATCTTACTTCCCAAGTACAACTCATAGTCAAAATATAATGAAACAACAACCAATATAATTGCCCAAAATGAGATGTATAAAAAGTGATGAAAAACCGAGATGCCCAACACAGGGTTCATACTCAAATCAAAATGTTTAAAAGGTGAAGAAGAGTATAGGCTTACCTTGATCGGAAGAGGATTTAGTTAGAAAAATCACGAGAAACATGCATGAAGAGGTGCAAATTGGAATTTTGATCGCACAGAGGGAAAAAGTTGAAGAAAAGTGAGCAAATGGCTTGAGTGGGATACATCTGTCTCGAACAATGCATTGTGCAATGACTCAATTTCTTGCATGGCCAAAATTCAAATTAAAATCAGTGGGACCCACAACTTTATCAATTCCCACAAAAATTTAAAAACATATCATCTCAACTCTATAAACAAACACACACATATTTTAGAAACCATCTCATTTCATCTCATCTCAAATATCTCAATACTATTCACACAAATCTCAAAAAATCTCATCTCATCTCTGAAAACAAATCAATAATCTTATATCAAATTTCTATTATAATTTGGATATAGCGAGTTCTCCGTAAGTACATTCACAAAAGATTAATCAATTTCATAATTAACGTGTACTATGGATTGAATTCAAAATTTTCATGCTAGCAACCACTTCCGCATTAAATGCAGATTAAGATAATCCCAATTTTAAGATAAAATGAAATCCAAGAAGATTGAGATTAATCATATTTTTCATAACACCTATAATTATTTTTTATAATTATATTTTGAAATAAGAGTTTTTATTTAAAATAATTTTACAAAAATATCTATAATTTAAAATATAATTATATTAAAATGTGACGCCCTCGACCCCTACGTACGAAAACTCAAGAATTGAGGCATCCGAGATGATGACAACATGGGTAACACATCCCAACGATAAGTGTCAGGTGTGTGTACATGCAGAAAGTGTACAACAAAAAAGCAGTGGTTATATTAAATAGGTCAACTAAGTACTAGAATTTTAAATAAAGATTTAAATAAAAGCATTTTAAAAGATATTACAATTATCCAGTGAAAATATAATAAAACCAAATACATGATTCAAAGCAGGAAAGAAATCCCAATAAGCGAGAAAGCGACTCTAGGTCACTCCTCCGGCGGAGCTACATCCTTAAGCTCTATTTCATCCTCAATTGCATCAAAATGTACAACCCCAAGAAATAGTATCACAGGTAAGTAATAGACCAAACAACCCAAGAGATAACAATACATTCATGCAACAACAAGCATGGGTGCAAATGATAAAATATGCATGATATCACAAAACCTCATTTTCCCAAACCATGATTATTTTTCAACCCACGCCAAAATCCCATTTTGACCCAATAACAAATCCCTTAAAACATATCCGTCATTTTTATAGAAAATGGCCCACATAGAAATCCATCATTTTCTCAGAAAATGGTCCACATAAATTCTTTTATCAAAACTCGCCATTTTCTAAAAAAATGGACCATTATCCAATTATCCTGTATGCACCATGGTCTCCCCTAGGGACCATTCGCACCCCTAGCTCCCTTCACCACACCACGGGTAATGACTGTGCATGTGACTTCATAACGAGCGATGCCCAGTTCTATGCCTAGCGAGTTTGTGGCCAAGCATCGTCTAGCCCCTGCCAGTAGAGGGGCTACGGAGTTGGCATGAAAGCGTTATCATCATGTCCGATCCCATTGTAGCCTAGGGACAACTCAGGGAACGTCACTTAGTATATCTCTCTCTCGAGTGACCAAAGGAGCTCCACCGAGATAATACTCCATCTCGGCTTGGGGTCGTGATACACACGCACCAAAAAATTCATTTCTCACATGAAAACCTAGTTTTCAAATATACACATTAACATGCATGCAATTAGGTGAAAAACCAGTTTTCATTTACAAATATGAACATGCATGCAATTATGCAATATACAAGACACGACACAAAAAATCAACAACGCCAAGGCAGGATACAAGATACAACTCTTAACACCTTTGAGAGAAACATACCATCACTGATGCCCAAACAATTATCTATACTACTCTCTCATGTCTACTCCTATAGGTGATTCTATCATACTCGCATTAGTCTCCCAGTGGCACATCACGCCTAGAACTCCTAGGGCGGCCATGTAATCGAAAATCTCCATATCCACAAAATCTTAATACAACACCCAAGGAATCCCAATGATTAATAGTTTCATTCGATAATTTGTAGTAACCTCAAACAACTCCTATAGTATAACTTCCAAACCTTCTTTGTATACTACACTTTGGTAACTCATTAGCCGCTTCTCAAGTTAACCATCAATAAGCATAATTTGCACAACCAAATGATAAATCTCCAATTACAAGTATCATCCCAAAATTTCGAGTCACTACTAATTCCTCAAAATTAGCGCAAAATTTGAACCCCCATCTATATCACAAATTATCATGCTCCTGCTGCGCAATCTGATAATTTACCAAAATGCATAAAGACTATGTCCTAAAAAATTAACACTATCAAGTACAAGCTCGATCAACACCTACTAATAAGAAAACCTTCACCACATTTTGGTAGAAAATACAGTCTCCCAAAATCACGAATTATCACACATATCCCTCAGTTGGCTCTTGATGCTTTAATCAAAATTAATATTCCACAAAATATCTCCATGATCATTGATAGAAACCAATACCAATCAACCTCAACATCCCAAATTGAAGGCAAGCAACATCACCTCAAAATAAAATACACAAGCCCCATCTAAGATAATGAACATACCCTAAGAAGGCTCAAATCCATCTCGGCCAACCAATAAGAATGCCGAAAAACTTCTACCCAACAACCTATACTTAAAAGGTCATCACCTAGATTTTGAATATCATCTAATCTAGCGGTGACTAAACTCAATATGAACCACCATTGAATTCATCACAACATTATTAAACCCTACTTGGTAATTCGCTCACATACTTCCGCTCTCATAAACTCTAGTATTAGCATGACTAGTTCTTTCAATAGCACATCAGGATGAAACCTCAAAGCAGGCCATGCTATTCAAATCTTCAATCCACAAAAAACTATTGCACAACATCCATGGATCCTAATGCTTTATTAATTCACATATCTGATTATGTTATCCACCGTTGATGCCTAAGCTTTAGCTTCCTAGATTTTATCATACACCACACATGGTGACCCAATAATCTCTCTTTAAGTTAAATAATAATGTCCATAATTCTCCCAACGGGACACTCAATCTCCAAAGGAAAGTATAGTCTCAAAAATTTAAATTCTTATGCGACCTCAAGTCACAATTAATTCTTGAAGATAATCACAACAATTATTGCCAACCATCATTCCATTGAGTATCAGCTTTGATTGAACCAAGATCTCTTGAATCTAATACTATCGCATCTAATCCACTTCAACACCTACCAAAACCACTTCTTCCAAGCCAAAAATGAAACAAGGACATGTACTCTCTGAAATCCATACACACTTACAACTATTACATGTCGGTCTCATGTATCCTTAGCCAAAACCAAAACTTATCCAACATGCAAGTGATCCATCACAACCGTTTCCATCATCTGGACCTATATCCTCGAAATCAACAAGAATCATTTCCTAATTCTGCACCATCTATTATCCTTAAATTGATATGGATCAAGTCATAAACCTGCAACTACAACCTCGAGCTAAAAATAATCATTTTTCAAAATAGATCGATATCTTCAATCCTAAAAAAAAACACTTGAACTAGATCATTACCTTCAATCCCCAAATAAATACTTTCCTGAAAAATTTTTCATATCAATAACTCAACTCTAATTAACCCCATTTTAATGATTACAAACTAATCAACCTTCAGAACAGATCAAGCTAGCGCACCAAGTCTTCAAAACTAAAAACTTAAATCTTACTATAAATCAGTCCTTCAAGTCTAAAATTCTAAAACCTTAATTATAAGAATCATCTTCCAAAATTTGTTAGATCTATGAACTTATACCCAATAATAAAACAATAGACTCCCGAAACTTTCAAAATCTAAAACATTCATAGATAAAAAATCATTTTCCGAAATCCTCAAGATCTATGAACTTAGATCTAAAAACAATCGCTTTATAAAGCTTGTAAATTCTAAAGCCCCAGATGTTATCAAACTACTTATCAAAGTCGGCAAGATCTAAAACTTCTAATTTAAGTTATCCTTTAATTGTTTGTTGAACCTACCACCTTAAATCCCATAAACTTATTTCCTAAAAACTATAGGGTCTCAAACCTCAAATGAAATTCTCATAAATCTATCCTTGTAGTTCGTTGAACTTACACCCTCCTATTCTATAAACTCATTTCATAAACTCTACGGAATCTAAGACCTCGAGTACCCTAAATAATGTAAAACTATTCCCCTTCTCAGTTGTAACTTTAGTTCCACTCTAGAGATATCGCCTAAACTATGTCATTCCCTTCCTGACTCGATATTATAAAGAAAAAACAACCCACATCACTAAGAGTTCAGGCCTACTACACTAAATGTTCAAGCCTAACAATGGCATTCTCGATAGTACCATCTTCCTGCCAGAGCGTAACCCTTAACCCGACTTTTTAACTCCGGACAAAACAAAACAAAGTAACATAAAACAAAATAAATACCATAAATAAAAAAACATCATTTCAATTTAAATAAAATTAAATAAAATAAATTCAAATTAAACCTTAAAAATTTTCTAATACTGCACCTACGGGACATGTGGTTTTATCCAAAGCCAAATTGTTCCGATACCACCTGTGACCATAAATAAAAAAACATCATTTCAATTTAAATAAAATTAAATAAAATTAATTCAAATTAAACCTTAAAAATTTTCTAATACTGCACCAAAAGGATATGTGGTTTTATCCAAAGCCAAACTGTTCTGATACCACTTGTGACGCCCCTGACCCCCACTTACGAAAACTTAGGAATCGAGGCATTCGGGATGATGACAACACGG
Organism: Carya cathayensis; assembly: GCA_011037825.1. Classification (NCBI taxonomy): domain Eukaryota; kingdom Viridiplantae; phylum Streptophyta; class Magnoliopsida; order Fagales; family Juglandaceae; genus Carya; species Carya cathayensis. Next base: position 132,646 of record QGSO01000806.1, on the reverse strand, counting down.
GTCACACATCCCAACGATAAGTGCCAAGTGTGTGTACATGCAACAATTGTACAACAAAAACGCAGCGGGTAAATTAAATAGGTCGACTAAGTACAGAATTTTAAATACAGATTTAAATAAAATCATTTCAAAAGATATTATAGTTATTCAATGAAAACATAATAAAACCAAATACATAATTCAAAGCGGGAAACAAATCCCAACACATAAGAAAGTGGCCCCAGGTCACTCCTCCGGCAGAGCCGCATCCTTAGACTCTACTTCATCTTCATCTACATCAAAATCTACGGCACCAAGAAACGGTATCACAGGTAAGTAATAGACCAAACAGCCCAAGAGATAAAACCTCATTCATGCAACAAGAAACATGGGTGCAAATGATGAAATATGCATGAGATCCCAAAACCTCATTTTCCCAGAAAATGATTATTTTTCAATGCATGCCAAAATCCCATTTTGGCCCAATAACAAATCCATTAAATCATATCCGCCATTTTTCCAGAAAACGGCCCACATAGAAATCAACAATTTTTCCAGAAAATAATCCACATAAATCATTTTTTTCAAAACTCGCCATTTTTCTAGAAAATGGTCCATTATCTAATTATCCCGTATGCACCATGATCTCCCCTATGAACCATCTGCATACCCTGGTTCCCTTCGCCACATCATGGGTAACGACCGTGCGTGTGACATTGTAACAAGCGATACCCAATTCCGCGCCCAGCGCGTTCGTGGCCAAACATACTCTAGCCTCGTCCAGTAGAAGGGTCACAGAGTCGGCACGAGAGCGTTACTACCCCATCCGATCCCATTGTTGCCCAGTGACAACTCAGGAGATGTCATTCAGTATATTCCACTACACAGTTTTCATTTACAAACATAAACATGTGTGCAATTATGCAATGTATAAGACACAACACAAATAATCAGTAGCCAACCAATCCCAGCATAAACCAGTCACACTAACAACTCCATCCTCCAAATCCAACTGACCCCCAAACTCCTCGAACTTAGTCCGACACAACCAACCAGATCACAAAGGTTTGTTAGTGCAAAATGTATTTAAATCTCAAAAAGTTATTTGGAAAATACGTACCGCGCTTTAAAGGCAATATCTGAAATATCAAGCTCTCGAATACCCAGTTTAACGCCAAAAGCGAGATCAAAACAAATTCACCAAAAAAAACTCAAAATAAAGCTTACGATTTGGGTTAAAACCGGGCACTAAAATGGATCTAAAATAAGGCTTGGTTTTGAGGCCAAAACACCCGAAAAATTGCAAGGATTTACCCACAATCTAGTACATGAAAATAGTAGAGAAAGAAAAAAGTAAAAGAAGGAGAAGAAGAGAGGGCTACGTGTAGCAAAGGAAAAAGAAGGAAAGGAGATGAAAAGCCCTAAGGGCTGGGTGCAAACAGCGCCGTTCAAAAGGGAGAGAGGGCTGGAGAAAAAAATCCAATGGGATGGACTTGAGGCACACGATTGCGCTTCCAATTCCAAATGGGCTATGCCCAAAAGAGAAGAAAAACCTATTAAACACAAGCCCAAACCAGAAATCCAACAGGGTAAAAAGGCACAATAAAAATAAATAAAAGCTAAATAAAAACACTACAACTCAATTTTAGTAAAATAAAATAATTAAACCCAACAATAAAATAATTTAAAGCAAAGAGCAATTTAAATGTAAAACAATAATTAATATTAAGAAAGCACATTAAGATAAATTTCACAACTTAAAAATCATAAAATAGGCCAACGATTAACACGTTAAATTTAAAATAAAAGAACCACTAAGTATAATAATTTAAATAATCATTCAATAAAAATACACGTAAATACTGGGTATCACATAAAAGTTGTCAAAAAACAATACATCTATTATTTTTCAGTAGAATAATATCAAATTTACACTATTTATTAATATAATTGGAGATGGTATAAAATTTAAGTAGACTACAGAAAACTCATGTTAAAATCTAAAATTAAATTATATAATTTTAATTTTCTATAACTTTAAATAAATATGTCCCTCATTCTCTCTCTCTTCAAATATCAGTATTTTAATAATTTTTAAGCTTTTTTCTTTTTCTATTTGTTATTTTTTTAGTCTCACTTAAGTTATTTTTTATTGTTTTTAATATTGTATTTTAACATCATTATCTTGACTTTTAATATTGTATTTTAACATGAATATCTATTGGCTTTAGAGTATTAGCATTGGTTTCATCAAAACTATCTCCAAAATTTGATGAAAAATACATATTTTCCATAAATCTAAAACCTTCCTAGCCATAACTCTACTTTGGATTAGTCAAAATAATAACATAATATTATTTTTTAATAATAATATTTTTAATATTTTACAATTACACTAACCATATGTTAATTAATAATTTAATTTGATATTTAAATTTAATTTAGTAATTAATATTTCTGCCTGTACCAATTAAAACTGACTTTGAAACTTACATGCCAATCAAGAACTTTAAAACTTACAACCAACTTCGGATATAATATAATACAACTTAACTAATACCATTCTTCAAGACTAACTTTGAAACTTACAAAACCAATTTAGAGTAATCTTACAATTCCCCAGCACACAAGCAAGACCTCTCCCTGGGCTGATGATAGGGACAACAATATATCATAACTTAATCTAAAATACACTTCTACAATTCCAACTTAACAAATAAGTATTGCTCAGGTATAGCCATGCACAAAGACAGCAAGATATCATAACTTAATCTAAAATACACTTCCACAATTCCAACTTAAAAAATAAGTATTGCTCAAGTATAGCCATACACAAAGACAGCAAGATATCTGAAATACACTTCCACATGCAATTCCAGAAGTTTCTACTAGTAGTGCTAAAGTTTTACTAGTATTGCTCAAGTTTCTACTAGCAAATTTTCTCCACAAAATCATAACTTCATCAGACACAAGTATTCCAAAAGTTACTCGCAAAATCAGAACTTAATCAGACAAAAGTATTGCTCAAGTTTCTACTAGCAATGTTGATTCTCTATTGTTGAAATCAGAACACATATCCAACATCCTTTTAGTAATTTTCAATTTATGATTTAATAATTTTCTACTACAACTTTTAGTAATTTTCAATTTCTGATTTAGTAATTTTCTACTACAACTTTTAGTAATTTTCAATTTCTGATTTATAAACCCTCGCCATACTTTGCAAGGTAAAATACATCAAAGGAAACAAAATTTACTTTCTACAACTGTCATCATCTTTCTAAACAATCTGTTCATCACATATCACATAGCATCTCCCATATTTTGGGCAACTTTTAGCAAAGATTTCTAAACAATCTGTTCATCACACCTCACCAAACCTATAATGTCTATAGTTGTGCATATATGTATATATATGGGGTTGAGTATGTTTGCTATAGAAATTCTTGTGCTGCTTTTGAACTAATTCAACCAAAATTAAAAACAATTGGCAAAAGACAAATGATTAGCCAAATACTCCTTCCAGCCAATGTCACTTGTATGCTCAATAAAATTAAGGTTTCTTGGAATAGCTGACGTACAATGTATGAAGCAGATATGTGATACACAAAAGAAGTCACAAATTGGATGAATCAAAAAGTGGTGATGGAGAGTAATTCTTAGACTAGTATCATTTTTTTAAAACACTTTTCTAAATACATTAGTTGAATTAATAAAAAAACAATGCTATAATTAGACACAATCAGCTCAACTTTGGGGAAAATAAATTGAAATCGACAAATTAAACACACCTGTAGTGGGTAATACGCCAAAAACTAGAAATAAGAAATAATGTGCATAGTAAATTCAAGGATAAACAGAACCAATCTGTACTTGACTCCCACAAAAATGCAGAAACACCAAATCAAGAAAAATCATTCACACACATGTAACTGTATTTTTTGTTTTACTTTCGAAGACTGCACTCAGTTTTTCAGAAAAAAAAAAATACTCAAACTCATACTCATTTCACAAGTTAAAGCACCAATATAAAGCAACTTAATTTATACCCAAATAGAGCTTATCGGTAGTGGCGAAACTCAAATTGAGAGAGAGTGATACTGAACATTCTTAAGCCAAGCTGAGAGAGAGAGAGAGAGAGAGAGAGAGAGGAAATCGCACAACCTTGGGACGATGGGAACCAACAAGGAAAGGAACTCAAGAATTTTTGGACCCAGGAACAGAGAGGCAATCGTTCAAGGAAGAGAGAAGCTAGATTTGGGCCTAAAACAGAAAAGAGAAATATGAGGGAAAGAAAGATTCTGTCCCCAATTGATCTCATGCTTCCTGACTACTCTTGAAGCCAACATAGAAGAAATTGACTTCATTCAAACAAGGAAATAAGGCACGAAATTGGAAAAAGAAGAAGAAACTATGGAGAGAAAAGGAGAGAGGGAGTGTCGAGCTCTAGAGGGAAGCGAGAAAGAGAGAAAAAGAAAGGGAAGAGAGAAAATAGAGAGAAAAAAATTGAAAGGGGGAATGGAAACGCCAAATAGATTCCCAGAGAGAAAAAGGGAGAGGAAGAGAAAGGGGATCTAGGAGAAAGCAAAGCGATTCATGGGTGAAGAGGAAGAGTAGTTGGAGGAAATAAAGTTGTAATAAAATAATGGTTATAGAGATGAACTGTCAGTCTTCAAATATGGAGATAAACTTAAATGTACTGTATCTCAAAGTTGGAAATTTTAATGTATACTGAATCCAATGCAATAATTTTAAAAACAAATCTTTCAAATTTTGATGAAAAGCAACGTTTGAAGAGGCCGATGCCAGAGCACTCTCAATGAATTTTTCATCCTATCTTTTAAAATACGTCACCAAAATCCACTTTTTCTATTTTACATATTGACTTTTCCAATATGCAATCCATCAGCTTATCTATTTTGTTTCTATATCATTTAAATATTCTTTTTTTAATATTTTTTATTCATTTCAAATATCTCCTATAACTACCATTAAATTTTTAATATTTTCAAATTTTTTGATATTTACAATATCTCTCTATATACAATATTATATAATTATATCATATTTCAAAATTAATCTAAAATTAGTTTGAAGAGGCGAAACAGATGTTGGGGCCACTTCAAAATTATGGAATGTTCTCAACATGAGTGGATTGTATGCATGATGCCACTAGTTGCACTAGTGGCTGAAGACTTTGTAGAATGTCATAAGCTTTCTGGGAGAGAGAAAGTAGTGGGAAAAGTCCAAAGGAGAGACAAAATAAATAAAAACGTTTTAGAGGTGTGAATAGTGTTAAGGAAATCACCTTGGCAAGGCATGTCCCAGCAGAAACCTTTTTCACTAGAGACAAATTGTCCACTGCAACAACAGACCACGACCTAGCCAAATCAGAAAGTGTCTCCACTAATACCACGGCATGCAGAGTAGAGGACTCCACCAAAACCACGGCATGCTCAACAAATGACAACAAGGCTTTTCAGAAGATCAATAGAGTATCCCCTGTACATAAACCATTTCTAGTAGGGCAGGTGTCCATCAATCCCGAGCTCATGGAAAAGTGTTAGCTATTATAGCATGGAAAAGTGTTAGCTATTGTAGCTATCTATAAAAGCATTGTAAAGTCACGATAGACCTATGTGTGGAAATACTGATGGTTCAATAGAAAAGTTTTCTTTCAAACATTCTACTAGAGCACTTGATATACATCTTGAACAAATATCTCATTATGGTATCAGAGAGCCCTATCAAACTTGTGTCTTCTCCTTACAACATCTATTTTCTTTTTCTTTTTCTCCTTTCTTCCATAGAGCCGAATGGCATCTGAAGAATCCTCACCCAACTCCACAACACAAAGCTAGGCTCCTATCATCCCCCCTCCCACTCTTCATTCAGCAAATCAGTTCATCACTATTAAACTCACAGATGATAACTTCCTTCTTTGGAAGGCGCAGATGGTACCCTTTCTTAAGGGTCACCAGCTCTTTGATCATGTGGATGGCAACTCTCCAATGCCTCCCCTCATGGTCAACGATGCACCTAATGAAGCATATACTCAATGAATCCTACGTGACCAGCTCATCTTATCTGCCATTAACTCCTCACTTTCGGCTCAAGTGTTAGCTCAGGTCCTTGATTGCAACACTGCACATGATGCTTAGACCACGCTTCAGACCCTCTTTGCCTCTCAATCATCTGCCATTGTAATGCAAACTCAGTATCAATTAGCCACTCTCAAGAAGGGCACTAAGTCCATTACTGATTATTTCCATAGAGCCAAAAGCTTGGCTGCCTCCTTAGGCACAGCTGGGCAGCCCCTGTCCTCATTAGAGTTTGCTGTTTATTTACTTGCTGGACTAGGGATAGATTATGATCCTGTAGTCACCTCTCTCACAACTCGGGCAAATCCCGTCTCTCCACAACAAATATATAGCTTCCTCCTAGCCCACGAATCACATTTATCTCATCAAGCTCAAACCATGCTAGCTACTCATTCTCTTGCTATTCATAATGCCTCGATGAAGCAACCCAATACTTTTACTACATCACCTCGGGGCAGAGGCTCTAGACCCTATGGGGGGCGACGTGGGGGAGGAAGGCAAAATACTTCCTCCTTCTCCACTCGGCCTGATAATAGGCCCCACTGTCAAGTGTGTAACAAGCCTGGCCACATGGCCTTAGCTTGTTATCACCGTTTTGAGCATAGCTACCAAACAGCCCCACCCCCTTCCCTATCAGCAAATATTACCACATTTCCACCTTTCCCATAGCATGTTAATGCATGCTTTTTGGACACTGCAGCAACAAATCACTTCAGCTCTGATTTTACTAACCTTAATTTGGATTCTTCTTCATATCAGGGTTCGGATCAAGTCAGAATCGGAGATGGTTCCACAATGCCTATCCTTCACACAAGTTCCGTGCAAATACATACCCCTTTTGGCAAATTTCTTCTTTCTCAACTTCTTCATGTTCCTTCAATTACAAAAAAATTGTTATTTGTTCGTCAATTATGACATGATAATTCTGTTTATTTTGAGTTTCATTCCGATTATTTTCTTGTGAAGGATTTGTAAAAAGGGGGGGTTCTACTTCAGGGAACCGTTAAAAATGGCTTGTATGTCTTAATTATGGATGCCACCACTCCTACATCAATTACAGCCTCACCTCAAGCAACATAGGTGAACACACTTCATCACTTCAATGGCACCTCTGTCTTGGACATCCTTCCCCAAAAACTACAGCTTTTATCATTAGTCAGTTTAAGCTTCCAACAAATTCTTACACAAATGTTTCACATTGCCCAGCTTGTTATCAAGGCAGACCACATGCACTTCCTCACTATCCATCACCCTCTAAGTCCACACAACCCTTTGAGTTACTTTTCCTAGATGTTTGGGGTCCGGCCCCCATTTTATCATCTAATGGTTGTAGATTTTACTTTTCTATTATTGAAGATTACTTTAAATATATTTGGTGTTTTCCAATCCAATCCAAATCTGATGTTTCATCTATTTTTCTTGCTTTCATAAATTATGTCCATAACTATTTTTCTTCAAACATTAAAAATGTGCAAACGGACGGTGGTGGTGAATTTAGACCATTTACAAAAATGCTTCAATCATTTGGAATTATTCATCGCCTCACATGTCCGTATTCTCATGCTCAAAATGGGACGGTTGAACGTCGTCACCGTCATATTGTGGAAATGGGACTATCTCTTTTAGCTCAAGCATCCATGCCAAGCAAATACTAGTTTGAGGCATTTTTAACTTCAGTTCTTCTGCTTAATAGAATGCCAACACCAATTTTAAAAAATAGGTCCCCTTTTCAATTTCTCTTCAAAAAAATTCCTGATTATAATTTTCTTCGGACATTTGGCGTAGCATGTTGGCCAAATTTGCGTCCATATAATCGTCATAAAATGGATTTTCGATCCACACTTTGTGTGTTTATGGGCTACAGCCCAGATCATAAAGGATACTGATGCCTTCATCTTCCATCTGGCCGGATCTACATCTCTAGAGATGTAATGTTCAATGAGGATCACTTTCCCTTTAAAACACAAACAGTTTTATCCAGTCAGCCTGAGTCTAGTCCAACATGGCCCATCACTAATTTTCACTTTAATTCCCCATTGACTCAGCCACTGCCTGCACAAGCCCCTCCCACAAACCTCACTGGACCTAGTCCACTCTAATCCAACCCAATCCTCACTTAATCAAATTTGGCCCTTACACCTGATTCGCAAAACAACCTGTCTTCATCCTCACAATCCCTACCTTCTCAAAACGTCGAACCCTCTCTTGTGCATTCCGAACAGCCAGCTCCAACGCCACCTTCAAACACTCATCCAATGATCACTCGTGCTAAGGTAAACACTAAACGCCCTCTTACACGCATGGATTGCATCATTCCTTGGCCTATCCGACAACCCTATCTTTCACACATAGTCATTACACACAACCAAGTTTCAGAGGAACCCACTTTATACACTAAGGCTTCTAAATTCTCTGAATGGTATGAGGCCATGAAATTGGAATTCCATGCACTGTTACACAACCACACATGGGACTTGGTTCCTTCCTCATCTTCTCTCAATGTTTTGGTACCCAAATGGATACTTAGAACAAAGAGGAAAGCTGATGGCACTTTGGAAAGGTGTAAAGCACGATTTGTAGCCAAAGGCTTTCATCAACAAGCTGGCATTGATTACACAGAATTTTTTTCTCCAGTCATTAAACACACCACCATCCGCATCATTCTTTCATTGGCTGTTACCTTTAACTAGCATCTCCAACAGTTAGAAATACAAATGGATTTTTGCATGGTGATCTGGAGGAGGCAGTATATATGCGGCAACCCCTTGGCTTTGTGCATCCGGAATTTCCTAACCATGTGTGTAAGCTGAAAAAGGTCATTTATGGCCTAAAACAGGCCCCTCGAGCCTGGTTCTCAAAGCTTAGCAACAAACTTTTTTCACTGGGTTTTCAAGAATCAAAATCTGACACTTCTTTGTTTGTGTATCATAATGCATCTCATATTATGTTTGTGCTTATATATGTAGATGACATTATAGTCACTGGGTCTGATTCGAAATTAATATATGATTTCATTGTTGCCTTAGGATTGTCCTTTCTTGTGAAAGATTTAGGTCCCCTGCATTTTTTTCTAGGCATTGAAATATGTCGAAATGAAAAAGGATTGTACTTAAGTCAATCTAAATACATTTTGGATCTTCTTCATCGCACTAAGATGCATATTGCAAAACCCGTTTCTACACCCATGTCATCCTCCATAAAACTGTCGGCATTAGAGGGAAACTCCTTTGAGGATCCACATTTATATCACAGTGTCGTTGGTAGCTTGCAATACCTATCCTTTACTCGTCCAGAAATCTCATTTGCTGTAAATAAAGTGTGTCAATACATGCATAATCCAAGAGTTTCTCATTGGCAAGCTGTCAAACGTATCCTTCGATATCTTAGACAAACTCCTCACTATGGTCTCTTTTACTCTAAATCCTTGAAACCATCTCTCTCTTCATTTTCTGATGCTGACTGGGCAGGATGCCTTGATGATAAAAAATCCACTGGCGGGTTTTGTATTTTTTTTTGGCACACATCTTATCTCCTGGGGTTCCAAAAAGCAACCCACCATTGCTAGATCATCTACTGAAACTGAGTATAAGGCTGTTGCTAATACAACTTGTGAAATATTATGGCTTCAATCTCTTTTAATGGAACTTGGAATTTTTTTGAATGATCCACCAACTTTTTGGTGTGACAATTTGGGGGCTACGTACTTGTCTGTAAATCTAGTTCTACATGCTCGAACCAAGCATGTGGAACTGGATTATTATTTCGTAAGAGATCGAGTAGCCGCCAAGACACTTAATGTTTCCTTTGTATCAAGGAAAGATCAAGTGGTAGATATACTCACTAAACCATTGTCAACAACAAGATTTCTCCTTCTTTGATCACGCCTCACTGTCTCACCAGTACCGCTTGAATTGAGAGGGGCTGTTAAGGAAATCACCTTGGCAAGGCATGTCCCAGCAGAAACCTTTTTCACTAGAGACAAACTGTCCACTGCAACAGCAGACCACGACCCAGCCAAATCAAAAAGTGTCTCCACTAATATCATGGCATGTAGAGCAGAGGACTCCACCAACACCACGACATGCTCAACAAATGACAGCAAGGCTTTCCAGAAGATCAACAGAGTATCCCCTGTACAAAAACCATTTCTAGTAGGACAAGTGTCCATCAATCCTGAGCTCATGGAAAAGTGTTAGCTATTGTAGCTATCTATAAAAGCATTGTAAAGTCACGGCAGACCTATGTGTGGAAAAACTGATGGTTCAATAGAAAAGTTTTCTTTCAAACATTCTACTAGAGCACTTGATATGCATCTCGAGCAAATATCTCATTAAATAGTATTCTCTGTATTAAAAGGATTACTGTAGTAAAATGTAAAATAAAGATAAAAGTACAAAATCTATTGGAATGTACTTTTGACCAATTTTCTTTATATTTTACAAAAAACTCTATTTTACAAGAGCCATTGGTAGTGCTCTTAGGGGCTCTTGTTAGGAATCGTGGTTTAAGTACTCTAGGTCATATTCCGTGGGACTTCTCATTTTTCACAATGGCCTTCACTTTTCAAAAATTTTAAGGGGCTTGAATCCTAGGGAATTTGAGCGGATGAAAGGAAAAGACAGTTACTCATGAGCCAATTCTATAGTAAGGCCCACAATATTTATTTACCAAGATAGTTCATTCACATTACTAATGACACATGTACAAACCCATTCATTAGAAAAATCATTTTCCATGGTGGGAAAAATATTTGTTAACGTTATCGACTATCAAGATTGATTGAATAGAGGTCCTAGGCAAAAGAAGAAGTTCCAGCACATGCCCGATTTGATGACGAATGAATTAGGCTCTCAGCTCCACTTAAGCTTTTACTTATTGGTTGGATCTTATCAAACTAGCCTCTTAAAGCTTCAAACCTATATTCATCACCATATATACTTGGATCCATGATATCTTCATTAACAACAGTTTGGCCTTCGAGCATGCTTACTACTGCAGACTTGGTGGGTCTAAGTGCTAGAGATGGATTGGTGTAAAGTAGAGCTACTTTGATCATTCTAATGGCCTTCCCCCTTGTTGAAATCGTAGCCTAGCTTGGGGTCTACTAGCTCTACTAGATCACCCTTTCTTTGTAGAACAAGGCACTGAAATAAGCATACATGAAATAATAGAAATGAAAAGTAGCGAATCAATAGAAGAGAAAGCTGTGAACTCATGCCTGACATAAATGAGTCAAACAATATCAACCTAGTTTAGTATACTTTGTAGCTCGACTCTAGAGTAGCAGATCATGTCGACTAGATTGGGTGGAAAGGCACAAAGAAGAAACATAACTCATGCCTGTGTTTTTAAATGCATGTAATTAAGGGTATAGATCAATGTTACCCAATCTAGAAGGCATACATAATTCTCATTTGGTCGATATTTCATGTTGCTTTTCCCTGCAACAATTTCCAACGCAACTATTCCAAACCTGTAGACATCTGCCTTATAGGTTAAATAACCCCATAATGCATATTCGGGTGCCATGTATCCTCTGCAAAATGAGCGTTGCATATGGCATATAGTTCATCACTATAAAGCTCTGATTCGTTAATATTCGAAAAAATCTAACATCTATAGAAACACAGTAACTGGGTCATGTATCCTATAAAAAATGAACATTGTATTATGACTTGAGCGGAATCTTCATCCATGAAAGATAACAAAAAAAAAAAATTAACAAAAGGAAAAAACATTTTACATAGATGAGATGAGATGAAATGAGCAGAATCTTCATTTACTTCTCAAATATCATTCAAATACAAACATTTTCAAACAAATTATCACAACTTTTTCAAACTAATCATAACTTTCCCAAATTTCCAAACAAAAATTAAAAAATAATTGAACTTTTTCAAATCTCAAAATTAAATTTATATTCTAACAATATTTTAACTTTATAATATTTTTTATTCAACTTTTTTTTCTCTCATTTATCAAATCCCAATAAATACTTAACTCAAACTAACTTACTACTATTTACAAACCATTTTACTACTATTCACAAAATTTCCATCTCATCTCATTTCTCAAGCATCCCCTTAGTGAGATATGTTGTCAGGGCATCGAGCTCAAATGTAATTTGTTTTTTTGGGGGTGGGGGAGGGGGACTGTTTATGATTCTGCTAGATTTCAAGTACTTCCTTTTTTTTCCCCTTTTGGTTACAACAGAAAGAATTTTGAGACTATCTTAAATGGGAACTACAGCTCAAGAAATTATCAATCAACGGCTACAGGATAAGGTAAATTCCAACCAAGCAATGGCTAAAATATTCTGAAGGATATAAATGCGTATTATTTTCTTATGTATAATCCATAACCACTTGTATAAAAAAGCAAATTCCTCTCAGTAACTGTTTCTATACTCTTTTGTTTTTTTGATAAGTTGTAGCTGTTTCTATACTTGTCCCAATAAAAACAGAAACTTTGGCACAAGTTTTACATGCTATTATTTTTTTTAATTTAAGAAAAGGGAGATAGTTTCCAGGAGTAGGATTTATGTTAATGGTTGAATACAAATCTCTCTCTCTCAAAATTGTGCTGATTGCTTGTTGCATCAAAAGTCTGGGAATAAAAAAAACACCAGCAAATTATAGCTACATGCTTAATGTTTGCACTCTTTTGTAAATAGTAAACATTGATTGGTAATTTAAGTAGCAATGAATTTCTCTGCAAGCGTGGTAGTGTTGCAAATATAGATAACCAACATATGAAAATTCCTACCAACTACTGAATCCAAGAGTTTTCTACTGTACCTTCCATCAATGAATGTTAATACTATGCTAAAACTTTAAATGCTACCCTTTTTGGCTTAGTTTTCTGGTACCATCTAAAACAATGATAAACATCAATGTTTGCTCCTGATTATCTCCTACCAACAGCTAAGGAGGTAAAATAGAAAAGGAAGAATACAATTACAAGTGGGCTCCAAAGAAAGGATAGAGGAAAGATTTAGCATACATTGTTCCAGCAATTCGGGTGCTGATATGGGTGTTTTCCTCTTCATCGAGCTTGGCCAAACCAAAGTCAGAAATCTTTGGGTTAAGCTCTCCATCCAGTAGCACATTTGTAGCTTTTATGTCCCTATGAACAATTTTTATTGTCGATTCCTCATGCAAGAAAGCCAAACCGTTTGCAATCCCAGCACATATTTTCTGCCTTGTATGCCATTCCAAGTTTAATTGGTATTCCTCTGGACCTGTAGTTTTCATAACAACTCCAATAGGGAGTTCATCAACTTGGTTCTTAATATAAACAATATGTAGTTTTTGGTTCCCATGCTTTTCAAAGTCAACATAAAATAAGAAAGTATAAGCAATAAACTTACCAAACAAAGCACGTGCTAAGCTATTGTTTTCCATATATTCATATACCAAGAATAGTTGAATTCCTTCAACACAACATCCATACAATCTAACAAGATTCGGGTGTTTTAAACCACATATCATGCCTATTTCGTTCACAAATTCACGATTTCCTTGATTTGAGCTCGAAGAAAGTTTCTTAACTGCAATGATAGTACTATCTAACAGTACACCCTGTATTCAAAATAGAAAAGTATCATCGGGCATGTTTTCCATCATGTACTGAGAGATCCGTAGATATGATTAACAAGTAGGAAATAAAAAATGGAAATCCTTAAAGCTCAGTGGGAGTGATGTTAGATACCTTGTAAACAGATCCAAAACCTCCTTCCCCATCTTGTTTGCAGCATCGAAGTTATTAGTGGCAGCTTTGATTTGCCTATAAGTGAAAAAACCAATTTGCAAATCTAATCCTCTCAGTTCTATAAAAGTAACGAAAGAATTGGAAAAGATGTCAGATTGCATCTTATAAATGATGAGACTTCTCTTTTATTGCTATTTTGCATTCTTGACTAATCAGATGACTTTAGGGAGAATGAGACCACTAAACTGCAATGAGAAGGAACAAAAATCTAGTTAATCAGCTACTTAACCCAAGCTGTCTTCCCCTTGGTTTTCGGTGACAATGAATGGGGTTTCCAAGGGTTTCTTCAAAGGTGAACGAGGGCTTCGACAAGGCGACCCCATCTCCCCATACCTTTTCATAGTGGTGGAGGACATTTTTTCTAGACTATTGAAAGAAAGATTTCAGCAAGGTTTGATAAGACCTTACCATCATCACAGAAACGCCCCTCTTATCACCCATCTTTTATATGCAGACGATATAGTCATCTTCGCTAATGGAAATACGTCTTCATTAAAAAGCATCTCGGAGGCCTTAGAGGTGTATGGAAAATGGTCGGGCCAAAAGGTAAGCCAGGAAAAATCATCGATTATTTTCTCTAAGCATATCCCACATGCTAGACGTCAGAGGTTGCTTCGTTTGACTAGCTTTTCTGAATGCTCTTTGCCGTTTAAATACCTGGGAGCCCCCATTGTCTCTGGAAGGCTAAAGGGTATACACTTTGATGACTTTTTGGGGAAGATTAGAGATAGAATAGGAGGATGGCAAGCTAATTTATTGTCAAGTGGGGCACGGACTCTCCTCTTAAAACATGTCCTTGCAAGTATGCCTATCTACCTCTTATCCATACTGCAAGTTCCAAAGTCGACTATAAGAACCTTCAATCGGTATTGCAGTAATTTCTTTTGGGGACTCCATGAGGGGAAGCCGAAAAAGCACTGGAGAGCATGAGAGGGGATGTGTCGCCCCGAAAAAGAAGGGGGTATTGGCTTGAGAAATCTAGAAGACATTAAAAAATCCCTACATATGAAGTTTTCCTGGAAGCTTCTTACCAAAGATAACCTTTGGTCTCGGTTCTTCAAATCCAAGTATTTCAAAAACACCCATATATCTTTACTTAACCCCTTAATAGGTACAAGTTTTTGGAGGATGGTAACACGATGCATTCCCGAAATACTAAATCTAGCAAGATGGCGAGTCAAGGAGGGCAATTTATCATTCTGGTGTGATGCATGGTTGGAGGAAGGCCCCCTTTGCAATGAATATAGCAATGTTGCAAACCTATCTCTGAAAATCAAAGAATGCACCCTAGAGGATGGCTGGAATTATGAGCTGCTGAACCAGTTGGTTGGTCCTAACCGCGTGGAACAAATCTTGAAGGTGTTGGGTAAGAGGAAAAATGGAGCGGATGTGCTGGTATGGACCCCATCTCCTGATGGGATTTTTTCCACAAAAAGTGCATGGGAGTGTGTTCGGATCAAAATGCCAACTGATGTTTGGGCTGGCTGGGTTTGGCATCCTTCTCTTCCTAAATTCATGGCCACTACTATGTGGAAGGGGCTACATGGGGCTGGCTCTAAGTGTAGATGATCGACTGAGAAGAATTGGCATCCCTATTGTCTCAAAGTGCAACTGTTGTAACCATGGAGCCTATGAAGATATAAACCATGTGCTGGCTGAGGGTGAGTTTGCAAAAAGTATTTGGAGAAAATTGTTGTACAGGTGGGAATGAATGTAAGGGAGGGGAGATCTTGGAAGGAAACAATTGGTAGTTGGTATAATACTGCTACCAAATCTTCCACTATGGGCAATCTTATTGGTATTATCCCTTCTATTATTACTTGGAGACTATGGCTAAGAAGATGCAAAATCCGTATGGAAGGCAGCGGCGAGTCGGTGGAACAGGTTTGGAGAAGTATTCACTTTTGGATCTCCAAAATAGGCGAGAAATTAAAGGCTGGAAAAAATTTGAAAAGAAGAGATGAGGTGATACTAAAAGAGCTAAATGTTCCTCCAAAAATGGTTACAAAGAGAACACCACAGGTAGTCAAATGGTGTCGACCATACCAGGGAAGATACAAACTCAATACTGATGGAAGTAGCCGAGGCAATCCGGGGCAAGCTGGAGGTGGAGGAGTTATCCGAAATTCCTCAGGTAACTTGGTTAGAGCTTTTGCAGTTTCTCTTGACCAAGGAACAATTTCCTTTGCGGAATTCATGGCGATTTACCATGGAGTAAAATTGGCAAAAAGTATGGGCTTTATTCAGTTGGACATAGAACTGGACTCTAGTACGGTGGTAAAATGGCTGAAAACATCTCTTTGTGGGTTATGGTATGTCAAAGACTTTTGGGAAGAACTAATAGATATGTTGAGAAGTATGTATGTAAATATCACTCATGTCTATCAGGAAGCAAATACTCCAGCTAATCTTTTAGCTAGAATGGGTTCGAAGGGATGCACTAAACACTGGGACCTCTTTTCTGATTTACCATGGAAACTTCACGGTCTCCTGAAGATGGATAAAGCAGGTCTGCCTTATATACGTGATGGTTAATCTGTATTTTTTTGTTGCCCTTGGTTTTTGTTGGTTATATATGGTGTTTCTTTTGTATCCATGGTTTTCCTCCACCACACGTGAGGTTTTGAATATAACACGGAGGGTCCCTCCTCTCTTTTTATAAAAAAAAAAAAAAAAACCGAAGCTGTTACAAGACAGTCTCATTTCATTTTCTAAGTCTAGTAAACAATCACAGGTGTAATGAGAATCAAAAGCCAAACGAGAAAGAGATATATTTGATTGGTACATCCCTTAGCGTATGTGCCTTTTGGCTCTTAGCATTTAAAATAAGATCATTTTATTGCTATATAAGAATATTCAACAGAAAAACTAATTCTCAAGTGACTTTGGGGCCATTTCGAAATGACTTCACTTAAATTTCACATATGAGGAATGATCTAAGACACAATTTGATATTTTTCTGATCATAAATGGAAGTGACTTCAATATATGAAGACCACTTCTTATGCTCTACAATGTAGCAATCCTATAGTTGCCTTCCACATTGTACTTTGGATTGCCGAGGCATGTAGAGTGATAGTAGTACATAGTTGGAGAATATATAAAAAATATTCATACTATCTAAATCATAATTTTCGTAGTGTTGAGTACCTTTTTTCCTTGATTTCCTGCCTCCTATGCATCCCTTCCACCAAAGAATGCCTAGAATCATTAGAATGAGGAATAGCACTGATACTACAGCTCCAATCACAATAACTATCTCAACCTTCACAGGGGGACTGAAATCTAAAGAAGAAAAGGAGCTGAGTAAAGCGATTTTGAAGCTCCATACACAATTGTGTGTATACTTTTGTTGTTCACCAATCCAAGAAGTGCGAAATGATTTCGAAAGATAGAAAAATTATCATATTCCAGGAAATGGTTACCAGATTCCACAGAGATAGCTGATATGAGAGGACCATATGTTCCTCTCTTCGAAACAGCTGTCGTCCCTTTTCCAGCCAAATGGGAGTGGATCTGTAAAACTTTATTACTCACAATTGCTTTATATGTCCTAGACACATTTTTATCAACCCCTTGTGTAGCAGTTTCGATTTCAAAATCCTTTAACGCCCGTTTTTCCTGTAACAAATTAACTAATTAAAATCATGTTGTACAAATAAAGAAAAACAAAAAACTTTGTACCTGGATATAAACATCAAATATCCGTCTTCCAAGGCTGTAAAAGGATCTATTGTCCCTAAATACTATCACTGCAAAGGACAGTGTCACCATATAATTCCCATTTGCCAAGCAACGTACATGTGGAAAATGTATTTTAATGCTTTATAATAAAATATTAATTTTGAGCCTTAATCCTAATTTTAAATTTTTTAGAGATTTACAACATTACTCTATGACTTTAATGTGAACTCATTCCCTTCTTGTTCATGCTTGGTTCCTTGATGTGCTTGACTCCATTGTGTGGACAACTTGAGCTTGAGACTCATTTATTCTTTGAATTCATTTGTTATCATCAAAATCCATGTGTAGATTTATAATTACACGAAACTTGAAACCTTGGGTTCAACAATATCTAAAAAAAATAAAAAAACAAAATCATTCAGAAGTGTAAAAAAGTAATTTTTTAAAATACAAATCTATTATAATAAACATTTACAATTTCATATGCTCTTATAAAAATATAATTATTATATAATATTCACCTAAAATAATTACTAAGTTTAATAGGAAAATGTATATCTGAAAAACAAAAACCAATTTGATGGAAAATAAATTAACAGTAAGAGAAATATATGGTCTAAAGCATCTTAGTTTTTTTTTTTTTTTTTTTGAAGGGAACACTCTTGAACCATTTCATTGAATTAAAGAGGAGATACATTGAGGAATATCCTCCATTGTTACAATTAGATCAGAAATGGAAAGAGAATTTTTTGCTAAAACATGGGCTAACATATTGCCATTTCTCCTAACATGAGAAACCTCCAATTTAGCAAACTGTTTCAATAAGATTCTTGTTTCAGATAAGAACATCGATGCACTACTAAAACCTTCCTTGTCATCATGGAAGGTATTGATGACCTGCAGAGAATCACCTTCCAAGATGATTTGTCTCAAGCCTAATTCCATACCAATTTTGATAGCTTGAAGTACCCCATATGATTCGGCAAGCAAGGGGTTTGGGAATAGATGCTTGTTATGTCTCATAGTAGCTATGATATACCCCTCATAGTCTCTTACAACCACTCCTACTCCTATTAGGCTTTTCTGCTTATTCACTGAGCTATCCCAGTTGATCTTATACCAATGTGGTGGGGGGTGAGTCCAAGAAGCAGGAGATGGACAGACCTGGGTGGGCTTGGGTCTTGCATTGCTGTTCTCTCCTTGTAACATAGCAAGTGTGGCTTGAGCTTCTCTTATAACTGAGTTTGGATGCCTAAATTCATTGTTGAAAACAAGACAGTTTCTCCTCCACCAAATCCTCCGAGCCACTATAACAAATTCTTGGATGGAAGAGTCATCCAATATGTGTAGGAGGGATTCAAAAAGTTCCACAAATGAGGAAGGGGATAGACATCTTTTTTGTAGTTTTTAGAAGCTAGGCTCCAAACATCCTTGGCTGAGGGACAGCTCCATACTGCATGCACTATTGATTCTTGTAAAAGTAAATGTAGGTCGAAAATGGAAACAATTTTAATAATTTGTTTTAAACATATTACAAATGACCAATTGCAAACAATTTTATTAATTTTATTTTAAATATTTATTAATTTATTTTATTTCTGAAAGACACTATAAGAAATAAGAAAAATGAAAAGCATTAATTTTATATTCTCACACTTCTAAAAGTAAAATATTAATGATAACATATTATATTTTAAAATTATAATATAATTCCATATGAAAACTTTTAATTATACTAACTCACATATTATTATTACTCTTAATAGTTAAAGTTGAATGTGTATGTTGTATATTACTTATTTGTAGAATAAACATATAACGTTTCAATTTTAAAAATATAACATTTCAATTTATTGTTATTAAACGATTAATTTTATCCAACAATCAAAAAAATATTTACATTTCCAAATGATATATTTAAAGAAATCATTAAGAAAAGTAAAAAATAATATATAAGTAACTCAAAATAGAAGCAAATAAAATATTGTACAATATTAAAATTTATTTTGTTAAGATTTTATTTTTATCAGATTTTTGTCAACAATTGGTATTTATTTAGAACCAAAAAATAGAAAACTATAAACTATAATGAAATTGGTAAATTTAAACATATTTTTAACATTATTTACTTCTCATCCAAAGAGCAAAAGAAATTAATTTATTTCTTAAAAAATTATAGTTATTTTTCATAAAGTGTGTTGGCCTCTAAAGTAAAAAAAAACCCATAGAAACCTAGCCTAGCCTAGGGGTGGGCAAATTTCCAAAAATTTCTACTCCAACCGAACTCTGTTTCGATCCCGGCTCCGAAAATGGAAACGGAGTCGGAGTCAGAGTTCGGAGCCCACCGAAATTTGACTTTTTTTGAAAAACACATTCAAAACGACGTCATTTTAAATCTGCGTTATTTTTTTCCCTTAACTTAAACGATGGCATTCCTTGATATAAGAACGACGCAGTTTTGCTACATGAGGAAAACCCCCCCTTCCCCCTTTCTTCTTCATTTCTTTTTCCCTGAGTAAGCCACCCCTTTCTTCTTCATTTGTTATTCCCTTGCTCAGCCGCTCACTCGCTCAGTGCCCCCGTTTCATTTCTTCTTCGGCCGCCGTCGTAATTGTGCAGCACCAATGCACCACCATTTGTCTTATCGCCGTCTTCACAGTGCCACACTGTCGCTGCCCACGCCTCACTCCTTAGTACAAAATCATTGTTAGGGTTAGTATTTTCTTGATCCTATTTATTCTCATAGTTGGTAGATTTTGTTTTGTTTCCTCATAGTTTAATTCCACCTAGCTAGAGTATTGTTGATCAGTTAGATACAAGCAGCCATTTCTATATATGCTTACATATATGCATGATATATAATGGTCGGCTCAGTTTCTCACCGATCGATGCTTTGTTTGGTTTCCAAGAAAATAAATTAAAGGTCATTCTCTAATTTTACTGTTTCTAGGTTCTTTCTTTGTTTTTTTTTTCTTTTTTTTTGCAAACTCTTTGGAAAGTGCCCTTCTATCTCTCCTTTCTGTAATATACAAGCCACCTTTTCAAGGAATACTCAATACAGCAACATCCATTCACAGTATAGTTTCATGATTTGTAGATTCTGAGTTATCTATGATAACTTTTGTTGTTGGATCAGTGCTTGTTATGGTGGTGTGAGAGCACACAGCACAGTGGGAGATATTTTAAGTAAACAAGCCTATCCTTTGAAAGCAACATTACAGATAGTGTCATTTGCTATTTAAAAGATTTGTTGTCTCCTAATCAAATTGATTGAAATTCAATGCGCAAATGATAAGATTGTTATATGGCCAAAAGAAAAATGACAGGGTGGGTTTAGGAGCCAATAAAGCCTATAACATCCATTTGGATTTGAAGTGCCATGGGTCCCAGAATGACACCATTTTTTTTCCCAAAAAATCTATTTAGAAGTCTTTTATCATCAACACTTCCATCATACTACTAATGTAAGATCCTTTCACACCATCTAGCACATAAAAGTATCAGGTATTTTGAGGTTTCTATAAGTCTAATGAATTCCATAGAAAGTAGTGTTAATCCCGGAACTCTGTTAAATCCATGGCCTTCACTCTATCAAGTAGTTGAAAATCCACTGTAAATTTTGACTCCATACTGAGTAGCCCTAGTATTCCAAAATCCGTATATGTACAGATAGCATGTGCCTGAAACTTCCTCCAAGGGCCAAAACTGTGCCCTCTGCGAACCCCACTTTTAATTATGATGGAACTACCCCAAAGCTTAAATCCTAGAACAAGGTATGCATGTGCATATGATGAATCCAATGGCTTCAATTTAAGTTGATTGTTTGGACATCCTCTTCAGGACTTACAAAGAAGAAAATCCCTGTGAACTGCTGCAGTTAGTCCTGCTTAAATAAAGTTAGCTCCAGTTAAAAAACCATACCAAGAGTCAAGAGCCATGCATGCCCTACCTTGGTCTGGTTTCTAACAGGAGAAATGTTTGGTTCACAAATACATTTCACAAAAGTAAACTCACAAATTAATGTCATTTACTAAAATGCAATTAGTTAGATCTACTTCACTAAAAGGGAAAAAAAAAGAGTCCATTTCCACAAACCTGCTGCAATTTAAGTGAACCGTACCACATGGTTGCAGGCCACAAGAAGACGTGTCTTTTGGCTCCCGACAGATCATATATAAATGTCTGGTTTTCTTTTTCCCCATTCTTTGGTTACAGAAAAGTTCATATAAGTTGAATTTACGGTTTATTACAACGCTTAAAAGGGATTTTGATGACTTATATTCCCACTACAACAATAGTGGTCAGCCTTCATCTGTAGCGGGAACCTCACACTCGATTCCGACACCTCTCTTTGATGATCGTAGCTTAGATGACTCATTAAATCCACCACGTCGAGGTTACAATATTGTGAATCAGTATCATCAACTCGTTGCAACGAGGAATATTATGCAGTGTACTTCTAAGATTGAACGGTATTTTATAGAAGAGGTCGAGGCACCTAGCAATGTATTTTAGTTATTAACTTGGTGGAAGGTTAATTCCACCAAGTATCAAATCCTTTCTCGTATTGTCCGAGATGTGCTGGCCATTCCTATCACTAAGGTTGTCTCTGAGTCGACATTTAGCACTAGAGGTTGAGTATTGGATTCTTACCGGAGTTCATTGTCACTGTCAACTGTGGAGGCCCTCGTTTGCACACAGAACTGGTTAAGTGATATGCCCATTGGACTATATACCATTGGCATTGATGCTGAGAGCTATAAGCTTGAATCAGATAACTTTATTTGAGTATTTCAATTGATTTATTTAATTCTTTTTATGATTTCATAAATCTATTAACCTTATACTTTTTATGATTTAATAAATACAATTGTGAACCCTAGCATACTTGCTGATGACTGTTACATGGAGTGTGGCTAAGTTGATAAACTCCCTTTAAATTTTATTGGTGAGAAATGATAATCAAATTTTATTTTTAGCGATATTAAATTTTCTAAATCATTTTTTTTTCTTTTTATTGATTGTGACTTTTTATTTTAATTTCAGGTATCACCAACGACAAACCATGATGTATTGGAAAATATTTTTATTTTTGTGTTGGAAGATGTTCGAAATGGATTGTTTAAACTATTATCAATGTTTTCAAAAATTGTATATGAGTTTTTGAAAGATGTAATATGTATTATATTCATTTTTTTTTATAAGTTTAGGGCTCGGAATTGGACCAATGGGGTCCCAAAATATGTTGGAATCGGATTGGATGGAGATTGGAGTCCGACTTCGATCGGAAATCCTTGGAATTCCGATCAGAGTTCTAAACTCTAACCTCCGATCGGAGTCAGACTCCGACCCCTAGTCGGAGTCGGAGTGAAATTTATGCTCCGACTCCCGTCAGAGTCAGAGTTCAGAATTTGCGATTCCGACTCCATCGGAGTCGTAGCCCAGGCCTAGCCTAACCCACGCATTTTATCTTGCGACACGGTTTAAAGAAAGTTAAAAAAACCTAGTTCTTTTGTTCCTCCTCTCTTTTACTACCTGCCAACAAACTCATTATTTTCTCACAGCATACTCTCTCTCCTCCTCCATCTTCTAGATCTCACTCGCTTTCTCCTCCTCGCCTTGTCGTTTCTTCTTCTTCATTACTAAACGACAAAAGCTCCTCTTTTTCTTCTTTACATTTACACCCTTCTTCACCTCCTGCACCAAACTCCTCTATTTTTCAACCCGTCTTTCATATATCTCTCTCTTTCTCTCTCTCTCCCATTCCATCAGTGTCCATGGCAAATCACCACTTAGAATAGCCGTGCACCACCATCTACCAAACCAAAGAGTTCCAGGCACACCCAAACGCATGGACAACGAGTAATAGCTCACCCCTACTCCTCTTCTGCTCTCCCCAACCTCCAGCTTCCACAAATGACACTGTCGGCCATCACATGTCCACCCTCCATGCACATTTGTAGCATGTATGCATCTTCCTCCTCCGCTAGCACCTCCAAAAGCCAACCACCAAGAGCGATTGTTTTACATAGCCACCTACACCAAGACCCAAGAGGCCTCTATGTTTAGAAATCGTAAGGATCTTGGTGTAAGGATTCTTGAGATCTCGGTGTAAGGCCTCTGCTTCAACATATATGATAAATGTGAGGTTTTTTTCTTTTTCGTCTGTATATATTGAGGTTTTATAGAAGATTTGGAAGTAGGGTGTAAATTGATTAAAGGATTGACTATTAATCTAGAAAGTTGAAGTTCTAATCTCTTCTCTCGTCTCTTTGTATTGAGAGACTTGCTCTGGAGCGGATTGGTGGTCGACAATCGTTTGGACTTGGTAAATCATCTCTGGTGTGAACGAAAAGAAAGAGGTTTGACCCATTTGTGCAAAGAATGCTTTTCTGAAATCGTCGGACGGATTTTTTTATTTTTTTAGATCTACACATATATTAAAAATTGTGTTTGGATTTGGTTTGGTTTGGTTTTATGTATGTGAGCATGATTTTCTTATTGAAGTTATCGAAATTCAAATATATTGTTGAGTCTATTTGGGTTTTATTTTCTGTCATGTATATCCTCATGATCTATTTGATCATAGTGTAGAAATTTAGAGATCATGTATTACATATTGTGCTTGAATTTGGTTTGCTTTCATGTATATGAGTATGATTTTATTACTCAAGTTATGGAATCAAGTTATCAAAATTCAAAGATATTGAGTATGATTTCATGTAAAAATACAATATTGTTAGAGCACTCCCAATGGCTCTTGTAAAATAGATATTTCTTTAAAATATAAAGGAATGTGCTCAAAAGCCACCTCCATTGGATTATGTAATTTATTTCTAATATACAGTTTGCTACAGTACCTCTTCCACATTTATAGAACACTGTTCACACTTGTATAAATTTTCAATTCATTTCTCTTTCTACTTTTTACTCTTTATTCATTTCTTTCACTATTTTCTACTTTTTACTTTATTTGAAATGAATAAAATATATTAAAAAATATAATATTTAAATGATATGAAGAAAAAATAGATAAGCTAATGTATGGTATATTGTAAAAGTCAGTATGTAAAATAAAAAAAATGTATTTTAATGATGTATTTTAAAGGATAGGATAAATAATCCATTGGGAGTGCTCTACAAAGGAAAAGCAGAAAGTAAAAAAGATTGAATTTGGTTATAAAATCAAGGGTAAATACAGAAGCCGTTGTCGACGAGGTAGTTGAAGGTGTGGCCGTCGCACTTGTAGATGAAGCTGTTGTTGCACATACGTTATCACATATTTTTCAGTGTAACATCAAGAAGGTATGCATCTGTCTGTCTCTGTCTCTCATTCTTGCACATACGCACTCGTGGCATACACACAACATAGAAGAAAAGCTAATTGGGTTTGGTTTTGTTGGGTGACAGAATGTTGTGGCCATTCCCTGGTTTTGATCTTCAAAATATTTTCCTCTGCAAAGTTTGTTGGACAACTGGTCTCAGCGGTGCTTGATTTAGGGCTTTTTTTTTTTTTTTTCTTGGTTGGGCGGCTGTGGTATATATAAAGGAAAAGTGAAGGAGAGATAATACTCACTAAGGCGGTGGATTGGGGTTCCATAAATTAAGAGAGAAGTGACTGAGTAAAGTGGTGAAGTGATATTCTAGAATTTACATGGTTTGGAGAGAAGAAATCCAGATTTTCAGAGTAACTAAGCAAGCAGAACTCACTCAGTAGCAAATGCGGTGTGATGGAGTGATAGAAGAAAAAGCAATGAACGAAAAAGCAAAAGCTGTAACAAAGGACTTTGCATTTGGTTATAAAGTTAGGGGTAAAATAGGGAAAAAGTAATAGACAAAATGGCTAGATGATAATAGGAGCGACATAATTGGGAAAGAAAATGTTGGATGACATAAGTGGAACGAATTTGGAGATATAGATAAAATAGGAATACAAGAATGCAAGGGTGATTCTGAAATGGATATTTCAGAAGAGGGGTAAAATTGAAAAAAAATTATTAATTAGATGATTATACAACATGGACAAAATCGTGAACATGGTAGTCGGTGAGAGCTGAAGATAAACATCAAAACTGTAAAATGACAAAAAAGGAAACCTGAAAAGAAATGGGCAAAATCATGAACATGCAATTAAAACAAAAGTTGAAAAGCGGATAAAAAAGTTAAACAAGGAGAACGTAAGAGCAAAATCATAAAAAAATTAATAGAAGCTAAGGGCAAAACTGTAAAAAAAATCCAGCAAAACTCAACAAACATGAAGAACATATGGGCAAATTCGTCAGCAACAACAAACCTGAGATAAGAAATACAAAAGTAGGGGTAGTGAAAGATGGAAAAAATGGAAATGGAAATAAAAGTTACAAACAGGGCCAAAATCAAAATAAAAATATGTGAAACAAAAAAACTTCTATCCTATTTTGTCCTACATTGGCGTTTATATATATAGTAGATATATATAAATCTATGTATATGAACACTTACAATTCTTCAACACCACAAAATTAGATAAAAAAAATAATAATATTTGAAATTTTATGGTGTATAAGTCTCACTTTTTTAACGATGAACCACACTTTTTTTTTCAAATGAGTATGTTAATGATGTGTCCTACCACCACAAATGTAACTGTTCAACTGTAAATATTAAGAAGACTCATCACGCCTGAGAACACTCCGATGCTTAACTCAGTAAAGTGTATCACTCAAGTAATTCAGAATTCAAAGATGGATCGTCTTTGGGGTTACCTGGTATATATAAAGATTTCCTATTGGATTAGATCAATATTATATGAGATTACCTTCATGTGACGTCTATCTTGTGTCGTGTTTATCAACTTAGATCATCTCTAAGTAACCGAACAATCACGTACATGCATGAAATTCACTCTTTCCCAAGTTAGGCGGCGTGTACCGTGTAGATCTCTGTTGGGCTTGGGCTCCTCAATTTAGGACGGTTGACAGAGAGCTTTTATATTGGATTTAAACACAAAATGGGCCCTCTAGTTACCCCGCTAATTCCTTTCGCTCCTTGGTGAGGGAAATTTATGTTGACAAATTTTACAAACACATTTTTATCATTATTATATATATATATATATTTTTTCTCTCGGCGTGAACCTTGCTATAGGCCCCATTTCTATTTCAAGCCCCTTTTAAAGTAGCCCCTAGCCCATTTGCAAACCGCTAAGTACCTCGCTGTTCCTTTACATTTCTCTTCTTGCGCCGTTTCACATTTTCAAAAATTGAAAATCCTTCATGATTTACTGCTAACTTAGTGACAGTAAGGGTTCCATGTTACGATTACTTTCCTTCATCTAGGTACTCTACCACACTATTCGCCCACTCTAAGATATTGGAGCCTAGGATGCCCACTTCTTTCCCAATGGCTAGAACCTCGACAATTCTCCTTTTAATTCACCATGGGAGAGGCGCCTCCTCCATTCCTGATGCTGTGCGTGCCAACTTATCTGCCACTTCGTTATCTGCCCTTGGTATAAGAGTTATATTGAAATACGATAAAAGGTCGTGTGCCTCCCGAACTCGTGATAAATACTTTTTCAATTTCTCCCCTTTTGTAGTGTATAGGTCCAACACTTGATTTACAACCACTTGCGAGTCAGATTTTGCCTCTATCTCGGTTGCCCCTATCTTGGCGGCTATAGAAAGTTCTGCCATAAGTGCTTCATATTTGGCTTCATTGTTGGTTACCTTGAATGTTAACATTGCCATGTAGTGTCGCTCTTTACCATTGGGGCTCAGCAAATGCATCCCCAGACCCCCAACCGCCTGGCAAGATGAGCCATCTGTGAAAAGTACCCATGGCTTTCCCGTTGAAGCTACCGTGTCTTCTTGGGGGAAACTTGAAAACTCTACCACAAAGTCTGCCAATGCTTGTCCCTTTACCGCATTTATTGGCATATATTCTAAATCGAACTCACTTAATTCAATCGACCACCCTACCAATCTTCTTGAGCTGTTAGGTTTTTTTAGGGTTTTTGCTAATGGGCTCTCCTTAAGCATCTTTATTGTGTGGGCTTGAAAGTATGGGCCAAGTCTTTTGGTCGCTGTTACCAAGGCAAAGGCTAACATCTCAACTGGGGGTTACCTCACTTTTGCTCCTCTGAGAGCCTGACTTATATAATACACAGGATACTGGGCGGCCCCCTCCTCTTTTACTAGGACTACGGACATTGCATGTGGAGAAACTGCTAGGTATGCACAAAATATATCGCCTTTCTCTGGTTGCTTTAGGAGTGGCAGGCTAGCCAGGTGTTGCTTCAACTTTTAGAAGGCCTTATCACACGCTTCGTTCCAGGGGTAAATCTTGCGTAGTACTTGAAAAAAGGGGAGGCATTTGTCTGTCGACCTAGCTATGAATCTACTCAGGGCAGCTACCTTGCTCGCCAACCACTGAGTTTCATTCAAATTGCTTGGCAGTTTCATGTTGAGTATGGCCTCTATCTTCTCTAGAGAAGCCTCAATTCCTCTTTTAGATATGATAAATTCCAAGAACTTTCATGGCTCAACTCTGAAAGAACATTTTGCAGGGTTCAATCTCATTCTATAATGGCATGAGATCCTGAACACCACTCGCAGGTCGTTAAGGTGCTTGGCAGGTTCCTTACTCTTTACCAACAAGTCGTCTACGTACACCTCTATAAACTTCCCAATCTGCTCCTTAAATAAGTGATTAACCAACCTTTGGTAGGTTGCTCCTGCATTCTTCAATTTGAATGGCATAACCTGGTAGCAATACAACCCTCGATCTGTTATGAATGAGGTTTTCTTCTTATCTGCTACGTGCATTCGTATCTTGAGTAGGCGTCCATGAAGCTCAGCATACGGTGTCCTACTGTTACATCCACGATAACATTGATGCGTGTTAAAGGAAAACTGTCATTTGGGCAAGCTTTATTTTGGTTGGTGAAGTCCACGCACATTCTTCACTTCCTATTTGCCATTTTTACCAAGACAACGTTAGATAACCACTCTGAGTAATGAGCTTCCTTGATGAACTCAACAACGAGTAGTCTCTTTACTTCCTAGTTAATGGTAGCATACTTCTCCGCACTAAACGACCTTCTTTTCTAGGGCATTGTCTTGTGGGTGGGATACACGCACAAGCAGTGTTCAATGATGTTGTTATCTATGTCGGGCATCTCTTTGTGCCTTCATGCAAACACACCCCTATGCTCTATTAACAGCTGCTCCAGGGCTTCTTTGTCCTCTGGTGGGACTTGGGTCCCAATATGTGCAGTAGTTCCGGGGCAGTTTGGATATAACGTCACAACTTCCAATGGTTCGTTGGCCTCAGCATGTTGCTGACTCTGCTCGTCCCTGACCTCCACACCCTTTTCTAAAGTCACCGCCAAAGGCGGTGGAAGGGGCGATACCAGTGCTTTGTTTTGCTCTGCTACGATGCAAACTTCACCTCGACCACTTCTTAATTCTTGCACATAACATTCTCGTGCTAGAGCTTGTTCACCTCGTGACTCTCCCACCCTATTATCAGTCGGAAACTTCATCTTGAGGTGGTATGTGGACGTCACCGCCCTGAGATGGTTGAGCGTTGGTCTTCCCAATATTGCGTTATAGGAAGATGGAACTTTCACCACCAACAAGTCGGTCATGGTGATGGCCATCCGCGTATCAGTTCCGGCAATTACTAGAAGGGTGATAGCCCTAACGGGCTATATTGTATCTCCAGAGAAACCCTTTAGTGGCATTGGGGAGGGCCTTAGTTTATTGGCATTGATACCCATTTTGGCGAATGCTTCCCAAAATAGTATATCTGTAGAGCTTCCATTATCAATTAGTACCCGCCTGGTCGTTTAGTTCGCTATCACAAGGGTGACCACCAAAGAATCATCGTGTGGATACAACACTCCTTCGCTGTCCTCCTCCTTGAAAGATATTGTCATCTGGTTACTAAGCTTTTGGTGCTTAGGGGCTCTATCTATTACATATACCTCTTCATATCTCACTATCCGTGCATATGCCTTCCTGCTAGATGTGGACATGCCTCCTCTAGCAAAGCCCCCTGCTATTGTCTTAATATCTCCTATGGGCGCCCTATTCCTAGTGCCCTTTAGGGGTGCCTTGTCCCTATCGTTTTGGCAAACATTAGCTCGATGTTGATGCTGTTGCTTAGGACTACTGCTCCTTCTAGTACCAGGCATGGATTCCTTGCACCTTCTAGGTTTTGAGCATTCTGCAACCATTCGTTCCAACTCTCCTGTTCCCGCTAGTTTGGTTACTCTTTTCTTCATGGTCGTGTAGTCCTCAATCCAATGCGACCCTGTTTGGTGATACTTGCAATAGCGATTACCTGTCTTAAGTTGATGTTGTTCCTTGCTCTCATTCTCTTCTTCCCGTACATTTAAATTACTATACATCAATCTGGGATTGTGGTCTGACTACCTTTCTTTCCTCCATTCTTGTCGATTCACAATAGTTTTTCTGTCAACCTGCCCACTCCTCCATTTGACCTTGTTGTCCTTTCGAGGATCCACTATAGCCTACAACGTATTTTCAATGTTAACAAAGTCATCTGTCTTATCCATGAACTCCCTAAGAATAAAAGGAGTTTGTCTGGCCAGCTCTACCATAAAGGGACTTCGTGCCATATCCCACCCAGGAGGGCGGTGAGGGTAATGTTTTCATCCTGGTCGTCTGTTGTTAACCTCTCTTTGTTGAAGTAGGTAAGGTAGATCTTCAAGTTCTCATCTTCTTTCTGCTTTACTATTAGTAGGTAGGCGGCTAGGAGCCGATGCCTCCTTAACCAACTCTTTAAAATTATTTATTGACCTTGACTTGAGGGTCCCGAACCACCCTCTCACTATTTCCCTTAGGGTCAAAAGAAAAGCTCGACATGCAATCTCCCCTGGTAAACTATGGAGCTTGATGTGGGCCTTGAAGTTCTCCAGATGGTCTACTGGATCTTTGGACCCGTCATACATATCTATCTGGGCTACCTTGAACTTTGGCTGGAGCAACATGGCCATAATCTGTTCACTATATGGCAGGTTAGTTTGGTTTAGCAAGCATTCCACCAAGGAAGATCCCTCCATCCTCCTCGCCATCTTTTCGTACTTTCCCACCAGTTCTTTCAATTCATCTTGCATCTTTTTCTTCTCTACCCTTCCTAGACTTTGCATTGCACTGCGCCTCTCCCTCACCTTGCTCATTGTGACCGGGTACAACACTGCTGTGAGTAGGTATGGTGGTGTCATTTGATTCACCATTCTTTCGCCACAAATCATCGTTTTCTTTCTTTAGGATTTCCATGGCCTCCAACTCCTTTAGTTTTTCCTCATTTGCTGCTAGTCGTGCTTCTATAGCTGTTGGCAATGTATCCATCTCTCAGTTTGCTAAGGATTGGGTTATAGTCGGCATGTGAGAACCACATTGGTTTGTAACGAGAGACCAAATTCAGATCCCATAGATGGCGCCAACGTTAAGGACGTGTCCCACCACTATAAATACAACCGTTCACTTACAAATGTTAAGAAGACTCCAGCGTGATACACCTGAGAACACTCCAATGCTTCACTCAGTAAAGTGTATCACTTAAGTAATTCAGAATTCAAAGATGGATCGTCTTTGGGTTACTTACTATATATAGAGATTTCTTGTTGGATTAGATCAGCACTATTTGAGATTACCATCACGTGACATCTATCTTGTGTCGTGTTTATCAACTTAGATCATCTCTAAGTAACCGAAACAATCACGTACATGCATGAAATTTGCTCATTCCCAAGTTAGGCGATGTTTAGCGTGTAGATCCCTGTTGGGCTTGGGCTCCTCAGTTTAGGCGGGTTGACAGAGAGCTTTTATATTAGGCTTAAATACAAAATGGGCCTTCCAAAGTACGTAAGACTTGCACATATTAAAACTATATCAAACATTACTCGAATTAGATATATAAGTTTAAATAATATTAGATAAAGTCATGGGTTGTGCAAGTGTAGCATACTCATTTTGAAAAAGAATGAGGTCTATCATTAAAAAGTTGCAAAATAATATATACAAGCCCCAAATATACAAGCTTTGTGTGAGCCCTTTATAAAAATTTGAACTCCACCATGGAAAAGTTTGAAAAATTCACTTTTTCTTGATGGAGCCCACATTTTTACAAAAGGCTTGTACATTTAGGGCTTATACCTAGCATTACTTTTTTTTATGTAGATTTTATATTTTTTTTTTTTTTTCAAAAGGAGTGCACAACACTTATGCACTCTATGACTGTAAGTATCTTGAATTGTAATATATGGAAGGAAATAAGTATTATCCACCGAGAAGTTCTATTTGAAGATGTTTTCAGTACTACACACTATCCACATTGCATAATTTGATTTGTAAAATTAAATTTTAAAATTGATCTTTAAAATCAAATTATACCATGGAGATAGTGTGTGATGTAAAGGCATTCAAATAGAATTATTCATTTCCTATTTAAGGAGTATCATTGTTATTCAACTCTTGGCGCAAGTGGGAGTGTCATGAAATGAATAGACTTAGTGTGGTCCAAATATAAAATATGTAATTGTTTAAATGAAATATTATAGGTGATAGATAAGATAAAAATTCCTTTAAAAAATGTATCTATTAATGATAGTAATTAAGTATTGACTCCTTGATAGAAAGATATCAACATCAATATATGGACTAGCTAGTCATAGTCCCACGACTATCATGCAACAGTCAGAAGAAAAAAAAGAGGAAAAAGAAAACCTGTCTCAAAATGCTTAAAATGCAAGAACATCGCTATAAACTTTTTGATTAAGGAATTAAAGGAAATATAGAACATGGTGCACCAAAAAAGGCATGATTTGGTCATTGAAGCCATATATATATATATATATATATTTTTTAAAATCAATAATGTTTTATGAA
Organism: Carya cathayensis; assembly: GCA_011037825.1. Lineage (NCBI taxonomy): Eukaryota > Viridiplantae > Streptophyta > Magnoliopsida > Fagales > Juglandaceae > Carya > Carya cathayensis. The sequence continues at coordinate 100,215 of QGSO01000806.1, read as the reverse complement.
TAAACTCCTCTATAACAAAGATTGAATGCATGGAGGACTAGCCTCCATATCCACAATTACATCAGAAATATTCGAAGTATTTTTTGGCCAGGACATGACCAAGATGAAAAACTTCGGAGTTTGCCTCTAATGTCACTAAAAAGCATCCCAATACCGGTCCAAAACTCTCCAGCATTAGTGATGGCTTGAATTACTTGAAGAGTCTCCCTTGAGTTTGATGTTTGTCAGCTCTAGTTCAATTCCATAGATGCTTGCTTGGAGAGCACCAAAAGTTTCTTCAAGGAATGGATAAGGAAATAAGCTTCTATTCATTCTCATAGTGGCAATGACTCTCAACCTTTCTGGTCTCTAGCTATAATCCCAATTACATATTGCATTTAGCTTTGTTAACTGTAGTATCCTAGTTGAGCTTAATGATGATCTATGGAGGAGTCGTCTAGGATTGAGGTTGATTTCTATTAGCTTCTGATGAGCTTGCTCTCTTTGCTTGGATTTCTTCATCTCCGACAATATTTATTTTGAATGCAACACCTTGGATCGTTTAAATCTGCATTAAAAACAAAACTATTCATTCTCAACCATATTCTTCTAGCAACCATAGATACTTCCTCAATTTTTTTCCTCTCAAAAGTGTCGCAGAAGTTTTTCATCAACTCCATAAAGCTCCTCTTAAGAAATTTGTTTTTCTGTATTTGCTTGGAACAGTGACTCCAGACATCTTCGAGCTGCAATGTAACCCCATAAGGCATGATCCATAGACTCTTCAACCTCCAAACAAATAGGGCAATTTGGGTTATCCACAATTCTTTATAAATAGATTCAAACTTGTAGGGATAGCTGCTAAGAATGCTCGCCACAAGAAGACTTTGTTTGCATTTGGTATGTTCAGCTTCCAGACTATTTGTCACATGCTTCTCTATCTATTACTACTGGATGGCTACACTTCAGTTTTTTCTTGTATTTCTTTTTGTAGATGATAAGCATTCCTTACTAAGAATAGTCCATTTGTAGTACCTCTCCATATTAACTTGTCTAGACCTTCGTAGTGCAGGGGATCAGATTTTCAACTGATTTTTCCCATTGGCTTTACAGAGTTGTTGTTAGGAATCCAGTGGGTAAGTACTCTAGGTCCCATTCTGTGGGACTTCTCAATTTTCACAATGGCACTTTGGATTAAAGATCGATAATTTTAAGAGGCTGAATCCTAGGGGTTCAAAGTCAATGTAAGAAAAGGACAATTATTCATGGGCCAATTCTGCAGTAAGGCCCACAAGATTTATTTACAAACATAGTCCATTCATATTACTAATGACACCTATACAACCTTGTTTACATTGCTAGCCCATGTAGATTACAATGCACATGTTCTCATAAAACTTCCCCCATAATTTATACAATTTGATAAGAAAAATATCAAGCCTTGTCTTAAAGAAAATTTCCACACCGTTCTTCCACATCCCTAACCAAAATCCTCAGGCAGCATTATGAACTTAAAAAGCACATGGTTGTTCCATTAGCTCTTTAATCACCAATAAAAAATAGTATCTTACTTATTAGAATAGAGAATGCTTCGTTTACAAGGAAATATTTAATAAACAAATTTACAAACTAATGTGATTTGATGTAATACTTTAGATTGTAAAATATTTTTTATTATAAAATTGGTTTGATATATCACATCAAACTGTATTTTCTAAATTTTCTCTTAGAACATTTCTTTATAAATCTAGTCATTCTCAATAGAAAAATCATTTTTTGCGGTGGGAAAAATATTTTCTTAACATTATCGACCATCATGATTGATTGAATAGTGGTCCTAGGTAGAAGAAGAAGTTCCACTCCATGCCGGATCTGATGACAAGTGAACTAGGCTCTTAGCTCCACTTAAGCTCTTCCTTACTAGTTGGATCTGATCAAACTGGCCTCTTCAAGCTTGAAACCTATATTCATCACCATATATACTTGGATCCATGATATCTTCATCAACAACGGTTTGACCTTCAAGTATGCTTACTACTACAGACATGGTGGGTCTAAGCGCTGGAGATGGATTGGTACAAAGTAGAGCTACTTTGATCATTCTAATGGCTTCCTCCTTGGGTCATGGCTGAAGCCATAATTGTTTGAAGTCTTGCTTTTTCTACAAGGAACTTGGATTGGTCTGTTGGTGATGGGAATTCTTTCTGAGATTGTAAAATTACTTTGTGAAACTTGAATCGATCCAACCATTTAACATGGAACTTCCGAATACAAGAATGTTGTTCTTTGGCAAATTCTCATTTCAGTATCCATGGGACTTTATACTTGTGAAAAGGAGGGAAGTAGGAAATTGGGAATCTTGTTTATCAACTTGGAGGACAGTACTTTCATTTGTCTTTTGTTTCTCAAGTGATGTCTTTTTAGTTTTGTAACTAATTAATTCATAAAAGATATTTAAGTTAATTTTAAATGAAGCTAAAAAGATTACATTGATGGTGAATTCTACTTCCAAGGATTGAACAAAGGAAAACATTCTTTGAACCAGGAAGCATGAATATCATATGTTGACAGTGTGAAGTGTACCTCCAAGCAACTTAATGATCACAACGTGACAAGCATTCCAATGCCAAACTTCATGTTACAATATTTTTTATCCAATATTGATATCAAGAGCATTCGATATGTATTTTGATTCATGCTAAACCGGAAATTTGCATCACCAATGAGGCAATGTTATGGTCGTCTTGTTTTGTCAAGATGTGCTTGATAATGTAGTGGAGTCGATCCATGTTGCATCCATTGAATTATGAAGAAGACTCTGAGTCTGAACATCGGTTGAGCTCTGTTCTAAGATTTGATCAAACTGGTCTCTTAAAGCCTTAAATCTCAACTCATCGCCATAAATACTTGGATCCATAACCAACTCATGAACAGCAACTCGACCTTCAAGCATGCTCACTACTGTAGACATGGTGGGCCGAAGCGCTGGGGATGGATTAGTACATAATAGAGCAACTTTAACCATTCTTGCCGCCTCTTCTTTACTGAAGTTAGATCCCAACCTTGGATCCACCAACTCCATCAAATTCCCTTTTTGTTGTAAAACAAGAGCCTGCATAGGGAAAGAGAGGAAGTGGGTGAAAGAAACAAATTAGAATTACAAAGGAAAAATCTTGAAGTGAGTTTAGTCCGACCTATGAATGTTGAGCATTACGGGACACATATTAAAGATGAGCCAATATCTACTCATTTCAATCATTTCTGACAATATCAACTGATTTCACTTTATTACCTAGGGCTACTCTCTACCCACCAAGTTGACCTCAATGAAGATAATGTAGCGTGCAAATCAAAACTTTGATGAAGATCTATGCATAGATTAATATAATGAAAAATTCCATATAGAAAAGTTCCAAAATGAGTGATTGGTTCTTAAAACTGTGATTGTAGTTTCATTCAATCCGAAAAACATGATGTGATCTATCTTACCCAATCAAGAAGACACACAAAATCATCTGTTGGACGGAATTTCATGTTATTCTTTCCAGCAACAAGTTCCAATGCAACAATCCCAAAACTATATACATCTGCTTTATATGTTAAATACCCCCATAATGCATATTCTGGCGCCATGTATCCTCTGCAAAGAAAAGCATTATATTAGCAAGTTGATAATTGATCTAGTCATGCACCTTTAGCCATAGATGAAAGTAGAACACATATTCTTTTGCTGCATTTTGCAATTGCAATTTTATGAGAAATTTGAACTGTTGTCATTGTACATAGAATTGGGGAAAACAGAATGTGCAGATTATTTCCAAGTGTATAATTTAGGAATACTTCTAAAGAAAAAAACACGAACTGGGAGTACATTTGGGTTGCGAATGCAGAAGCTGAGATAAACAATTTCCTACTTATACTTGAGCCAGAATCTTTTCCCTGGCATTGGGCCGTATTAAACCTGTTTACAGGGAATTCAATTGTTGTCTTGTAATATTAACTTCTATGGAACCAACTTGACTTTAGAGACATTGTGATTCATATGGTTCACAAAAAGAAGAGAAGAATAACTTGAGCAGAATGAGAAAAGAAAGTAGCTCACATAGTTCCTGCGACTCTGGTGCTAATGTGGGTGTTTTCCTCTTCATCAAGCTTGGCCAATCCAAAGTCGAAAATCTTAGGGTTAAGATCCCTATCCAGTAGTACATTGGTAGTTTTAATGTCCCTATGAACAATTTTTAGCGGCGATTCCTCATGCAAGAAAGCCAGACCTCTTGCGATGCCGACACATATTTTTTGTCTTGTATGCCAGTCCAATTTCACTGGGCCTTGATCTGGACCTACAGTTGATGTAGATAGCTCAATCGATGATACCAGAAATTTTTAGTTTCATCCTATGGAATTTAAGACATTTGATTCCCCTTCTTTATGAAATTATTACAATTTGCTTTCCAAAAAGGAAAAATTATGCTTACCAAACAAAGCATGTGCAAGGCTATTGTTTTCCATGTATTCATATACCAACAACAGCTGATTCCGTTCAATGCAGCATCCATACAATCTAACGAGATTTGGATGCTGTAAACCAGATATCATGCCTATCTCATTCACAAATTCTCGATTTCCTTGCTTTGATTTAGACGAAAGTTGTTTAACAGCAATTATGGTACCATCCAATAATGTTCCCTGTTGAGAGTATAGTTTGCATTATATTTTTCTATAAGGTATATTTGAGAATTTCAGAGACCAGTGCAAATGTGAAAGGGAAAAAAGAAAAAGAACTAAATGTAGTCATATAAATATAGATGCAATGACCTTGTATACAGATCCAAAGCCACCTTCCCCAAGCTTATTTGCAACATCAAAATTGTTTGTAGCAGCTTTGATTTGCCTGAAGGTAAAAAAACCAGTTTGCAAATCTAATTCTTGTAGATCTGTAAAAGAAACACTTTTAAAATGTTGGATTCTATATCAAAGGATTATAATACACACATCTAAACTAAACTACCTTGTTCCCGTGATGTCCTGCCTCTTAAATAGCCTTTACACCTAAGAATTCCTAGAATTGTGAAAACTAGGGTTGACACCAAAAGTACAGTTCCAAGTGCAAGAAATATCTTCCTTTTCCTATCATCAGGAGGATGGAAATCTGCCAAAAAAAAAAGTAAGTATTGACAGTAATTGAAGTAGCGTGGTCAATCAAGTGCAAAAGAGGATAATATTCAATGGTTCAAGACCATGATCAAGAACCCTCGCTTTTGGCAGAGGAAAACAGTAGTTACAAGCCAAGCAATAGGAGGAAAATAAAGCCCCCCAATAAAAAGACCATGATCAAGACCAAAAGATATGAATTAGAAAAAAATCCGTTAAGCCTTTCAATAAGCAGCACAACAACATTCTTTCAAGTAATGTATTTTGCATCCACTAGTTATTGTGACTGCTACAGCATCAACTATATATTCTATGCATCCATTATTTCTGTAAATCTACTTTTCAATTAGACGTGGAAAGCAACAAACTCCAACACTTAATAGAATGGCAGTGAGAGGAGGAGGCATACTATAGTCATGTCTCCCCATGTTAAAAGAAATATGGAACATGCAACTTATGTCACTTACTAGAGTCTATGGAGATAGCTGATATAAGAGGACCATATGTTCCTCTCCTTGGGACATCTTGTGTCCCTTTTCCAGCCCAATGAAAGCGGATCTCCAAAGTTTTATTTGTAACAGGTGCAGTAAAATTCCAAATGACTGGTTTGTCGACTCCTCTTGCTTCTTTTTCAATATCAAAATCCTTCAGGACCAATTTATCCTGCAGCAAAGAACCTCAGTTAATTTATCTTCTATATCGACATAGAATACAAAATAAGCTGGTTGGCAAGCAGTACCTGGATATAAACATCAAAAATCCGTCTTCCAACATTGTAAAAGGATCCGTTGTTTCTCAGGATTATCTCTGCAAAGTGAAGTTTCACAGTATAGTTTCCCTTTGCCAAGCAGCGCGCATAATATGTGAGAGAAAGTGGAGAGAGACGTGCATTCTTGTACAGTTCAAAATCGTTCATTCTGAGCATGGATACATTTTCTGCAAGGTAGTTACTCCTAGCATACCAGAAATGTCCAGTGCTACTAAAGCCCCAAGTATCATCTTTCATTAGAACAAATTTTGCAGCACCTCCCTGTTCTAAATCCGCTTCATACTTGATGTTACCAATAGTTGTTGCATTTCCACCACAATTTATATGTAAAGAGTAACGATCTAGAGAGAGCAACATTTAAAAGGTAAGATTCAAATGAACATAGTAGAAGACATATTCAATTATCTTTAATAATTTAATCATGCTTGTATCTCATCCAGAATAAAATATTGGCAAAATTCTTCTCCTTTCTGAATAAAGCATTACTGAAGTGGAAGGCCAACTATTAATGATTGAAGCATCTAATTCTACTTTGGTTCAGACAAATATATACCTTTTGAGCATGGATTGTCCCTCAGACACTCCGTAAGTATTCTACAATAAAACATAACATAAGAAAAGAGAATTAGCATGTCTATGACTAAAATTGAAATGAAAAAGAAAATAAAGAGAGCATTCTTTTTTCCTTAAAAGTCAAATAACTAGGAAGCTTACGATTTGTCTGTTCCAAAAAAGCTTCTGAACAAGTTTCTGTTGAATTATCAACAAGTTAATTCCAAGGATAAACTAAGAATTAAATGAAAAGTCAAAGGCTCCAATACTGAAACTAAGTTGACACTTTAAGGGGGAAAAGCTTCCTTACAGGGTGTCTGGACAAGTATTCGGCGCAGAGCTTGCAGAAAAATTGTTGTAAGAAACATCTATTTGGCTGCATAAAACATAATTCCTTTTATCTTAATAATTCACCTCCCTAATAATAATATATATATATATATATATATATACACATATTCAAGCTGTTGATTTCTAATACTAACGGAACTAATTTGGACAGATATCCTACAAAAAATCATTTCATAATTCAGAGAGCTATATACAAACTTATGACCTTATTAACCACCTAGTAGCACAAGCTTCGTAGGTCTTCTTGCCATAATTACATGCAGATTAAAACCAAATTGTGAACAAACATCAATGGTGTTATGGCATATGATTTTACTAGAGACAAATCAAGAAAATTTAAATAATGTAATGAAAATTGACACTATTTCTTGATGGCGCCACATGGATGAAGATACAAATGAAGTTGTCTGCAAAATGGGATTGTTTCACCCATTTCACAACAAATGTTCTAAGAATAACACCTAAAGAGGTCAGGCGAATAAACCCCATCTATAGTAGGATTTCATGGATATGAATTTAGATGTACAACATTTCAAATTATTTTAAACTTAATATACCAAAATTTTGGCTATTTAACAATAGAATGGATGACTTGACTCAACAGAAGCAAAGGTCATGCTTTGAAAATTATATTGTAGATAAACGAATATGCTTCTGAGTCCCAAATAAAAAAACATGTAAATGGATCCAGATCTCATGCAAACGTTTTGCAGTAGTTTAGGTGGAAAACATACTAGCCGCTATCTCTTCCCTTGATCCATTCTGGGATAGGTCCATTGAGCAAGTTACCTGTCAAATATCTATCCAGTGATGAAGAAAGCACATTTCTGTTAGATACCTTTGTGTTGATATATATCATTTCAAACTCCTTACAAAGGGGAGATTTTGAGATAAGATTAGATAAAAGTTGAAATTCAAATAAAATATAATTTTATAATATTATTTTTGTTTTGAATTTTGAAGATTTTGAATTGTTTATTATATTTTATATGAGAGTTTAGAAAAATTGTAATAATTATATGATATGAGATGAAATGATCTCCTAAACCAAACCAGGCCTTAATCTTCTGTGAGTTGACTCTAGATGTATGCAGCATTTCAGACATGTGATTTGGTATCATAATGCCCCATTCCAAGAGTATGAATGTTGAGGTACGACTTGGACATATTATTGAGGTGCTCTTTTTCTGTGCTCTGTAAATCTAGGGGGTTTCCTTTTCGGTATGTTTTCTGTTTCCTTCGACTAAGGTTTCTCATGGTGGAACTTGCTGCCCCTCTGATGACGTTGTCATCAGCGGAGAATTCAGCCGATGTGGAAGGGAAGAAGTCCTACATGCAGGCAGTGTTGAATTTGGTTTCTCCCCCAACGTTCAAACTCCAGATGCGTTATCCGGTAAATATTGATGGGGAACAAGGATTTGTCTTCATAGAACCGGAGATGGCTAAAGCCGCTGATGATTCTTTCTATGCTTTGCAGTCCTTAAGTTTGTTTGCTCCCGGCCTTCGACAGATGTCATTTGCCTTGCGATCATTAAATCCTGGGGGCTTTTTGAGATACTGTCTATCAGTTTCATGGATGATAGACATGTTTTACTTTAACTATAGAATGAGCGGGATTTTATCCATGCGTGGGCACGAGAAGGTATACTGATAGATGGATGTGGATTCCAGTTGTTTCGATAGAAGAAAGAGTTTGATCTTCGTAAGGAATCCATGCTGGCTCCACAATGGATTTTTGTCCCTGGACTGCCATTGCACATGTACCGCACAGATTGTTTACAGATTCTTGCGACTAGGTTTGGAAGATATCTAGGTTCTGATAATGCAACCCTAAATAAAACTAAGGCATCGAGGGCCCATTTGAGTGTTGAGGTTGACCTGACAGAGGAACCAATCTAGGGTTTTCCCATAGTAGTTGCATCGGATAAGAAATTTTGGCAGGTAGCATGATAGGAGAAGCAAGGTTTTTATTGAACGAAGTGTTGTTGGTAGGGTCATACCTCGATGGTCTACAGATCTGGATAAAGGCGACAAGATCATAAGGTACCCTCGACCTATCCTAAAAATATGGCAATAAAAACAAAAGAACATTTTGGAGGATAAGCCAGAGGAGAATAAGGTGGTGGGTTGTGACAGGCCTTCACCATCTAATGGGGTGTTGCCAATGGTGGAGTTGAAAGAGAAGGAACTGGGTGAGGTGGAGGTAGTATGGGATAGTGATCTCATAAAGGTGAGAATGGTAATGAAGTAGTTGCTAGGGTGGAGGGAGAGAGACCCTTGGTGGAGGGGTTGGTGTGCGAGGATGTTGTTGTTGAGGAAGAGTGACCTTTGATCCAAACAGTAGAGTTGCCAAGTGTGAGGGCAGTGGAGTCTCATGGGCCAGTTGTTGAGGAAGTTGTTCTTGAAGGTGGAAGCATGCTGCATGTGTTGGACTTAGGAGGACAGGCTTATGTAATTTCAGATATCTTAGAATTAGAGAGTACGAAAGTTTTTCTTGAGCCACAGGAGGATGCTTTCGTGTAGGCAGGGGTGTTGCAAACTGGTTCAGATATGGAGGATGAAGAAAATCTTACTCACTTGGCCAAGGAGAAGGGGTATGCATCTGCGGATCATGTTTCTTTGGTGCAACTAAAGGAAAATACTCATTCAAATGTGCGGCAATCTAAGCGGGCAAGCACCCGTCCTAAAAAACTGAATTTATGACGGATAATACGATTGTGTGGAATGTGAGTGGGTTAGGGAGGTCTAAAGGTCATTTGAGAAGGTTTAGAAGAAAGTTTGATGTCACTATTGTTGCAATTTTGGAGCCATTTAAGTGGGAGAATAGAATGCCTAGATTAGCTAGTTTCTTGGGTTTTCAGAACTTTTGCTGCAATGAAGTATGGGGGGTAAGGTGTGGTTGCTATGGAGGGATCCGTATGAGTTTGAGTTCCTGAGTGCTTCGAACCTGAGGCTCACAGGTTGGTTCACTTTGGTGAATACTCGAAGGTTAGTTACGTTTGTTTATGCTAAATGTAATCAACTTGAACGTCGGGAATTATGGGCGGCACTTGAAGGGGTTCGCATGGAAGAACATCCTTGGCTCTTGATTGGGGATTTCAATATAATCAGAGGGGATGATGAGCATATTGGGGGGGCTACCTCGGTCCCTACATGCGATGAAGGATTTCAATGGGTGTATTGATGCTTGTGGACTTGTAGAGGTGAGTTCTCATGGGCAATGGATGTCCTGGTCTAATGGACATGACCGAAGGTCAAGAAGTTGGGCTCAGCTCGTAGGGCGCTGTCTAATATGGGTTTGCAAATTGGTTTGGAGGTGATAGTGTCGAATATCTCAAGAGGAAGACATCTGATCATAGCCCGATGGTGGTTCATCTTTCCCAGGTGGCTATGCATTACGGGCCTCCTTCTTGGAGGTTCCAAAACATGTGGTGTTCACAAGAATTGTTCCTTCCTTTGGTGGGAAAGGTCTGGAAGCAACCGGTAAAAGGGTTAGTAAAGTTGGCTGCCAAGCTTAAGAAACTGAAGATTGCCCTTCGGTTGTGGAATAAGCTGGTCTTTGGAAGAGTTGACATTAACATTCATGATTTGGAGGCCCGGATTGAGTCTTTAGGACAACAGTTGCAATTTGGTTCTTCCCAAGAGCTAGAGACCGAGTTTTTACTTATGAAAATGGAGCTTAAGGTTGAGAGAAGCGGGAAGAAATGAGATTGGCTTAATAAGCAAAAAAGAAGTGGCTTGCAAAAGGGGACAAAAATTCAAAGGTTTTTTTTCCATGCGGTGGTTAATCAGCATAGGAAGACTTTAGACATTACCCGTATGTAGCTTGCGGTTGGTACCGTTTTAGACTCTCTAGAGTTGGTTGATCAGGGGCTACTAATTATTTCCAGGAGTTTCTTAATGGTTCACATGTGCAAAAGCAAGCTAATCTCTCCCAACTGTTAGAGAAGGCGGTGACGATAGAGGACAATGAGTTCTTATGCCATCTTCCTATGGAAGAGGAGGTTAAGGAAGTTGTGTTTTCCATCCCAAAGTATAGCAGTCCGGGACCTGATGGCTTTGGGTCATTGTTTTATACAACTTTTTGGGAGACTGTCAAGGATGATCTCGAGGAGGCAACAAGGGATTTTTTCAGTGGAGCTACTCTCTCAAGATATTACATTGCTTCTTACATTGTGCTTATCTCTAAGGTGCAGGATTCACAAGGCTTTGATAAGTTCCAACCTATAAGCCTTTGTTCAATTACATACAAAATTATTTCCAAAATTATTGTTAGCAGGTTGACCTGGTTTCTTCATCTCATGATCTCTCTTGAGCAAGGAGCCTTTATCCTCAGTTGAAGCATCTTTGAGAAAATTTCTCATGCGTAGGAGATGGTCCAGTCAATCAATAAGAAGGTACAATGAGGTAATGTAATGGTGAAGATATGGCAAAAGCTAATGATTGGGTTCATTGGGATTTTCTTTTAAAGGTGATGGATGGATTTGGATTCTCGAATTCTTTTTGTTGCTTGGTGGTGGAATGTAGTAAGTCTCCATAGTTTTCGGTTATGATGAATGGTACTTCCAAGGGGGTTTTTAAGTCATCCAAGGATTATGTCAAGGAGACCCTCTTTCCTCTTATTTATTTATTTTGATGGAGGAAGTGCTCTCAAGACTATTACAGAAGCAGTTTGAGGGGGTTCGTATTGGGAAATTTTCTCATCTGGTATGTATTGGGAAATTTTCTCATCCGGCAGGGGCTCCTTTGATATCTCATTTGCTCTATGCAGATGATTTGTTGGTTTTTCTCAATAGAGAGAAAATATCTCTGAAAATGCTTGTTAAAACTCTGGGGATTTATGAGAAGTGGTCTGGCCAATTGATTAATAGAGACACGTTTGCCATTTATCCGGCTAAATCTATTTCTTTGGCATGCAAATGGGCGTTATTGAGGGCTACAGGTTTTGTAGAGGGGCATTTTCCAGTTGTGTAATTGGGTGTTAACTAGTGACTGGGAGGCTCACGGCTCGCCATTTGGAACCTCTTGTGGGTAAGATTAGAAATATGGTGGAGGGATGGAAGGTTAAACTACTCGTGCAAGGTGGGCGGCTCATATTGCTCAAGCATGTGCTTACAAGTATGGCTTCCCATTTACTTGCAGTTTTGGCCGTGCCGAAGGTTGTCATTAATAAGATTAACTCGATACTATCTACCTATTTTTGGGACGAACAAATGGGAAGGAAGAAGCCAAAATGGCAGGCATGGTCCAGTATTTGTATGCCAACTCGTGAGGGGGGTTTAGGGTTGAGAAACTTCCTCGACATTCAGCGTTCTATGCATATGAAGCTGGTTTGGGGACTTATGGCCTATGACAGTTTGTGGTCCAGGCTCTTCAAGGCAAAGTACATTAAAAAAGGACATTTATCCCTAGCAATGTGTCCAACATCCGATTCTAGACTCTGGTGGTCTATGGTGTCAGTACTACCGGAAGTGTGTGATAATGTTAAAGTCAACGTGAAGGCAGGACGGGTATCCTTTTGGTTTGATAAGTGGTTATCGGGTGGTCCGCTTCATGTTGGCAGGGAGGATATTGTCAATCCTATGCTGCAGGTTAAGAAGTGGGGTTGAAAAGGCAGAGGAAGTGATTCAAAGTGTTGTTCCGGGCAAGGATGGACCTGATATTTTAATTTGGATTCCATATAGAACTGACTCTTTTTTGATGACTAGTGCTTGGGAGTTGGTGCGTATAAGAGGAGATCGAGTCCATGGGATGGACTAGATGTGGCACCGTAGGCTACCTTTGAAGGTTACTGTGTATGTGGAAGGTACGCTTCAAGTGTATGACCGTGGATGACAAGGTGCAATCAAGGGGCATAGCATTGGCCTCTCGTTGTGACTGTTGTGTATCTCCAGGGGTAGAAATGCTGGATCATGTGCTTGGGTCAGGGGAGTTTGCACAGAAGGTATGGTGGATAGCGATAGTGAATTTCGGGGTAGTAAAGTTGTAGGGGGACACATGGTGGGGAAGGGTTTCTCACTGGCTAAGCTGTGCGAAGAAGTTCAAAAAGCAAGGTGTGCTGCTTGGCTTGCGTCTGAGTGTTGTTACCTAGCGACTGTGGCAAAGATGTTGTAAAGCCAGGATAGAGGGTTGTCATGAAATGGTGGAAGGTGTGTGGAGGTCGATGCATTTCTGGTTGCATAAAATCGCTGAGGACAGTATGGAGCATGACGTACTCACTTCGCTGGATGATCAGGTCCTTCGTGCCATGGATGTTTTGACAGTTAAGCGAATAACTCGAAGACCTCGAACTGTAGTGTGGGAAAAACCGCTTGCGGGGTCGTTAAAATTGATTGTGGATGGCAGTTGCAGGGGGAATCTGGGTAACTGTGGTGGGGGTGGGGTTATTCGGGATCATAAGGGTGTTGTGCAGGAGGCTTTCTCCTCTCTGTTTGGTCATGGCACCAACAATGAGGCAGAACTTAGGGCTATATTAAAATTAGTGGTCATGTGCAAGGAGCTGGGTTACCAAGAAATTATTATAGAATGTGACTCGAAAATTGTTGTGGATTGGATTAATTCTCGAAAATGCACCGTTTAGTGCCAGTGGGATTTCTGGGAGGATCTTTTAAGGGTGCTAGAAGGTGTTTGTTCTACAATAGTCATTAGTTTAGGGAAGGTAACCAAGCAGTCGATTTCCTAGCTCGCATGGGTGAGGAGGGCTCTAACATAAGGTACTACCCTGGTGATAACCTTCCAACGCTGCTAAGAGGTATTATTTGTGTTGACAAGCTGGGTTTGCCACATATCAGATTTTGAGGAGTCTGGGTGGTCTCTTTGTAGTGCCTTGTTTTTGGGTTGTTGATAGTCCCACGGTTTGCTGCTTTTATGGTTTGGTTGTTATAAGGGTTCTTGTTAACTTGTGTATAAATTATACGTGTGTTAGTTCAGTTGGCAGTGTTGCTGGCTTTTTGGTTTGTTTTGGTTCGTCTTGTGATTCCCTTGGGTTAGTTTATTGTCTATTTGTTATTCCCTTGGGTCTTGGTTATTATTATGGTTTTCTTCCGCCATAAGTTAGAATTCTTAATTAAATTGGGAGGAGGTCACTTTTGGACATGTGACATTTTCTCTTCTTATAAAAAAAAATAAAAAATAAAAAATAAAAGAGAAAAAAAGAAGAAGAGAGAATATGAATGTTGAGACTTTTGCCACTAAGCTAAAGTTTTAGGGGTGATGATTTTGTAAATATGTGCTACTTGTGTTCTTGAAATCGAAAGGTTATAATTTAGTACCTAAACTAGCTGCTGCATTATTTTTTTTAATTAAAATTTATGACTAGTCATGTGTGCTTGAATGGCTAAAACTTTACAGAACTACTACCATAAACTTAACCTATTGTTATAATTTAGCTAGGATCGTCCATGATAAAATAGGAAAAAATTACCAAACCGATTGAATTATTTTGGGAAGCGAGCAAATATTGTATTTCAAGCTTAAGACCCACTAAAAAAATCACCAGTCCCTCATGAATATAGATTGCTTACATGGTGTCCAAGCTTATTAGACCTCCAAAATTTGGAATATCTCTTTCCAATCTGTTGAAACTCAGATCTCTGAAAAAGGGCAAAAATTTGATGTTATAGGAACAAGAGATTATTAAATACTATTCAAGTGAAAATGGTAAGAATTAAGAGATATGCATGTTCCATGAATGAGAGGAAACTCAGGAAAGTTCAGAACGTGAGAGAAAAGGAAAGAAACCAAAAGAGAGAGAAAATTGATAAAGAGGAATTGATTAGGTTTCTTTGACAGTTGGCTTTTAGATTTTGAAGCACCGGGGTACAGTGTATCCATGTATTCTCCTTTCTTGTATCTAGGTATGGACATAATTATTATTAACAGTAGACATTAATTAACAATAGCAGCTGTTGGAATAAAGCTTAAACAGCTAGACTTGTTTTCATCATGCACTCTTTAAAACAAAGATTCTTTTTTGAACCTTGATTCTTTTGTGAATTACTATGATTCATCTCATCACCCTAATGTTAGGGAATAATGAAGAGGGAAATGTATAAGCTACTCTTGTTTCCTAACATAAATTCTAGATCTACTTGTCACTTTCATGTATCGTGTATCTTAAGCAGTAAAACATTCTTATTTATCAAATACACCTAGGAGAATGCAATCGGCTTTCAAACAATACCAAATTAATGTGATGAGCAGATACACAAGATCAAGGCAATTTACTTGTGTTAAAATCTATAGGTGTGCTTGGCACTAAAAGGTATCTAATTTCTGCAATTCCCAAGTATAGCATTTAGTAACTAATCAAATTTCAAGAACATCCACGGTTGGGATTATGTGTATGAATTTCAACCTAAAAAGTAGAGAGAAGGATGAACCAAAGAATTACAATATTTTCAGCTGTGTCATATTTGATATATATGGAGGGATTTTTCCAGAGATATTACAGCTCCTCAACATCCTGAACCATAAGCCAATTTCACGTAAGCAAAATGTCAACAATATGTGCCCTGTTCCAATTGCAGAGCTTTTTACTAACTAAGCATTCCTTACAATTTTTGCAGTCCTCCCATGCTTTGTAACGGTGGAAAAGGTGAACCCTCTCCAATTAAGTCACTAATCTTTCTGCACAGAATTGCATCATTCAGTGTTATTATCTAAGCAATACAAATTTACCAATATAACAATCACAAGAACATATTGATGATGTTGTAGAGATTATGCAACTCAAGAACAGTTCACTTAGAAGGAAGAACTCACAGCTTGGTCAAATTACTGAGGACTGAAATGCTAGAAGGAATTGGCCCCTTAAGACCACTGGCTTGAATCTCTCTGTAAGAACACAATTTTGGATGGATTAGATTGCAACTGAAGCTTCTAGGTAGAAGCGATTTACAGCGTATTGTATGAAAAATCACATACAATTCCAGAAGTTGTTTCCAGCTTTGAAAGAAATCTGGCATTCTTCCTTTGAAGTTGTTACTGCTAATCTTCCTACATAAGGGGCAAATGGAATATAGATTTGAAATAAATAACTAACATTTTCAAGGAAAAATCTGAAGTTCATGTTTGTAGGCTAAGGAATAGTTTACAACCACTTACAGGATTTTTAATCTGGTCAGATTTGTGAGAGCAGTGGGCAACTCTCCAGTGAGATTGTTAGCGTTAAGAATGCTGCATCCATCAGTTTGAAACTTAAGACTGGTTCAACTAACATACTGTTAATTTTTTAATAAAATCAATGAAAATATAGAAATAATTAAATGAATGTTATCTGGATAAAAATGAGGAAGGAAAGAACCACTGACAGAGTCTCTAAGTCAACCAAGTTTCCAAGCTCAGGGGGAATGGGTCCAGAAAACAGGTTGCTTTCTATGCTCCTGAAAGGGTCCTATAAGGTTACAGCAAGGCTAAACCAAGTGAAACTTCTCAATAATTTAACAGGGAGATCCAGAGCATACAGAAATTGAAGAGTAGTGATTTTTCCCAAGTAGTCAATACGTCCTGATAAGTTGTTTGCACTGATGGACCTGCACTTGATTCATTCCATTAATTCAGTAATTAGCTTTTACAGACTAACCATGGATGTGAAAGTTCAGTAAATTGTTTACAGAAACTCCAGCTTTGTAGAAGCCCATTCTCTTGGTATTGAACCACTGAGGTAGTTCCTATTGAGATCACTATAAGCAAGAGAAAAGTGTGCTGTTAGTATAGAAGTTTAAGGTCTTTTTGTGGTGTAATAACTACAAAATAGCTAAAGTATTTTCCTAATAGATAATTGGAAGGTCTTTCATACATTTGCTTAATGTAGGGTAGCTTCACCACTGCAGCTGGAAGTGTCCCTCCAAGATCCTGCCCTTTAAGAAATCTGCATGTCAGGAAGAAAAAAGCATATATTACAAATTACATGGGTAAAAATTTCAGATCCATTTCCTCGATAAAATTATATTGGATGACTTAAAAAAAACAGAGAGAAAGTTTAGGAAAACAAAGTGGGAGGTTTTCTCCACTACTAAACCAAATTACACATCATATTCATAAACTTATGCGAGCTAAGGGAGCGTACATCATAACCACGTGGCATACACCATTAGGATAGGAGCAATTGCAGTTGACAGTATTGTTGTGCAACGCCCTCTCTACTGAAGGTGGTGTTTTCCAGCTTGGGTGATTGCATGGATTTACGCTGAAGTTCCAGTCTTTCATCCCCAGTCGTGCAGCTATTTCTCGAAGGGCTTCCACTGCACACATCAAACAAATCATCCATAGCAGGATTTTAAAAAAGAAGGAAAAAGAAAAAGACCTGGAAAACAAAAGGTAAAATACTCATCAACAAGACGTAAATTATTGATAAGCATGCTGCTTGTGGAATGGAAGTTCTGATAGTGCCAGAAACTAAAGTTAGTTGGGCTTGTCCTTGCACTCCTAGATTCAAATAGGGTATCAATTCGTGTCCTGTGGAGATGCCCGGGGAATGTTCTTAGTGTTGGAGAAACTTTCTGAAGTTAAGGTCTGTTCCTCTTAATTCTGGCAAGCGCAACACTGGATATGAAAGGCAAACCTCATCTCCAAATATCTGGCACGTACAAGGACCTCTCGTTACGAAATATGTTTCTAGGATAGTTTATGATACAACAATCCCACTATAATGCTAAATTTCCAGGGGTCGTAAGAATTGGAGATTGGGGCTGGCGTCCTGCTATATCGATTGAGCTGCTAAAAATGCAATATAATGTTCACAAATGCTACTGCCATTACCAAGCAATGACTTTGAAGATTCAGGAACTCGAATTCCCTCAAATATGGAAAATCTTGCTAACTTCTACGCGGGATGCCATCAGAGGAAGATCTATACGTGAAGCAAATCTGAATCACAGTCAGAAAGATTTTTAATTTTTAAGCTGTGCAGATTTCCCCAGCTACTTTTTGAGTGATCACTAACTAATTTCTGTATCATGGTTATTCCCTGAATTTAAAGACCTTGTTACCCTGTTTCTGCAGGCTGTCATAACTGAGGTAGGCACTACCAAACGATATGTTAATTTTCAATTCTACTAAATTCCATCTCCATCAACATGAGCTTACCCAAGAAATAAACAGATCATACAAATATCTTGAAACTCTAATATAACATATAAGCTAGAAAATACCTTCAGAATGTGGAAGACGCCCAGCTTGTGCTCTGACATTCTTAGGTCCTATGCACATGAGCAGTATAAGCATAAGAAAAGTAAAGCTGGTCTTTGAACTATGACTATGGCATGTCATCTTCTTCTCCACCGATCAACTTGGATTGTCGTATTCCTCACTTACAAACTTGCACAGAAATGCAGATATATCATATATGTGCATACCATTAGAATTTATATAAGAACCTTCGTTGGCTGTGCTACTTGCATACCAAACCGAATCCTCCCCTAGTTTCTCGATGTGGGCTCTACTGGCCTTCTCCGTGAACCGAATTTGATAACTGATCAAGGCAGGCTGGAATAGTTATGTTACGTAAATGCAAAAATGCACTATAATTGTTTTGAAGAAGAGTAAAATTAATTATTTTTATAAATATTCTATATATATATATATATATATATATATATTTTAAGAAATTGAACTGACCAAGAAATGTGTTTAAATTAAAAAGAAAAAAAATATTAAAAAATTAAATATATAAGCGATAAACAAGAGTGGGCAAAATCGTGAGATATACTAGTATAATATTTAAGTACATTACAAAAAACCCATGCTGCAAAATCTAATTCCAATATAAGTTTTATTATTCATCATTTCAATCTATATATTACACATTATATTTATTTTTATTTTTATTCTTTTTAAACTAATTTAATTTTTATACTCATCATTCATATACCATATATATATATATATATATATATATTTTTATCATGTTTGATACTTAAAATCTTTAACCCATTGAACTTGAATTTGAGAGGGGATAATAATATTGATATAGCAAAGTTTCTATCATTGAATTAAGGAGAAAAAAGTTGGGTTTCGGATAAATTTTCTTAATATAATATTTTAAGTACACTTCAGAAAAAAAGATCGAATTAAAATCTAAAATTGTAATCTAATATTCTAATTTCTCTTAATTAAAACCTTTAATATCTCCAACGTTCTACTGCTGACGATAAAGTACAACAGTTAATTAACGTGATATAAAGTTTTTCCACTCTCGTATGGTCGACACCATGCATGTTGGCAATGATTAATCCTGTCGTGTATATATATATATATACACACACACACACACGAGTAAGGCAGCACATAGTTAATATAAATTAAAAGAAATAAAATTTTACAAGAATGTCAATTTTATTCTCTTAACATTTTAAATTATTATTATAATTTTATGTGCAATTCATATATCTAAATAAACTACGTAAGTAAGTCTACAAACACATGACGATAATATGTATTTTTCTCACAGACCCGCAGTCATTTCTGTCTCCACCACTTTTCTTTTCCTTTTTTCTCCCATTCCTTTTCTTTTTCCCCCAGGCCCGCTCCTTTTCGTTTTTCTACACCCCTTTTCTGTCCCCCCCCCCCCATAATTTCTTCCCCCCTCCTCTCAAATTCTCTCGAAACTTCTCTCTCTCTCCCTCCTCTGTATATCTCTACCCCTACAAACCTCCTGTCTTTTTCCCGATTCTCTCAAACCCCTAACCTCCGTCTCTCTCTTTGGGAAAAATTTCTAGACGAGCCCATATCTCTCTCTCACACTCAGTCGCACTCACACACAACACATTCACATTGTTTACCAAACATTCTTCAATTCATTTCATCTCATCATTACACATTTTTTAAATATTTATATATTTTTTCAAATTTTTATATAAAATATAATAAAAAATTTAATTTTTTTAAATCTCAATAATTCATAATATTTAAAATTAATATTTTAATAATATTTTATTTAACTTAATTCAAATCAACTCAATCTAACATCCAAACACAAATCCCTCTCTTTCTCTTTTGCTCTATCACACACACTGTACTTCCCTCCTCTCGTCTCAACATAGAAACAAAAATCGTCATCACTGTGTTAGTTTTTATTTCCTGTTTTTTACAACTTTTATTTTTAAATCTTACGAGTCTGAAGCCTCCTGGTTTGCTCTTCCTGATCTGTTTCCTCCCTATCTTTGTGCTCATTTCTAAATAATTTCTTGTCAATACATACAGATCTAAGATTCTATTTCTCGGATTTTGATTTATTTATTTTTTTTCCTTCTATTTTTGTATGTTGGGCTGTTGTGATGATTATTTTGGTTGCAATTTTTTATTTTCCTAATGGTTACAGATCTTTTAGATCTGCAAAAATCACCACCTCATTTTCTTTTTATTTTTTGATCTTTTAGAAATAAATTTTTAAATCTCACGAATCGAAACTTCATCTTTCAGATTTTACTCCAGCTCGAGCGAACTTAAGAATACAAGTAAGGGATAAAATTGGAAATAAAGCAGCAATAAATACATACGTTCAGAAGTGTAAAAAGACTAAAACATTATTCAGCAAAAGAAAAATAAAAGGAAATAGAACGAAAATTTGAGATATAAATAAGGATAAAATTGGAAATAAAAATGTTAGCCGCAAATACTTTTCATCTAACATTTCCTTGATATATATATATATATATATATAGTAGATATATATAGCTTGATTCCTAGTGTAGTGGAATTTTTGGAAGTCTTACATGAAAGTCATCCTGCATGTTCATATGATCATACTTTGTTTCATGCTGTGTAAACACGTTATATTAATCAGTTGAATTTTTTGGCATGTTTTTCGTTGGCTATATATTCGAGTGTTTGATATTATTGATTTGGATTACGCGTGTTAATTTAGTCAAGCTTTTTATTTTTTTTTTATTTTTTTGGGTGCAGAGTAAATTGCACCAGTATGTACCTTCCATGAAGACTGATCATAATTATTCGAAAGCAAATTAAATGAGTATTTCTGATCATAATTATTCGAAAGCAAATTAAATGAGTATTTATAAAGTGGTAGTCCAGTTGGTACGAACTAGTATTTCATGACTTCAAGGTTAAGAGTTTGATTCAGAATATAAGTTGAAATTATTTATAATAGTAAAGTTTGATATTTGGACCATGGAATGAGCTAGAGGTGTTCAACTGGGTACCGGACCGGATATCTAGGTATATCTGGCCTGGAACTGGGTTTTAAATTTGGGCTGGGTTCTGGCACGAGTATAACCGATTATGACCCCGGGCCGAAATCCAGTTTAATCCAAGTTTTACCCTTTTTTTTTTTCAAGTCTGTTTTAGAAGCAGATTTCTTTAAATAAAAACCTATATTTATATGAAAATGTTGAAAAGCATAATTCTCTTCTATTTATTTGAAAAATTAAAAAAGGTGTGGAAAATCATACTTTTGTATAAAAGACTATATTATATAAAAGGTTTTTCTAGTTCATTAAAAAGCATAATACTAACATTTCCAAAATGTTAAAAATATATAAAAATGAAAAACTAAAATGCATGCAATCCATTACATATTACATTATTTTGTTATTTATACATTACAATACAAAACTACAAGATTTGAATTACAAAATAATTCCAGCCAGTAGCAACTTCAAGTAGCAAGTTCGAGTGATCTGTCTTTTGGCCTTAACTTATTTGAATAGTACTCCTCCCCCATGAGTTGGTCTTATAATTGAACGATGGAGGAGAAAAAAAAAAAAGGACAATCCTAGCAACACCATTTGTTTCAAGGATCACCTCATTAGTGAAACCATAAGTAGATACATCAAGGCTTTCCAAATAAGAAATTTGCAACTGCAAGCACAACTGTTATAAAATACTTTAACTTGAGGTTCAACCTAGAAACGAAGAACAGAAAAAACATTGCAACCGAGAGATGTAAAAAGGGGGTTCTATATTAATATGAAACTTTTACCAACAAGGTAAACTACAATGCCTCATAAACCCCCAAAAAGGGGGGTTGTAACTTGTAAAAGTACATATTTTAATAAAGAAGTCAAACCCAACTGAGCAGTATATGAGATGCAATTAGAAAATGGTGTCTCAACAAAATATCTACAGCAGAATATGAAATTCTAAATCTCCAAACAAAATATCTCATGATAGATTCACATTGCACAAATTGGTCTTGTAGAAAATACTAATTTCTTAGATACAGATTGATAAAGTGTCCCCACCCAAAAAAGTTAACAATCACGACTTTGGTGCTTGATAAGTATCACTCATGCTCACATTTGGAGACAAAGATTTAGCAACATTTAGTTGGCAAAATAACCCACCTAATCAAGAACAAGCAACATTTAACTTTCATCACAACAGCAAAATCATAAGAAAAAACCAAAACACTCAAAACAGATGATTGGACTTTTAGGCAAGCTTATTTGGTTTTGTTCTTTAATAAGATCACATACCCCACCAGTTTTGAAATAAGAAAAATTGAAAACACTCAATTCCTTATCAGATGATTGAACTTTTATGATTGAAAAAATATGGGATAATTTCGGATACATGAAAGGGTCTCCCTCTACAACGGTGAGGTTGAGAGAGTGACTTAGAAAACAGAGTAGGAATCAAAGTTGCATTGAAAATAGAGTAATAATATATACTGCCCAATATTTCAAGATACAGTAAAAAAAACCACTCTCTCAAGGAACAAATCTAACTAGCAGGACACATTTCAAGAAGTCCTTAGGATGCTCCTTGTAGCATGCCAACGAAAAGGTGAAGCGATCTAAGATATTGTAAGTGATCAAACAGTGTGTATTAGTTAACGTGGCAGTCCAGCCATGTAGATATTTAAATAGCTGGCATATCCTTTTCTTTTATGTTTGAAGCTTTTATGATATAATTGTGAATTTTGCTATGTAATGAAAGAACTGAGACTGAAACCTAGCCCCAGTTTCATTAACTCTGAATCCCATTTTTTTCCAACGTTTATGTTATCTACTTATGAATTAGAGCACCTGCATGACTCTAGTCGAAAGTCCAACTCATTAAGATTTAGTACTATTTGGCAGTTAATGTATGAGACAATGGATTTTATGTGATAAAAGATAAATAAATAGATAACAAATTGCCAAGATGTCCAAATGGAAGTGTGTGAGAGAAATATCTTTCATAACTCTGGAGTTCCATTCCTAAAAGGATTCAGAGTTATCAAGATTTACGAAGTTTAAAAATTAAGATATGCAATGTTGGAGTAATTGCAGATTATGTAGAATTCTAACTCACAGGGTGAGTTTCAGAAGCAGGAAATCTGCATGCCGAGTCTCAAATATTAGATAACAAAGATCATTAACATTGACATATCCAAATACACACTGTTTTGATAAAATCCACTCGGCATATCCAAATATCATCTTAAACCCAACAAAACCAACATCTTCAAATCAGTTATTTCGTGTGTTGATTTCATCTAAACAAAATATGATCAGATCTAAAGCTTTAGGGAAGAAAAACGCTACCATCGAAAACCCTCAAACACTTTAAAAAACATACACACACACACACAGAAGCCATGTTTAAAAAAAAAAACCTAACTATAATATCAGAAGAACATAAACATAGATCCAACTATAAATTAAAATGTGATGAACAAAATCTTACCCAAAAGCCATGTCTTACCTAAAGAAGAGGAAAGCTGAGCTGTGAGAGGCTAGGGTTTTGATGCAACAGAGAGAGAGATAGAGAGAGCTAAATCGATCGGTGGCTCAATCGGCATGATCTACACGAACCTCATTTACAAAAGGAAGAGACCGAGAAACCGACAACACCATGCTCAGCCAAACCCACATGTATAAAATCTCTTTGACCCAAGAAATTGAGAAGACGAGAGAGAGAGAGAGAGAGAGAGAGAGAGAGAGAGCAGATCTGGAGATGAGAGTGATTCGGGGGAGAAGGGGCACAAGAGAGATAGTCTCTGAAGAATGGAGACGAGTTTCATTCCCGAATGGTTTTGTCAAAACCGTATCTGGGCCGAATAGGCTCGAGTTTGATGATGCGGGTACCGGCTCGGAACTCGTAACCGAAATAATCGGATTCCGGACCTGGCCAGGTAAAACCTTGCCCATATGAACAATGCTAAAATGAGTTTTGGACCAGTTGGATATTCTGGGAATGCTATGGTGATGAGCTAGCCTTTGAGATAGTAGTTATGGCTCAAACCAAACATTCTGCAGTGAGAAGGATTGCTATGCTGATTGTCATCACCTCCCATTTTCTTAAGAAAAAAAAAGTTTGGCAACTCATATAAAAATCATTAATTTTATTTTATGATTTATTATTTCTAAATTTTGGGGCACTTTCGCCGGAGAGCAGCTAATTCACTACTTAATTACATGCATATATATATATATATATATATATATATATATATATATATATAGAGTAGCAGAGGCAACATGCAGTTAAGAAAATAAATATTTACAATTTTATATACTCTTATAAAAATATAATTATTATATAGCATTCACCTAAAACACTGACTAAGTCTAACTGCACAAAAATGAATGTATCAAATAGACATATCAATCAGATGGAAAATCAACTTACAATAAGAAATATATGGCTTAAAGCATCTTAGTTAAATATAGATCAAATTGACTTTGAATTTGTACGTAGTATGCAAAGGTGATACAATAATTAGAAATCTCCATTATTTTTAGAGGGATGTCACTCATGATTCCACACCAAATATTTTACATATTTTAATATTATTTTTTGTTTTTAAATTTTTTATTTTATTTTATTCTTATTAAATTAGTTGAATTGTTTTATTTATTATTCATACACCACATATTTATTATAGAAAAAATAAAATAAATATAATGTATAGTGTATAAAGATACTAAGTAAAATTATTCTTATTCTTATTTTCTTCCTCCCCAATCTCCATCTTCCCTGACTCACTAAAAAATGAGTAGTACAAAGGCTATCCCAAGTGCAGGAGGATGTCGTGTAATAATTAGGAATAAATTCTTAGATCGTCTTCTCAAAAAAAGTTACTTAAAATCAAACTCGTTTAAAATGGTGAAAATATTCACAAAGGGAAAATAAAAATGATGGTATGTGAAATGGATGGAAGAGTGCAACAAGAATAAAAAAAGGGCACTAGTTATGGACTGGATTCATATTTTTAGATTTTTTAGTGTTGAAATGAAATGTAAAAGACTGACAAACTGAAATTAATAATCAAATAATCAATTAAACTGAACAATCTTAATTAATCTGAAAATTAAATAATAAAATTGAAATTATTTAAGTCCTAATTAAACTTTAATCAATTTAAGTCGTCTAGAGACTTCTTTATAGATGACGGAGGCTGAGAACTCTGTGCAGCTAGATGAGGCTGAAATCCAAGTGGAGTTACAAAAGGATAGCTCTGAGAACTCTAATATGGCTGATACTGGTACTGAGAAGCACCCTGATGAAATGGTTGCTGCGAAGATGGTGGAGACCGGCCAGACTGATCATTTCTCCATGAAAAATTTGGATGATTCTTCTACCATGGATTATATGTGTTGGAAAAAGGCTGATTCTGTGCTCTATTAACCCAATTAGTTGATTGCATCTGCTCAGACCCATTTTCTTGAAATACTGGCATAATCGGGTAGTCTTGGGTCTTAGTTCGAATCAGCACATATAGAGCATGCCTCTACTACTTTAACAGCCTTCACTTTTTCTATTTCCATGACCTCCAGTCTTATAGTTAAAGCAACTATTCAGACTTGAACATCAGTGTCTTCCTTAAACTCATATCTACCCCCTCCAGAAATAGCCCTTAGTGGCTGTGCTGTTAACGACACTCGATCAGTACGAGTGTTCCACTATTGTGCGCTCTCGGCAATATTATAAAAAAATGATAGTGCTTCATCGGGTTCCTTGCTAAAGAATTTCCCATTGCACATCGTTTGAACAAATTGCTTGCATTCTGGAGTGAGACCAGTGTAAAAATAGCTCACCAAACTCCAAAATTCGAAACCATAATGTGGACAAATGTTTACCAAATCTTTAAATTTTTTCCAACTGGCCTGAAAAGTCTCATAAGGTTTCTGATTGAATTGACTGATTTGCTCTTGCAAAAACTGAGTTCTCTGAAAAGGAAAAAATTTTTGTAAGAATTTACGCTGCATATTAGACCAACTAGATATAGAATTAGGTTTCAAATAATTAAACCAAATCTTTGCTTTATCCTTTAAAGAGAGAGGAAACAAACGAAGTCTAATAAATTCATCAGTAATGGCCCTAGTAATAAAAGTAGTGCAAGCCAACTCAAAATCTGTCAAGTGCTGGTAAGGACTCTCAGAATCCATCCCGTGGAACTGAGGTATCACTGACATCATACCATGCTTAATAGAAAAATTAGGTGCATCATCGGGTAAAACAATGCATGAAGGTGTAGTGATGCGAGTGGGTTGCAAATAATCCTTAAGATTGCGTGATGCAGATGCAGCCATGGTCTGTTCAATCTCAATATCCTCGCTCATAAAAGAGACAAAAGAGCTATTTATCTCCGAGCTGTATATACAACTCTCAACACTCGATGTGACTCTAAGCAACCTATTTAAACTGTCTCTTACCCATGACATGAAACATCAGTCTAAATAGCATATATAAGGTTCAAGCAATTGAGTGGTAGATGACAAATTAAATATGTAATCAGAGATAATATAGTGAAAAAAATGAAAATAAAAAATATCGAGTTTAAATTTAAATTAGACAACTATTTCCCGGCAACGGTGCCAAAAAACTTGCTTTTTTGTTTTATTAATTTGCATATTCTTGTGTAAAATGATGAACAAGAATAATTTCTAATTGATTATCGAAAGAGGCTTCTGGATGAATTAGTGATTTGCTAATAAACAAAAAGAATTAAATTAAATTAGTTAGATGAGTAAAGTATAGTGAGGAATTAGGTGAAATCGATTTGATAGAAGTTTTCTTTCACCTTAATTTGATCTTCGAACATCATTTTTATTTCTTTTGCGTATTTTTCTTTGAATTGATTTTATTTTAAATTGCAATCACAAAAATCTTAGTAACCTCTCTAGATAAAATCATGATTAGTATAATTTTGGTATTTGTCAAAAGTAAGTTACCAATCCTTAAGAACGATACTCTTCTTATCACTTTACTATAAAATTATGATACTGTACACTTGTATTTTTGCACCGATCAGTTACAGACAAATGTGTTGGGCTTTATTTGTTCTTGAATTATGTTGACCAAATTAGCTAAGAACTACTTAAGAACATCATCATGGATATTATTATTATTATTATTATTATATAGTTGGGAACTTTGTCTGTAGTCTTGTACTGATCAATATATAAAATAGCACCTTATTAATTCAGTAATAAAAGTTACAAAATGATTGTGATGTTGATGATCATAATATTAGGTTTTTCAGTAATAATATAAAAACATGAAGACAACCTGTCAAGAAATTATAATAAATAAATAAATCTTTACGGAATATATATGTTTGGGTTTGGTATACATCGTTTTCTGATCCCTCCATCCATATCCCATATTTAATGTTTTGTAGCAGGGACTACTACAAACCAGGCCTCAGCTCATTACATATATATTTTGGATTTGCATATAGTAAAAGAGTTCTTCTATACAACCTCCTACTGTAGCTCAACCTTCGCACTCCAGCCCACGTGGTTTTTTTTTTTTTTTTTAAATCTAAAAATGTGCGTTTTTGTCCTTCTTAGTTTATTTCAACTTCTGAATCCCCCCAGCATGCTGTTTCACTTTTTCATTCCCTACCCCGTATTCTCTCCCTAACTCCCTCCGCTCGTCTCCTTTCGCCGGCCTAACCATCTACTCGCACCGTGTGGCTCCATCACTCCGGCACCGTGTAAGAAAAGTTTTCCTCTAGGTTAACCATTTCCGTACGGCTTCTCCAGCTTTATCGTTTTCGCACGGGTTCAATCCTCCGCTGGTATTGTAGTTGTCGAGACCCACCATTTGTCGTCTTACAAGGGTAAGAAATTAAAGGAAAATGCTTTTATTTTTCTAGGTTTTTATTTTTCTCTTTTCATTTTATCTCTCCATTTCTAGCATTACTCATTTTGTGTGTTTTTGTGTTTATGGATCTACGATTTGATGTTTGTTTGATCTGTAATTTGTGGGGTTTTTGAGTTGTTGATAACATCTGAAATGAGTGAGATTTATTGGCTGGGACTGGTTGGAAGGGGAAAACACAGAGGTTCATAAGCATGGTCTCATTCCAAGATGAATTTAGATTTTTTTTTTTTTTTTTTTTCGTGGCTGACAGTTTCCTTGACTTTAAAACATACAAAGTTGATACTTGTCTCTATGGTTAAACCTTTTTTATTTATTTGTTGCCACTTTGACTGACTTTATAAACCATGTGAGTACTGCGCCCCCAAAACCATAGAATCTCTCATTTGCTTCACTTGAATAGGTCAAACACATCCTGTTGATTCTGTGGGTTCTTCAACTCTCATGTCTTGTGTTTCCATCTCTGCTAAGGAAACTGTGATGTACCCTCTTAGCCTTGCAATGGACCAACAGAAACCTAGTCTCTGTTTCTTTATCCGTCCTATCCTCCGCCTAAATCCTCGAAATCTTCTTGAAGCTGTTTGTGGACTTTTTGGCATAGCTTAAAGTTTGGTTGCCCAAGCATCACTTGGAAACCAACCTGATTGCTGTTTTTCTGATCGAATAGTAACCAATACCTTGCACAAGTAGAAGGTCCATGCAAATCCTATTTATAGATTCTTAATCTAAAAACCTTAGGTTTGAATATTTCCTTGAAGCTGTAAAAAAGTCCCTCTTCTTTTTCAAATACATTTTTTTCTTTCTTAATGCTTATAGCAATTTGGTTTTGGAGGAGAGATAGGTTTAGAATCTTTGATGTCGTAGAGAATGTCAGTAAATGGGCTTGCCAAACTAATTTCAGCTGCCTTCATTGACTGATACTAGTAATGTTAGAATTGTTGTCTTGCACTTGAGAGTTGAGACCTATGTATTGATATATTGTGCTCTGTTTCCTCTTCCGTGAATAAATTGATGACTTGAATTTCTCAAAAGTTTAGAAATGATGACCATGTTAAAATTCTGTTTTAGTCACCATCAACTCATCACAAACAGTATGTGCTTTGACTGTTTGTGTTCATCTTTTTGCTTCTGTTATCTATGGTCTCATAATTGGATAATATGTGCTTGACTGTTTGTGTTCATCTTTTTGCTCGTTTTCTCGTATATCTATGCATTTTGGTTCTCAAGTGTTTCATTACTTGCATTTTAGCCCATCGCAATATGTATGTAGGTGTGCCTCCACCATGTAAGCTAGAAACCCAAAACTACAAATTATCTTCAACATTTTT
Source organism: Carya cathayensis (assembly GCA_011037825.1). NCBI lineage: Eukaryota > Viridiplantae > Streptophyta > Magnoliopsida > Fagales > Juglandaceae > Carya > Carya cathayensis. The sequence goes on along the minus strand of QGSO01000806.1, from coordinate 71,028 downwards.
TTTACTGCACATGGACATGTTTGGTATGTATTATGCTTCTATCTAAACTTGTGTAAAGTGTTGGTATTTGATATATATCCAATGCAGATATAGCTCCTTTGAGTTACCTATTGCTCATATTTACCTGTTTGTGTGGTTCCACCCTGTGAAGAAATCTGTCTTTTAATGGTTGCTAATTTTGTCTTTTAAGCAAATAAAAAGCATGAATTCTTATGTTTTCAAGGAACATGATTATTTTCATTTTCATTTGCTTGAAATTGCAGATATGATTCATTTGCTTGAAAGTTGAAAACCATTATGGACACAAGGATGGAGGGCCAATATTCATGTGTTACAAGCAGCAGAACTCACTCTAAAATGCCTAGCATTGGATCCAAAAGGCCGCCCTTCCATAAAAGAAGTGGCAGCAGCTTTGGAATGTATTGAAGCAATTAAGGGAAAGCCAAAGAAGTACAAAATCAACTCTAATGCTGCAGCTCAAGGCCAACACCATAGTCATCATCATTCTCCCTTTCATGCTCGGCACCACGGTGCTGAAACATGATTCAAACACATAAATATTTACATAAAGCAATGTGAAGTAATCTGCTTTTTTATTTTTTAGTTAGTGATCTCTTTGGATTGAAACAATTTTGTTGTTGTAGCTCACCAATTCTGTGCGATGAGGTGTCTTTATTGGAGTTGGCAATATTTTTGGAGTTGAAATGTGGCAGGGAAATGTTAATATTTTTTTTTCCTGTATGCTAATCTAGAGATATACCTATCTTCCAAGAAATTGGTTTTTCATGAGATGTATATATAATTATTGAGACTAGGGAGTGTATTAGCAACATGCTTGGAAAGATTAACATGAAAGAATCATAAAAACTAGGTATTGGCTATGCATGTATTATCTTGGAGTTGTCGACTTGTATCCCCATACACAATGCCACAATGAATATCAGACTCGAACAAGTCGTGTGGAAGTAGTTTCAGACCATAATTACTTTCAACGTCACAAATTCCTTAAGACTCTTGCGCATAAACTTCTAACAAGGACTTCTAATAGAATTGATACTGAGGTTCAAGAAAATTGCAAGCTCTCTGCAGCTGAAATTTTTACAGCTGTTTAACATCGTTAGATTCGCTTCTTCCTTAGTATGCAAATTTATTTACAACTGAAATATATTTCTCCACTTCATATACAAATTTATTTACAAACTTCTCAACTGGATTGTATCTATGGTAACTTTAAAATTCATCAAGTGGTTATACAAATTTCTTTACAAACAATCAAAATTCATCAAGTGGTTATACATTCCTTACAACTTCTAATACATAACAATCTGGGTAATGACCAGTTCACAAAAGGCTAATGCCCACTTTGTATGCTCTACCATAACCTCCAACATCCACATCCAAAACTTAGACACATTCCAAAGGGTTGATCAGGATCAAAAAGCACCCATTTGCTTCTGCAAGATGATCAAGAAGATAGTAAATACAAATAGAAACACGTCCAAATTCCTACACATAATAAAATTTCACAAATATAGAAAGAACAGAGGATGTGAATGCAAGCTTCTAAATCCCAAGAAATAAAAGATCTGTTTATAAATCTCAAGCTCCCCCTCTGCATGTACTCATACACAAGTAGTGGCTCTTTTTCCTCCCAACAGTATCCCAGTAGCTTGACCAGGTTGGGATGAGATAGTCTTCCTAAAAAATTTAATTATGACTGCACAATCATATCAAAACAGAATAAAAAAAAAGATATTAGTGGCAGCAGAAATATCTATATTAGAAAGTCCTAAAAATATATAGGGAACTAGTCAAACTAACCAGAGGCCCAAACTCTACCACTAATTTTGGGTAATAAACCATATTCAGTGGTCATTTCATATAACATATGAAGTATAAAATATGTAAGATGTTAATGCATTAGTTTTTCATGTTGACTGAGGTTTTAGTAACAGATTGGCAATTGCAAAGTAGAGAGAAACTAAGTCCCGAAAGGATTTCAATCAAATGATTAGTCTACACCCAGGATTTTAGTTTATTAGAAACAGGTGTAGTGAATTACAGACTACTGAACTTTAGTAAGAGTAGATTTTCAGTCTAGTCAAGCATTACAATGGACCAAGTTCTAATATTATTGCTATTCCTTTAGGGTCACAGCTAATCTAATTGCTATTCTTTTGTTCTTTCTTTTTTGTGATTAATCGGGTATTGAAACAAACCTAAGCTCAAATTGTAACCGAATTAGTGATGGTTGGTTGAATAGTAAGATTCATTTCTTGAAATTAACCAACATAAATATGCATAAAAAAACTAATTATTGCACTGGCCTATATGGTAAATGGCGTTGACTAACCCATCGGCATTTCAAGGTTAAGCAATGTGCCAGTAGCGTGAACATCGGTGATGACCTTAAAAGCCGCATCTCTTTCCCTCCATCGGTAGCAACAGAGCATTTGATACAAATGGGACCCCAATTTGATATATGCTGGATTCCACAATGAGATGAGGTACTTAAACACAAAAATGATTGCAACCAGTATCTTCCAAAAAAACCAGAAACTCTGAGAGATAAAGACACGAAATTGAAACGTAGACATTTAAAACAAACTGAAAAAAATAAATAAACATACCTTTGATGACGAATCAGTTCAATGGGTTGGGGCTGAATGAGAGAAGGGGCGAGAGAGAAGAGGAGTGAGAGATCTGGTTCGAGTTAGGGGTTCAAAAGGGATAAGAGGGAGAGTGCTGCGTCGAGACTGAAGGAGCTGAGTTTTTCTAGGGTTCGGGAATTTAAAAAAAAGTACATTTGAGGACGAATCTTGCAGCGGCTTGGGGCTGAAGGAGAGAAGGGGTGAGAGAGCAAAAAAAATGTCGAAATTCCAAGATACACAGAATTGAAAAAAAAAAAGACCTACCTTTGAGGACGAATCGGTCCAGCGGCTGGGTTAGACTTCGAGTTAGAGGTTCGAGAGGGAGAAGAGCGTCGAGATTGAAGGGGTTTCGGTGTCAGGGTGAGAAAGAAGCTTTGAGTGAGAGGGAGCAGGAGTTGAAATAATGAGAGGTATGGGGGAGAAGAATGAGAATGAAGGTACCCCAGTCGAGAGGTCTTCGTCGAGTGAGGTTGAGAGGTCTTCGTTGAGTGAGAGGTCTGAAGCGGGAGACTGAAGCGGGAGAATGAAGCTCGAGTTTCAATTTCTCAATTTGAATAAACCGTGACGTGTGCTCCGAACCGGTTGGCCACGTCAAGAGTGTGGAGTGCGGAAAAAAAACCAGAGGCTGGATAGATTTTTCCATAGTAAAATACAATGGAATACGGTGTGTTCTATATGGTCTGTATTGGCAAATAGAAAATGGAGGTTAAAGACTCATTTAATATCAAAATTACAAGGAAAAATATCACCTCTCCCCACATGCATATAGGTAGATTCTCCTAATTCCTTCGTTGATGCATTGATTGCATAATTCCTTTTGGGATTTTTTAGAAAAGTAAAAATTCAATGCAACAATCTCAATACACGTCTAGTAGTACTAGCTACTACGTACTTGGGTTGAATATATAGGCCGTATTTAATAAAAAAAAAAAAACACAATCTAGCATTTTTCTTGAATTATATTGAGCAAATTAGCTAAATCTTATAATTTTTTTTTTAATTTTCTATATTTAGTACATAAGTGCATGTTCTTGCTACGAGGAAAAGTTGGACTTAAGTTTTATTTAGTACGTAAGTGCAAGTGACCCTTTTTTGGGTTTTTTTTTTTCTTTTAAGTTTTGAGTAAATAGTAAATACTACAATAATTATTCTTATTGTTAGTTTTTGTCAGATGAGTGAGATAGAGGAACAAAATGAAGATTTTGTTGATTTAGACCCATTGGACTCGATCAGAAATTTTTCAAAATGAGGAGGCTAAAACAAAACGAAGGAAACAATCAAACGTGTGGAGTTTTTTTGAAATGGTTCCTAGTTCTGAGAAAAATGATGGCAAGCCACGAATCAGGTGCAAGTTGTCTGGAATTAATTACATGGCTACTAGCAAATATGAAACCGAAAATATGAAACGTCACATTGACACATGCCCTAGGAGAAGTTCACGAGATATTGGTCAGTGTTTGTTAGCACAAAATAGTGGATCCGGATCTATTTCAGTAGGTAATCTTAAATTTGATACTAATGAATATAGAAAATTGTTGTTAGCCGCTATTGTGAAGCATGAACCGCCTTTTCGATTTTTTGAATATTCGGGGGTGAGATTTTTATTACAATATTTGCGTCCAGATATTCCAATTATTTCTAGAAATACTGCCAATTCTGATTTGGTTAATATGTATCATCGAGAAAAAAAAAATTAAATGTTTCTTAAATGATTCTCCTGGTAGAATTAGTTTGACATCTGACTTGTGGATTTCTATAACCACTGATAGTTATATGTGTACTACAGCACATTTTTTTATTTTTAAAGTTTTTTTTAAAATATTTTTTATTTTATTTTATATTTTTTTAAAAAAATAAACAAATTCATAATATAATTAAAAAATATTTCTTTAATCACTAAAAAAAAAAAAAAAACAAACACATTCGGTACACTACTTCAAGACTCAAATTCGACTCCTAAAATATTTCTATAAACACAAAATTTGGATTTTCCAGCTTATTTCATCTCTTCTACCTACTTCCTCATTTCTACCATGAGATTTATTCGGAAGTAGAAGATAATAAGGGAAAGTTTGAAGGTGATTTGAGGAAGAATAAACATATGTTATGATTTGTGAGTTTTTTAATTGTATTGATAGTTGGATTGTGAAAATGAAAATAAAAATGATTGTAGGAGGTTTTTGGAAATTACAAATATAAAAATAAAAATTATTTAAAAAAGAGTAATATTATACACTACAACGTTATCTCACTTGCATCCAAATATATATGATGCGGTACAATTATCACTATTTGATAATAAAAAATATGTAATAAATGATTATTTAATGGTGATAAACATGCAACATTTTACTTAATAAGATGCAAGTGAGATGATAGTATGATATATAGAATTTTTCTTTAATATATATATATATATATTAAAAATAAATAAAAAATATATATATATATATATTTTTATTATACAAAAAAAGGAGATAATTAGTCCGATATGAAATTAAAGTTTTGACTAATTAGTTAAACAAAAAATAAAAAGTTTACTTCTGCGATTTCTAATGTAAGAGAGGCTTAAGTTTTCGTTTAATTATATAAATGAGATGAGATAAGATGAGATGTTTTTTAAAAAGTTAAATAAAATATTATTATAATATAAAATTTTAATTTTAGCTTTATTTTAAAATTTTAAAAAAATTAAATTATTTATTATATTTTATGTAAAAATTTATAAAAATAAAAATGATAAAATAAAATAAAATGAGATATTTTTAATAAACCAAACGGATAATGGACAAAGACTAATCAATTTCATAATAAATATTCATTTTTGTTTGGATCAATGAATTCGAGATATCCACGACATCAATCAATTATGCAATAAATGTAAATTAAGATATGTCATTTTTATGATAAAATGGAAATAGATATCAATTTGAAGGATCTGGATAATATCAAGGTTGGTCCCAGTGTGCCCCGAGCTTTGACCGCTAGTCGTTTTTTCATTAGTATAAATTTTATTTTAGATTTTTTTATATTTCTTAATATATTTAAATATTTTTAAAAAATAAAAAAATTTATCCATATATTAAAAATTACTTCCTTAACTATTAAATAAATAAAATTTTAAAAAAAAATTGAATATATGAATGGTTAAAATGAATGGAATATATTAACATTATCCTAATATCAATTCTTCAATGTTTATTAATATATTTATGGATGGTATAATATTTAAGTACACTAAAAAACCATGCCGCAAAATCTAATTTCAATAAAAGTTTTGTTATTTATCATCTTTATATACTTCAAATTATATTTATTTTTATTTCTTAAATTAATTTAATTTTTGTACTCATCATTCATACATTATATACTTAATAAAAAAAAATATAATGTTTAATGTGAGAATAATGAATAGAATTTTTCTTTTAATATATATGTGTTGCAAAATCTAAAATTGTAATACGATATATATTGATCGATCAATGAGTGATGATAAAAAATATTGTACAAAAAAATGTAAAATATGTTGTATATATAACATCTTATATATTTTTATTAATAAAGCTTTTAATTAATATCTCCAATACTCTACCTCTTATATAAAAGCTTTAATATCTCCGATATTAATGATAGTTTGACGAGGACAACCCTAATGCAGGCGACAGTTACGTAGGACGTAATGTTTAATACATTTCTTCGACTTTTTAACCCTTATGCCGACACTTTAGGCGATAAGGATCCTCATTTTTTTTTTTTTATCATGTTTTGTACTAAAAAAAAAAAAAAAAAAAGAGTTGGGTTTTGGATAAATTTACTTAATATATATAATCTTTTAAAATTTTAAAAAGTCTTAAAAGCACGTTCGATACTTTTTTTTTTTATAATCTATATTGTGCTATATCTATTTATAATTACAAAAACAAAAGACATAATTTAAGTTACAAAAGAAATTATTATTATATTTTATAACTCATATTTTATCATATATATCACGAATATATATATATATAGCTTGATTCCTACTGTAGTGGAATTTTCGGAAGTCTTTCATGAAAGTCATCCTACATGTTCATATGATACTTTGTTTCATGCTGTTTTTCGGCATGTTTTTCGTTGGCTCTATATATTCAAGTGTTTAATATTATTACATAAGTGTAATTAACTGTTCAATTAGAATTTTCAAACTGCTCGTTGGCTCCATATTTTTTAATATCAAATCCTACAGCATGGGTAGACCGAAAAGTATAAGTAGCTTTGCTTGGTCCCTACCTCCATTCAATAATCACATCAGGGCTGGAAAAAAAGTGGAAAGTCAGATTTTTTGTTCATAATTACTGTTCAATCTAGAATTATGAGATCAGACAAATTAATACCCGTGTCCAAATTTTCTATTGATAAAGAAGTTATGCGAAAAAAATAAAAAGTCATTTTATTCATTATTTTTATATTATATGTATTTTTATTTTTTTTAAATTAAAAGAAATTTTCTGTCTGTTCTTCATTTATATACCATAAGAAAAAATAAAAAATATTATATCTAATTTATAATATAAAAATGATGAATAAAACTTTTAAAAAAATAAATAGAAAAAGATGCGGGTACGTAATCGGCATGATTTTATTGGCACACGTCTCCTCTGCTAAAGCATGCATGCAAGTGGAATAGTACGTTTGAAGAGAAATGATATTTATAATTATAGTGATATAAGTGACGTGTAATTATTTTAAAAAAAATGAATTAATATGAGATTTACATAAAAAAAAAATTAAAAGCACGCGGGTACGGAGTATTACTCATATTTAAAAGCATAGGTCTGCGCCCATGTACGAAGAAGAGTCACCTTTCACCAACCAAGTTTTCAAACCTAACACCATCATTTGTTTTGACTTAATAAAACCTTTAATATCTCCAACAGTACGTTAAAGTACAACAGTTCATCAATTTCATAGTTTGACAAGCTAGGAAACCTCGTTGAAGGCACGCCAGGAACATTAAATTATGTGGGACCTAGCCAATTAATGTGATATAAATTTTTTCCACTCTCTTATGGTCGACATCATGCATGTTGGAAATGAGGATCCCATAACTCATATTTTATCATATATATCTCGAATTTTTTTATATATGAAGATACATGCATAGCTTGATTCCTTGTGTAGTGGAATTTTTGGAAGTCTTTGATCATCAAAGTCATCCTACATGTTCATATGATACTTTGTTTCATGCTGTGTAAACACATTAATCTTGATCAGTTGAATTTTTCGGCATGTTTTTCGTTGGCTCTATATATTCAAGTGTTTAATATTATTACATAAGTGTAATTAACTGTTCAATTAGATTTTTCAAACTGTTCGTTGGCTCTATATTTTTTAATATCCAATCCTACAGCACGGGTAGACGAAAAGTATAAGTAGCTTTGCTTGGTCCCTACCTCCATTCAATAATCAATAATCACATCAGGGCCGGAAAAAAGCGTACGTAATCGGCATGATTTTATTGGCACACGGCTCCTCTGCTAAAGCATGCATGCAAGTGGAATAGTATGTTTGAAAGTATAGGCTGCGCCCATGTACGAAAGTCACCTTTCACCAACCAAGTTTTCAAACCTAACACCATCATGAGTTTTGATTTCCTTATGGTCAATTGGGTTACTAGGTTGCCTGCAATATTTGATATCTCGAGAATTTTTGGATTAACTTCATGCGTATCTTGAATGCTTGTATTATAGAATAATTCATGTTTTTCATAAAGGTAATATTGTAGCTGATTTTCTTATTGAACAAGGAGCTGGGGGGCCTTACTCAAGATTGGTTTGATGAGAATGAAGATTTGCCTAGTCAGTTGTGCGGTCTCCTTCGTATGGACAGAATTTACTTACCATATTTGAGACTTTCGAAATGAGGTATGTTCTTGTTGTTGTTATTTTTCTTTTGATTTTTATGTGTAAGCTGTTTTGCAGGTTGGTTCTTTTTGTTTGTTTTTCCTTTTGGTCTTGTATGTTGTTGGTTTCTTAGGTTGGTTTTTGATTTTTTGATTCCTGGGTTTTAGACTTTCTTGTAACCCCAGGCATCAGGTTATAACTACGGTTTTCCTCTATCATAAGTAAGAGTTTTTTAATAAAATTGAGAATAGGTCACTCATGGATTGGTGACCGCTTTAAAAAAATTAAAAAAAAAAAAAAACTCCCTCCTTAAGAATATATTCAAACGCACGTGTTTAATTATTATTATTATTATTATATATATATATATGGTAGCATAATTCGATGATCTGTCTCTGTCCCCTCTCTACGACATCAAACCACAATGCATAATTAATAAAACCATTTTAGTTTAATGATTATAAGCTGAAAATGTGTTTTTTTATATATAAAAAACTTCATTATGACCTCAACACGTACGCCAGTTCGGTCGAAAATATATGAAAACAAACTTAAAAAATATTAAACACGTGCTTAATTACCAACAAGAAAAAGAAGAAATTAGCAACCACCAGGAAAAGATGAATAATATTCGCTCAAAGTTTTTTTCTTATTTTATTAATATTGAGCACTGTAAAATGGTTCGCCCGATAAAATTTTCAAAATTATTGTCTGATGATCTTTGCTTTTTTAAAGAAGAAAACGGCCAAACAAACACCTCATATGATCTGTTATAAGCTAATAAAAAAAAATAAAACGAAAGTTGGGCCAACCCATTTCTCTTTTCTTTTCTCCTTTTTATTGAATTATCGTTGTCATTGCTCATGTAGGACCCTAAGGCTAAGCAAACACCAAAACCAAAAGAGCAATGCTGTTTAAAAGTCACTTAAAATACATTACACTAATTAAAAATAATAAAATTAATGATGAGAATAACATTTCTGAAAATAGAAAGCAATTGCATGACTAAGCCCATGGGCCTACTTGAATAACAAGATCCGAGAATGAAGGGGTTTCATCAATTCGGGAGATTTCGGCGGGCATCTAGGCGTTGCTAAAATTTTCCACCTTGACACCGCCTTATCAGTAGGGCGGATAACACGGGATGGTAACATATGTCGGGAAGTATGCTAAAATGATGATTATGCTAAAATGCTGATTGCCACCTACCAAGGGCCATAGAGGATTACCAAATTAATACAACAGCTCCAGTATAAATACAGACCAAGGTATGCACCTAAAAAATTTAAGCTAATGCACGAGCTAAGCGATATTCTATTGACTTAAAAGTATTAGAAATGTCACTCACAGTGTTTTGAATTTTGTACTGGTTGGTATGGTCGGTATTTCTCGTAATGGAATAGTGAACGGTATAGAAAATACATCTATTTCGTTTCAGGTCAAATATTAGTCGTACCGATATATTTCGTTCTATTCTGCCCGGTTTTCAATGTACCGATGGTATCGGTATTGGCCAAAAATAGAGAATTTTTGTAATTAATATAAAAATTCTAATTTTTCATAATTTTTACTCTACTTCTCATATTTAAAGATTATTTTCTTAATTTATAAATATTATTAAATTTTATAAATATATATTTTAATTTTTTAAGACTATTTTCCTTTACCGTTTGGAAAATTCAAAGACATGAGTGGTAGACCAAAGACTTCCTACAAGCACGAACTAATGATATACATATAGAGTTTTGTTAAGCATAAATAAAATCGCCTATTAATATATGTATTAATATTAATTTATTTATATTTAAAATTTAAATTAATACTATTTTTAATAAAATTTACTTTTTAACTAATTATATTAAATTATTATATATATTAATACACATTTATACTTATAATTAAATTTTACCATATATATATATATATATATATATATATATATATACCACATGGATCCTTTGTTTGGAACTATAAGGCTAGCTGCTGCTTTTTCTAGCTTGTCCCGTCAAAGAGAGAAGTCACTTTTTTTTTTTTTGAAAGGAAAGGGGAAAATCCCCTTCATATTCATTGATCACTGTTACAAAGTTTATCTTGAATAATAAAACTACAAATCTCCTTTGGTACTTCTTCTATCCACACATATTCTTCATGTACATTGAGTGAATATCTAGCTAAATTGTGAGCAACTTTGTTTCCCTCTCTGTATATATGCTTTACAAACCAATCTGGTCTACTCTTTAGAATCAATTTGATATCCTCAATCATTTGCCCATTCCACTCCCAATTAGTTTCCTTTCCATTAACAGCTTTGATAATCCCCAGCGCATCCCCTTCAAACTCCACCTTTTCCAAATTCAATTCAGCTCCAAGCTTCAAAGCCCTCCACAGTGCATAAAGTTCTGCAACTACTAGACTTGTCACCCACATTTTGGAGTTACACAGTGAAGCAAGTACTTCCCCTTCATTATCTCGTACCACTACTCCCATTCCCATTCTCCCTTCCTTCTCTTGAAATGCTGCATCCCAGTTAACTCTAACTGAATTAGATACAGGTTTCTTCCATTTACATGTCCTCCTTGCTGCAACTCCCCCAATAACCTCTCAGACTTGCTCTTCATTGACTTTCTGGAAATCTTCTAAGCTTACTAGGCCCTGCTTAAAGACATCTGTAGGATTAACAAACTAGTTTTCAAAAACAAATTTGTTTCTCCGTAACCAGAGTTGCCTCATAACAGACACAACCACCTCCAATTCTTTCATTGACAGTCTACTAACCATTCTGTCCTAAACTTCAAACAAGTCCTCCCCACTGCTAGACCATTTCTGTATAGGACTGTCCCTTCCAGCCCACACATCATTTGCACACACACAACTCCATAGAACATGGCCAACAAACTCCTCTTCCTTTCCACACTGAGGACAACTTGCTTTTTCTGCAATTTTCCTTTTGACTAAATTTACTCTTGTTGGTAGACAGTCCAGTAGGGCTTTACACATGAACATCTTAACAACACCAGGAACCTTCATCCTCCACAGCACCTTCCACCCCTCTCTTTCTCTTCTTGACATTTCCCCTTTTATATTCCTTTTCCTGCACATGTCAAAATGGTATGCACTTTTAACACTCAAAATACCATTCTTAGTAAGTGCCCATATCTGTTTATCAGGTAGGCCAGCTCTACTAGTAGGTAAACTACAAATCAAACGTGCATCTTCTTCATTAAAAATTGATTTCACCAAGTCTTCCTTCCATCTACCTTCACCTTCTTCAATTAAATCCTTCACTCTTGCTGCAGCATCCATCCCCTTAACAGGAGATTGAATTGAGAAAGAAGAAGGTTTAGGTATCCATTTATCTCCCCAAATTTTTATATCATGACCATTCCCAACTCTCCAAACCAGCCCCTCTCTTAGTAAGTCAAGTGATCCCCACAAACTTCTCCAGATCAAGGATGGCCTTTGACCTAGAGGTGCCTTAAACAGATCCACCTTCCTGAAGTATTTCTCTTTTAAAACCACAGCTGCAATGGATTGAGGCATAGTCATCACTCTCCAACACTGTTTTGCTAACAATGCATTGTTGAAGTTGTCAAATTCTTTGAAACCCAACCCCCATTCTGTTTTAGATCTTCCCATCTTATACCAGCTGCACCACTGAGATTTCCTATCATAACTCTTATAACTCCACCAAAACCTTGCCATGATAGCAGCCATTTCCTTACATAATCTTCTTGGCAACTTAAACACATTCATATGGTAGTTAGGAATTGCTTGAACAACAACTTTTAGAAGGATCTAAAGAGAGAAGTCACTTATTTGTTATTTCAGTACGTCTCCGACCACCAACTCGCTTTTAACATCTAATTAAGTTATAATTGTTATGAAACTAATGAAAAGGAAGAGAATGAAAGATAAAGAGAGAGAAGGAAAGGGAGAGAGATATTGAATATGAGATAAAAGTATTTTAGAAATCTATATTGAAAACCTTAAAGGATACCCATATATATAGGAGTACAAATGAGGTCTTGACTGTCATAATTGACTGCTAAGGACGGTCAATTATGACGACTACGGGCAGTCAAAATTGACAACTACGGGCCGTCATAATTGACGACTAAGGACGGTCAATTATATCGGCTATTATGACGGCTAAATGTGGTCATACAAGTTGGTTTATAACACTCCCCATTTGGATGACCACATGTACAGAATATGATTCGTTAAAACCTTGCCAATGAAAAACCTTGTGGGAAAAAAAATAATGGTGAAGGAAAAAGAGTACAGTATTCATGTGTACCGCCGAGCGCTTTAGGATTGCCTCATTAAAACCTTGCAAAGGAAAACCCAATGGGAAAAAACCTTAGCGAAGGAAAAAGAGTACAATCAACACTAGTCTTCAAAACATTTACTCCCCCTGAAAAGTGCATTATGATAGGTTTTGAAGTTTTCGAATTCCAATGTTTTGCACAATCTTCTTAAATGTTGTAGTTGGTAATGCCTTAGTGAATAAATCTGCCAAATTATCACTTGATCGTATCTGCTTGACATCAATTTCACATTTCTTCTCATGAAATGCAATGATTTCTTTATGTGAATCTGAAAGATTACTTGCATTCGCATATCCAACTAATTATGGACTTGATCTATGTTGATAAAATAATTTCATATCAAATCAATCGTACCTCGGAGGTAGCGAATGACATGTTTAATACCATTCCAATGTCTTCGAGTTGATGCAGAACTTTATCTTGCAAGTAAATTAACTGAAAATGCAATATCAGATCGAGTGCAATTTTCAAGATACATCAGAGTTTTAATTGCACTGAGATAAGGTACTTTAAGACCAAGAATTTCTTCATCGTCTTCACAAGGACGAAATGAGTCTTTTTGCACATCAAATGATCGAACAACCATTGGAGTACTTAGGGGATGAATTTTGTCCATATAAAAGTTCTTCAAGACTTTATAGTGAAAGGTCTTTAGTTGATGCGTCTCAATATTGTGTACTAACTCTTTAAATGATGCAGTTGGTAATATTTTGGTAAACAAATTCACCATATTGATTCAAGATCGTTTTAACATGAAATTCACTACTCTTCTGGAGTTGTGCTCTTCTGGAATTCTTGTAAATAACATAGTCAGTGGAGAAGTCATCAAAATTAAGCCGCCAACCTCCATATTCAACAAAAACGATGGCCACCTTTTTAGACCAGACAAGCACCGCATGATTTTATAGCTTTTCTGGAGTTGTCAGGCGCTGCAGGGCTATGATGCTACATCTCTTGTCTCTTATAGAGAGATGCTTCACAAGAGACGCTGTGAAGCAATAGAGATGCTTTGTCCTTCATTTTACTCTCCTGAGGATATTGCTCTTATGATAGGAGCAGAGATTCATTTTTCTGGAAGGATTTATTCTGATGTCGTTTCAGAATCAAGATTTCTTAGTGCTTAGTATTTTGCCTCTAATATGATCATGTCTCAAATGTTATTAGCTAAATTGAATGAGGTCAACCAACTAAATAATCAAATATCTTAATTGCGTTAGAAGCTCTTTACGAAGAGTCGTAAGAGCAAGAAACTGAAGGAGGAGAATAAGCCGCTAAAACAGTATGCCCGTGATCTTAAGGATCAGCAGCAACGGATATTTGAAGAAGTCCAAATACTTAGAGAATAAGGACAAGCTGCATTTAATCTCGCCGTGGATATCTAAAAGAAAGTCCAACTTCAAATAGAGTAGGGGCAAGCTACTTTTAATTTCACGGCCTAGTAAATAACTGTAGGATATCTGTGTTTAGCGTATCCTCAATCAATATATATAATTTTGTCTTTCTTTCATAATTTTCTCTATAAAAGAAACATTCAGCTCATCTTCATTCGCATTCCATCTTCTGTAATTAGTCTGCATTCTTACTCTGCAATGACCCAGCAATCTTCTCATAACCAATATATGAGGTATTCTACACCTTGTTCACCAGTTGTTTCTATTTCTACCGTAGTTGCTATAGTGCAATACAATAATGATCTGATTAATAAGTCAGATGTTGAAACTATCTATGAGATTGTGAGTCTCGGTACCCGATACTCATCAACCATTGTCGCATTTTCTCAGTGACTACAATCCAAAACTTATGATGTTGACAAACTCAATGAGAAAATTTCTATCCTTCAGTGACTTCTTCTAGAGTCCAACATGAAGATAGGAGCAATAAAGCAAGAGAATAGGAATTTAAAATCCTTGCTTAACTCTTCTTTTCGATTGCCTAGTCCTTTAGACATAGATGACATGCAAATTTTTGTAGAGTAAGATCGTTTAAAGAATGAGGCGAAGAGCCTCAAATTTCTGTAATTTTGTTTCGAGATAATAAAATAATATTTCACAAATATTCATATTGTGTTTCTATCTTCTGGTAGATGTTCTGTGTGCTCCATTTTATTTCTCCTTTAATAATGCATATTTTTTACAAAATCGTAATATGAATCTGAAATACTATTTGCATTTAAGATAAGGTATTTCAAAATTAATAATTTCATTCATCTCCTCCTCGAAGCCGAAAGGATTTCTAATTTATATTTCAAATATGTGCAATTTTCATGAGCTCTTTTGGAGCTTCAATGACATTTAAATCATCTATAGAAACTGTAATAAAATCTAATCTAGATACTAAAAATATATGGAAAATAGCTTGTTCCACATGTGTTTGGATTGTTTTAGATCATATAAGGATTTTTAAAACTTGATAGAATAAGTACTTCAGGACCATATGCTTCATGCATTTCATATCTAATGATTCATATAAATATGCAGTTAATCATGCATATCCAAACTCTCAGTAACTATCAAGCTAATAAAAACCTCAATATAATTTCATCCACTTCAAAAGCATATCAATATTATTTCTACGGGAAACATACTCGTGATTTATTTATCACATTTTCATTTCCTTTATACAAATACCCATTGATATTCAACAAGCATCACCTCTTAGGTGTTTGGATTACAAGTTCATATATATCACATTTTACTAGTGATATCAATTCTATATGAATTGTTTCTTTCTATTTTGGCCAATATTTTTATGTCGGTATTGTTCGATGGTTCTTGGTTCACTTTCTTCATTATTTTTGGTAATGTCAAGTGACATCTTATATAAAAATACGTTGTCGACAACGATTTTATTTCTATCTAGAATTTCTCCAATACTCATGAAATGTATCGAGATCTCGTTATTTTCAGGTACCTGTCCCTCTTCAAGGGAAGACATTTCATGAAAAACCTCTTCAGGAGGTACTCTTCAGGAGGATTATATTCTTCAGGAGTTTTTATTATGAGAGAATTTTGTACATAAAGTTTGGATGGATCTTATTGCTTGTTTTGTGGGTACGGCCTCTTCAGGAGCACCAATTTCTTTTCTTTGTGCTTTTCTCTTTCGGGATGCTTTATATTTTGTATCAATAGGTCTCTCACACTTTTAGACATGTCTTATGTTCATTAAACTGCTAAATTTCTTAATTTTCCTATGAGGACTTCAGTCCTCGCTAGGATTTTAGCAGCTAGAATATGAGACATTTTTATCTTATTACATCCATAAATTAATTATCATATAAACTTCTAGTTCACCTATGATAATCAAGATAATGTCGAATTATTTCATTTTATTTGCTTCAAACAAAATTTTCTTTCCACTCATGGTGGGAAGACTTTATAGTAAAAGAATCTTCTGGTTCTTTTATAGACGTTTAGATGAAAATTATTCGACTTATTGTAATTGGTTTCGGATGATCAAGATAATCATGAAAAACATACAAATATTTTGAATCATATCACTTTTAATGCATCATAATATTTGATTTAATAGTTGTATAATATCATCTCAAAGAGAAAGTTGATAGTTTTTCCAATACGAGTTTCTGGCCCGAAATTATAGAAGTACTATAAAGATATTCATCACCACGTCCAATCTCTTGGTTTTTTTGAAAAAATGCATCATTCTCTTCTAAGAATGATATAAATCCAATATCATTCACTTCAGGGAATGATGTGGAACTAGTAGGACGTGACTAATGATTTCTTAACAAAATCTCATTATTTTGCTTAGTCATTAGAAGACCAGATATAAATTTAGAATATATTGTGAATTTTTGCACTCGATATTGCTACTTCAGGAGCACATTCGAGGCGTTCATTTTAAACATATGTTCTTTAGTGAATTTTCTCTACACAATTTCAATATGCAACTTCAGGTGCATTAATCATAATGAGATTTTGGTATACGTATCACTCATTTAAACTATCTCATAAAATCAATAGATCATTTATTATGAGATACTCAATCAAATTATTAGTTTAGAGCAATCATTCAGGGATGCTCAATTTCTATTCCAAGATGAATCTTATCATCAATAATTCATAACAAGTATAAAAAAATAAACAGAACTTGTATATAAACTATGTGAATAAACATAAAATTTTATCAAGTAATAGTAAGGAATATAATCTTTAATACTCACCTTGGGGATTGCAAATAATATATTGAAAAACTTACTTGAATGAGAAGACCACTAGTTTCAGAATCAACAGAACCTCGTGCTGATAATGTGTTATGAAACTAATGAAAAGAGAGAGAGTGAAAGACAAAGAGAGAGAAGGAAAGGGAGAGAGATCTTGAACATGAGAGAGAAGTGTTTTAGAAATCCATATTGAGAACCTTGAAGGATATCCATATATATAGGAGTAAAAAGGAGGTCTTGGCCGTTATAATTGACGGCTAAGGACGATCAATTATGACGACTATGGACAGTCAAAATTGACAACTACAGGCCATCATAATTTACGGCTATGGACGGTCAATTATGACGGCTATTATGACGGCTAAATATGGTCATACAAGTCGGTTTATAACAATAATTTTATTTGTAGACTTATGCGCTGTCAATTTGTTCATTCTCAATTTTAAGGCCATCGTTGATTATAAAACCTCTGTTTTTATATTAGAATAAAATAATTTTATTTATCGTTTCTACATATTATATATTAGATTTATTTTAATTTTTTTATAACAAATATATAATATATGAATGATAAATAAAACAACCTAATTAATTTAATAAGAATAAAATAAAATAAAAATTAAAAAAAAATTAATATTAAAATATATAAAATATGTAATATAGGATTAAAATATGTAAAGTATGTAAAATAATAACAAAATGCTACCCAACATTAATTTTTTTTTGAAGAAATATTTTATTACATAAAAATTTTATGAAGAATTATTCATCAATTAGCAAGAGAAAAAAAGAGACTATAGGCTATTTGTCATAAGATTTTTACATGGACTAAGTTTTGAAAGCCCATTCTCAAACTGCCACGATTTCACCCCCCCTTCCCACTTTATCCCTCTTTCTCTCTCATTTTTCGATTTTTTCATTCTAATTGATTTGTTCTATTCGCATTTTTACATTTTTATCCCTGTTTGATTGATTGTGGTGATTTTTGGTTTGGGTCTTTTCGATTTCGTCTGAATCTAAAAGAGTATAGTCTCAGTTCTTCTCTTTCTCTTTCCTAATTTTTTGGGGGGTTTTTCCCCTAGGCCCAAGGGGCCGAGCCCAATACCCAGAGGCCTAAACCTATCAAGTCACTTGGTAGCTCAATCGAGTCAGAGGACATACTGGTATTCTGGGAGAGTTGGAAAGCTGCCCTGGCAAAAGGAGAAGGACACGCTACATTAAATGGGTATGGCAGAAAGTATTTCAGGAGGACATCCTTTCTCCCCTAGCCACAGGGTATGGCTTCCTAGCCCTTAAAGCCATGTATAAAATGAAACCTCGAGATATCAAATAGGGGTTGGACCCTACGCACTTACTCCATTCACTAAATTTTCTGCTTTCCTGCATAATCTTTATGAACATTACTGACTTAAGTATCGGAGGCTTCCTCGGCCACCCAATGATCATCTCTTACCGACCTCTTCTCTATCTTAGCAAGCCTCTACGACCAAAGACCCAAACTTCTGAGAGTCCTGCCCATTGGCGTACAAAACATGACATCAACAGTGGCGCCGTCTGTGAGATCCTAGAAAACTTTATGTGTTCTTTGTATGCCTATGAGAACCCATTCTTAGATAGTTCGGGACCAAGAAGAAGTAACGTTAACAAACATGGTAGCCAGAATAGCAGCAATGGAGCAACTCATAGAGAAGTTGACTAACGAGAAGGGTGTCTTCTGCGAGGAAATTAAGACCCTCAAAGATAGCATCCAAGAACCATTGCATGACGAAGAACCCACGCTAGTGAACAACATGGGTTTGGACATGTGGAGGGAGACAACAATGAACAAGAAGAAATGAAGAACATGCAGGACGAACTGCGTAATCTCGAAGGGAAATATGAGGAGATGATGAAGAAGATAAATAGCTTGTCATCAGTGGACTAGCTACTTGTCAGCACGAGCTTACTATATAGCGCACAAGTGATGGCAGTCCCGCTACCATCGAAGTTTCAGGTCCCCCTATGGAAATGTATGACTGGACTCAAGACCTGGTTGAGAATTTTGAAACTTTCAAGACGCATATGACCTGGCATGGTTTCTCCAAGAAGGTGGCTTACAAGACCTTCTTGTTAACCTTAAGAGGACTGGCAGGTGCATGGTTCAGTTCCTTGGCACCCAGCTTCGTAGAAAATTCCGTGGAGCTGTCCCGCTTGTTCCTCACGCACTTCATGGCTAGCAGGAGGAGGAGGCGCCCTGCAGGGGATTCCTTCTCACCTTCATGCAGAGAGAGGATGAGAGCCTAAAAGCCTATCTGACTAGGTTCAACAAATAGCACAAGGATGAGAAGACTACCCTGGCGGTGCTCCTAGGGGGAGTATGGCTCCAGTCTGCATTCATGGCAAAGCTAGCTAAAAGAACCCCCACAACCTTATGGAGTTCATGGACCAAGCATATAACTTCATCAACGCCAAGGACACATTCCGCATCCTAACAGAACCAAGGAGAAAGGAACTGGAGTGGGTAGACAAAAAGGGAAAGGCCCCTCCCACAAAAAGGCAGAAAGGAAGCCACGTGAGGGGAGGAAGGAGGAGCCTTCATTGAGCAATGTGGCAAACCAGCAAGACCGATCGACGTTTTCCATCTAGAGGGATTAGCGCTAGCCCGCTCAAGAGGATGACCAAATGATGTGCCGCTACTGCACCTACCACCAGTCAACCACCCATAACACGGGTGAGTGCCGTTCACAGCAAGGAAGGATAAATAGGGCAGACCGAATAGCGCTGAGGTACCCCTATTTCGACGAGAGGAGCATGTATGGAGGAGATGGTCCAGAGAAAAAAGTCTCGATAGGGGCTATAGTCAAAGGAGAGTGGAAAGCCCGCAAAGAAGAGAAGTCGAGCGAGAACCTCCATACGGTCCCCCCTAGTAGCCGCATCGAGAGATACCCTTGATGGGAAAAATCAGAACTATAGCAAGGAGCATTGCCAGTGGAGGAGCAATCTCCTCCTGGAGGAAGGCACACACAAGGGAGTCTTATTATCGAGAAGTTTACTTGGCGTCATACCACCCCACCAAGTACAGGAAGAGCAAACTTGCTCCCGCGATCTCCTTTGGGGAAGATGATGAGGAAGGAGTCCTCTACCCGCATGACGACGTACTGGTGGTGACTATACAAATTACCAACTTCACCATGAGGAGGATCCTCATCGATAATGGTAGCTTGGCTGACATCCTGTTCTGAGAAGTGTTTACCCTCATGGGAATAGACACCACTTGACTCTAACAAGCCCCAATGTCGCTTAAAGGCTTCTCCGGGGAGACAGTCCAGCCAGCTGGAACAATCACCTTGTTCTTCTTAGTGGGCAATGCTTCTTGCATAACCCCTATCATGGTCGACTTCTTGGTAGTAAAGGCCCCCTTCTCTTACAATGCCATCATTGGCCAACTGACTCTCAATAATCTCAAGGCAATCACCTCCACCTACCACCTGAAGGTGAAATTTCTAACTGCTCAAGGGATAGGAGAGATCCATAGAGAGCAAGTCTTGGCGCATGAATGTTATATGCAAGAGTTGAAGCCGAAGCTTGGTGGGGTAACACATAGTGCAAATATGTGCCTCACATGAAGCTGCGGCCAGCACTTGTCAAAAATACAACTGGCCATGGCAGAAGGACGGAGAAGGGCGTATATAGTAAAAACAAGAAGCAAGTTGGTCCCGCCTACAATTTTGAAAATTTCATTTTTTGATATATGAACTTTATTAATGAGCAAATCTCCATCAGCAATGATCTTTGCTTGTGAATGTCTCCTTCAACATTGAATCTTCATCGACTAATTATCTCTTAGCGGAGTATCAAAGGGATGTGTGTAATGCCAAAGGTTGCTTTATCCCTCTCATAGTGGAGTGTGGGCCAGCACTTGGCTGTCTGACATTTACCTTCCTCGTGAGTATCGACAGACGGGAGTGAGTCCAGTCGCAAACTACCCGAACAGATTACCTCCACGTGAAGGCCAGTAAGCTAGACTAGTGTAGTGCTAGCGCGACCTCCCCCACAAAGGAGAATAGGTCTAACCTTCAGGCTGCTCGAATGAAATATGCTATCCCACCACAACAAAAAGTGGGCATGGCACCAGCCCGACCCTCACTTACCTTCTTTGTGACATTAACGGAAGGGAGCAGGTCCAGTCACAAACTGTCCAAAAAGACTATCTCCACGTGAGGGTCAACAGGCAAGTCTAGCCCTTCCGGTGGCCCAACTTCCTCCGCGGACAAGAACAAGAACGACTTTTCAGACACCCGAACGAATTAACCTGTCCTGTCACGGCCGAAGTGTGGACCAGCTGCACAGCTATCCTACATTACCTTCCTGTAGGGTACCAAAAGGATGGGTGTAATGCCAAAGGTTACTTAATCTGTACTACTGTAAAGTGCAGGTTAGTCCTCAGCTGCTCGACAACTTACCTTCCTTGTGGACATCGACAAGGCAGGAGCAGGTATAGTCTCAAACTGCCTGATCATTACCTCCCCTCAGGGCACCAAAGGGCACGATGAGCCAGAGGCCATCTTGACCCTCCCATGAGGAGAGCAGGTATGCCCTGAGGTGGCCCAAACACTTACCTCGACCTCTGCCACAACAAAGAGTAGAAATAGCACCAGCCTGGCCCTCACATGTGGTGCCAATAGACGAGAGTGGGTCTAGTCACACACTACCCAAACAGAATACATCCACGTGGAAGTCAATAGGTAGGATTAGCCCCGAGCTAGCCCAACCTCCCCTGTGGAGGAGAGCACGACCAGCCTTGAGGCTACTTGAACGAATTACCCCGTCCCACCATGGTGAAGAGTAATCCAGCTCTAAGGCCGTCGACTAATTACCTCCCTTGGGGGGACTAAAGGGGAGAGAGTGGTTTAAGGTACCTCTACCCTACCCTCGGTGGAGTGCGGATAGTCCTAAGACTACCCGAAAAAACTTTAAAGAGATTGTCTCCTCCGATAGATAATGATTTAGAGCTTTCGCACACAGTGGCTAGACAACTTGGGTTAGTGAACATGAGTGATTGTCCGTACCATGGTTTGACTTCAGTAGCATAATCAAATAATCAACCCCTCTCGCCATGGGCGAGAGTCAACAAGGCGAGTTCAATTTAAGTACTGCTCGACCTCTGCAAGAGTTTCTGGGCAAGCCCGGCTTCACATGCCACTTGGCCCCTCTTGCCAAGCGCGAGAGTCAATGAGACAAGTTTAGACTAAATGCTACTCGACCTCCGCAGGAGTTTCTCGGCAACCCCACTCACCAAGCACAAGGGTCAATGAGGCGAGTTCAACCAAAGTGCTACTCGACCTTTGTAGGAGTTTCTTGGCAAGCCCGGCTTTACATGCCGCTTGACCCCTCTCGCCAAGTGCAAGGGTCAACGAGGCGAGTTTAGCCTAAGTGCTCCTCGACCTCCGCAGGAGTTTCTCGGTGAGCCCAGATTCACATGCCGCTTAGCTCATCTCACCAAGCGTGAGGGTCAATGAGGCAAGTTCAGCCTAAGTGCTGCTCGACCTCTGGAGGAGTTTCTAGGTGAGCTCAGCTTCACATGCTGCTTGGCTCCTAATTGAGCTGAATTATTGCATATTTTATATTTAAAACTAATATATTTTAGTTAGTTTATTGATATTATTATTGGTTTTAGATGAAAATATGGTTAATAGGCATAAATTTGAGTTGTGATATAAATTGGTTAATATCATGGTTTATGCTTAGTTTTATAACCTGTGATTTAATTAGGCAATAATTCTTCACATGCATAATATATTTCTAATATTCTATTTTTACTTTTTAATTTATTTTTTATTTTCTATTATTTGTGTGTTATTTTCTTTTATGCTTATAAAATGCTGCCTTGCTCCAGTGCTCCTTGCTGATACATGATTTCAAATAGACAATAAAATATTACTAAGAAAAGGCACCAAGGTTTTGGTAGATTGTTAGAGTGGCAGATGCACATTGCCTTTCTTGACAAAAGCATATGGGACAAGAGACTTTTTGGTTGGGCTCTCATTTTGGACTTATGAACAAGTGAGACCATGCATGAAAGAGAGAAGAATCACATACATAAAGGATAAGGGACCCATGCATAGAATAAAGAAATCACATGCAAATGGGGCTTGGCAACCTTTTCTTTGTGTTGGACTGACATGACTTTTCTTTTCTTCATGGGACATGGAGCCCACACCAGTTTAAGTTGTTCAACTTTCTTGCTTTTCATGAAAATGGACGCATGAGAAATAATGATTTTTTTTTTTATAACAACTAATACATGAGGAGTTGAAGGCAAGTGGCTGGACATGTGGACACCTGCATGCACGATTTGACAATCATGTAGCACATAAACTAGAGATATTTGCTGGAGCATTTCCCTTTTGCTTTAGGAGGCAAGCACACACGAGGTTTCTTTTCAAAACGCAACAGCTTTTTGAATTGCCTTTTTTTTAAGATGCTGTTATGCACAATTCTTACTGACGAAAAACAAGAGCATGCTGAACAAAAAGAAAGCAAAGGCACTCCAACACAGCAGCTTTCTGACATAGACAGAATGCAACTGTTCTTTTCTTAGTTCACCTAAGATGCTACAGTCCTCCATTCAGACATGTGGTCTTCTCTTACTTTTGGACGGACACACACGGCTAGGAGATTTATTTTATTTTCTTTCCTCCTTTTGAACACACGAAATGGCTAGAAAAAAGAGAGGAGAATGAGTTGTAAGGGAGATTTTAGCTTTGCTCTTAGTATTGTTTTATTTAGTTCTAGAGAGAATGCAGGTGGGAAGAGGGAGCTAGGCAATGCGGTTGTAGAGTCTGTGGCCCAACTGTCGCTGCCCAGCCTTCCTCCTCCGTTTGTAGCCTCTCTCTCTAGTTCATTTTAATTCCAGCTTATTTAATTTAATATCATTTATTTTTCTTGCACTGTACTAAGATTAGAGGTGAAGTTTAATGATTTAAACATTGTTTCGAATCAACAATAGAGTTTATATTGTGAGCTTAATCGATTGAATGGTTTTATTATTAGATACTTTGATTATCCACATATTTATCTTAATTCATTGTGATTTCTGAATATATTGAATATTTGAAAAATTCCTGTGATATTCGAATGGGTTTGTGAATGTTCTAACTATAAATGGTTCATGCTTAATCTTTAGTGATTCATTTTATTGGCCTTAACTGCTAAATCTTCCAGTTAGACAAAATTGATTTTCTAATTTAATTGAAGTAGATTGATCAGAGATAATATTCTAAATTATTAGATGGATCCTTGAAAATGTATTCACTTTTCATATCTCTTTATTTTATCATTTTAGTTGTATTATGCTACTTTAAAAATCTTCATCTTAGTAATTTTATCTTCCATTCATTGTACATATCACCACTTTTATTTTCTTTTTGTAAATATCTTTCACCATTGTATGAGTTTAATTTTAAGTACATTTTTCTTGAGGAGACGATTTAGGAATTTTATTCCGAATACGTGCAGAGCATGTTTTTTTAGTTTAATATAACGATTATTTTTAAAAAGTGATATAGTTTTTATAAAGAAATAAAATACTAAGGTTTTTATAAGATGTTATTATTTGACTTTAATGTTTCATAATTAATTTAAATTGATAAATAAATAATATTTTATTAGAATAATTGTATTCGTAAATGTAATTGGTAAATAGATTTAAACTTTATTATTTTACATTATTCTTTGTTTATATAAGGAATGAATAGAAATTTTAAATCATATATATATAAATTTATATATAATATATATAGATTATATGTAAATTGCATATTATTTTATAATATGTATAGTAGAATATATATATATATAATATACCTCCTAAATAAATTAATGATCATTGATGCATGGGTTCTAAGATCGATGCATGGTGCATGAATTTTAATAACTATGAATTTATTCATAAGTGATTAGGAAGAGAGAAATTAAGAAAATAAGAACTTTTAAGAAGAGAGAGAGCCACTTTAATTTATTCATACAACTAACTGCGTTAATTTTAACTGTAAAACAATAAAAACCGTTAAACCAACAAAATTCCGTTAGATAGCTACTTTATATATATAAAGATATACTGTTGACAAAATTAAAAAAAAATAGTAAATTTAAATAGATTTAAAATATGTAATCAATTTACAAAACTTAAATAAAACCTAATAATAAAAAAAGAACTATGGACTTTATATACAAATCAAGTTTATATTTAAGCATATAATTATAAGAGTGAAAAGTTTAATTAAAAGAGATTTCGAACATCTATTATTTTGTTTCAATTATTAGATTGATTGAGAGGATGTTCAACTTGTTTTGACGCAATTAATATGTTAAAATAAGAAAACGCAATAATGGTATAGTCACATTTGTTAAATAAAACTATATTATCATATTAAGAATATTAACCAATCGATTGAATAAATTCAATATTTATACAATAAAAAATTGAATGAAATAAAATATTACAGGAAATGAAATATTTTATTACCGTTGTTTCGAGTAACACCATTAATAGTATTATGAATATCAGAATTCTTATTAATATAAAATTTATTATTGAAAAATCAATATCGCATTTTGAAAATATAAAAGTTGTTGTTAATGTCATATTTCTTATTAAATGAATAGATTTGTCCAAAAAAATTACATTTTGAAATGATAATCTGAACAATTAATTAAATAAAAATCATTGATAAATAGGAAATAGTAAATAAGAAGGTGATAATAGATATATAATTACAACAGTGAAAGGTTTAACAAAAAGAAATTTTGAACATTTATGATGTTGCTACAAAAAGAAATTTTGAACATTTATGATGTTGCTTCAATTACATATAGATACACATGTATATATATAGATATGATACATAAAAAATATTAGAAGGATTTATAGCAAAAGCATAAGAACAAAATATTTAATTCCAAATAAAATCATACATATTTCGTTAAAATATTAAAAAAATATGAAATTGCGTCATTTTGTATGATCCTAAAAAGTTGAATCAATAATTAAAGAAATGAAAGTACTAAAAATAGAGAGAAGATATGTTGCACATATATGATACTATATTAAAGAAATTGCATCGCAAGCTATTGATGATTTCTAAGATGTAGTTGGTTGATGGTACTATGTTGGATAAGCCTGAAGCAGTTCATGGAGGGGCTATAGATTATTTCCATGAATTTCTTTCCACGGTGCCTCAAGAAGCAAACTTTTCGGGTTTATTAGTGCCAAAATTCTACAAGAGGAGAATGAGGCTCTTTGCGTTGTCCCTACAGAAGATGAAGTCAGAATTGCCATGTTTGATATCCCTCGACACAGTTATCCTGGTCTGGATGGTTATGGCTCAGAATTTTTTATCTTTTGCTTGGACATTGTGAAGGATGATGTTGTTGAGGATGCAAGAGATTTTTTTAGTGGGAAAGCGTTTCCAAGGTACTATTCCTCGTCTTACATTGTGCTTATTCATAAAGTTCTGGATCCAAATAGCTTTGATAAATTTAGACCGATTAGTCTGTGTTCTTTGGTTTATAAAAGTTTTACCAAGATTTTGGTAAAAAGATTGACGCCGCTATTACCAAGAATAATTTCACAAGAGCATGGTGCGTTTATCCCGGGGCGTAATATTTTTGAAAATATCACTCTTGCTTAGGAAATGGTGCACTTGATACACAGGAAACTCAGGGGGCTAATATTGTTTGAAGGTTGACATGGCTAAAGCTTATGATAGAGTCCACTGAGATTTTCTTTTAGATGTTCTGAAGGGATTTGGTTTTAGTGATAAATTCTACTATATTTTTACGGAGTGTGTGAAGTCTCATTGGTTTTCAGTTATGATGAATGGGACGTACAAATGATTTTTTAAATCATCCAGAGGATTACGTCAAGGTGACCCTCTTTCCCCTTACCTATTTATTATTATGGAGGAA
Organism: Carya cathayensis; assembly: GCA_011037825.1. Classification (NCBI taxonomy): domain Eukaryota; kingdom Viridiplantae; phylum Streptophyta; class Magnoliopsida; order Fagales; family Juglandaceae; genus Carya; species Carya cathayensis. The sequence continues at coordinate 44,039 of QGSO01000806.1, read as the reverse complement.
GTTCTATCTCAATTACTCAAGAGAAGCTTTGAGGAAGGACAAATTGGCAAATTTTATCATCCCCTAGGTGCACCTTTGGTTTCTCATTTATTTTATGCGGATGATCTTCTTGTATTTGCTAAGGGAGATGCTCGGTCTGTTAAAAGATTAACTCAGACGTTTGAACTTTATGAGAGCTGGTCTGGCCAAAGTATTAATAAGAGGAAATCGACAATTTTTCTCTCCAAGCACATTAGACTTGCAAGGCTTCGTGCTCTACTAAGAATTTCTGGGTTTACAGAAGGTATGTTTCCGACTACTTATCTAGGTGTTCCTTTGCTCTATGGTCATTTAACGGCTAGGCATTTGGAGTCGCTTGTGAATAAAATTAGAGATAAGGTGACAGGGTGGAAGTATAAATTATTGTCTCAGGGTGGGTGGCTTGTTTTTCTTAAACATGTTCTATCATGCATGTCTACTCATCTCTTATCTGTGCTAAGTGTTCCTAAAGTGGTTTTGGAGAGGCTTAATTCTATTTTATCTTCCTTTTTTTGGGGCGAGGTGAATGGAAGTGCTAAAAAGAAGTGGTGTTCTTGGGGCAAGCTATGCAGACCTACGTTAGAGGGTGGCTTGGGTCTTCGAGATTTCCCTGAGGTTCAGCTCTCTCTTCATATGAAGTTCGCTTGGCATCTTATGGCAGTTTATAATCTATGGACCAAGTTTTTCAAGGCAAAATATGCTCGACATGGGCATTTATTGCTCACAAAAAATAATACTACTTGCTCTTGTTTCTGGAAGTCCATCATGTTGCCTGATGTGTGTGAGCAGATTCTCTGAAAAGTGAGAAGTGGACGTATTTCATTTTGGTTTGATCGGTGGTTGGATAATGGACCACTTTGCTTAAGGGTGCCAGACATGACCAATCCGTTAATTCAGATTTGGGAGTGCTGGGTTGACAACTCTTGGGATGTTGAGATTTTGGAAAATTTGGTTGGTACAGCTCTCATGGGGGACATTGTGGCTTCAATCTCTATGGGTAAAGAAGGGGAAGATGTCATTGTATGGAAGCCTATCTCATATGGGAATTTTTCATCGACTAGTGCTTGGGAGTTGATTTGATTTAAGCCAAATAAGTCTCCAGAATTGCAGTGGTTCTGGCATAAAATGTTGCTGAAGAAAATCTCCCTATGTATCTGGAAGGCACGTTTTCAGTGCTTACCGGTGGACTCTCGGGTGCAATCTTGTGGTATTTCCATGGCATCAAGCTGTGATTGTTGTGTTGCTAAAGAGGTTGAGACCCTTGATCATGTTTTATGGTTAAGAGAGTGCGACTCAGTTATGGTAGAGGGCAGCTAGAGAGTTTGGCATTACAGTTTTGCCGATGCGAACTTGGTGGGGATGTGTGTCTCAATGGTTAGCTCTTGCTAAGAAGAAATCTCAACTCGGTATGCTCATTGGCAGAGATGTTGCAAATCTAGGATGGAGCGTGGTGTGGAGTCTATTGAAGGCTCCTGGGTCTCACTCAAGACGTGGTTGGGCGTTCTGTCGAGGGACTATACGAAAGTGCACTCTCTTTCAGGTTCGAATGAGAGGCTGTTACACAATTTAGGCCTACCCGTGCTGCCCATCCAGGGTCGACGGGTGAGGTGTGTCTCATGGTGGTTATGTGAAGCTTAATGTTGACAAAAGTTGTCGAGGGAATCCGAGGACTTGTGGTGAAGGAGGAGTGATTCGGGATAGTGGTGGCTCTGTTTTGGGGGGTTTTTTTGCCTATTTTGGTAATGGAACAAATAATGAGGCTAAACTTAGAGCCCTTAGAGAGGGGGTGGTGCTTTGTAAAGCTATGGGATTCCGTTTTCTGGAAATCGAGTGTGATTCGCAAGTAACACCATTGAGTTCTCGCTAGGAGTTGTTCTGTTTGGTATCGTTGGGATTTTTGGGAGGAAGTTTTGGAGGCATTACAAGGTATTAATTTCTCGATTCAGCATCAGTTTCGAGAAGCAAACCAAGCTGCTGATTTTTTGGCGCGTCGAAGTGAGGAAGGATTTACATGTAGTTTTGAGGGAGAAGTTTCTATGCCTAGACATTTGAGGGGTATCATCAGATTAGATAAGCTGGGCTTACCTTACTTACGTTGTTGACTTGAGTTTCTTTCTCATTTGGTTTTGGTTATAGGCATTTTTAGAATGGTTTTCTTTATGGTTGTTGGCATTAGCTTTCAGTTTGTTACCACGGTGTTCCTCTGCCATAAGCGAGGGCTTTTAATAAATTGGGATAGGGTTACTCATGGACAGGTGACCTTCGTCTCTTTAAAAATTAAAAAAAAAATTATAAAAATTATGAGTGAAACAAATTTTTGTAAACAAGTCGCTTACTATGTGCGTAATGAAACTCCAGAGACAGAAGAGGCTCACTTCCTGATATGTTATATATATATATATATACACAACTACACATAAATACTTTGTACTTATATATTACAATGATTGAAAATTTTGAAACACTTATCCTATTCTTTCTGGCACATTATTAACAGACAACACATTTAGTTTATTTTTGCACAATTTTTTAGATTTGTTTATAAGTTTGCTAAAGACTATCGTCCATTCCCTATCTCGTTTGCAATATTCTTGAGATACAGAAGGTGCTCCTGTAATGATAAAAACATATAAAAAGGTAATATATTAACTTTTTTTTAAACGTAGTTAAAAGTATAAATCTTACATTCCTTGCATGGTCTATCAGATTTGTCATTGTACAATCCAAAATTTGTTTTGCTGTAGATTTGAAAGCGACTATGAGGGTTGACGTGTTGTCATCATACACTTCTAAATAAACTCAATATCTAAGAATAATAAAGAAATTATTATTTTTTAATATTAGCAATTAGTATGTTCTAATTATAACGTAAAAATTTTTAACTTCAGAATATGAGAACAAATGTTTACTGTGGTTTTGAAGTCACTATTTCTTTGCAACTATAGCATGAAAAGTTCTCATTTTTGTCATATCCAGTTGTTTTGTTGCAATTTTCACATGACATGTAATAGAATGATTGATGTAAATCAATTGATCATCATAAATCTTCCTCTAACCAAAAATCTCGATCGCTGTGAAGCAATTAAATGCATCAATAAAGATTTAACATTAGCACATCAATTCAACCCTACAAACAATGAACATTTCAAATTTAAGCATATGCATAGTTCGAAATCCACAGTACACTATTCACAAATTTCTGTCCTCCATCTCCATTTCAACCCAACCAACCTCCAATCTCCATATCTAAAAAGAATATAAAAACAAAATCATTCGAAAGTGTAAAAGAGTAATATTTTTTAAATACAAATCTATTATAATAAACATTTACAATTTCATATGCTCTTATAAATATATAATTATTATATAATATTCACCTGAAATAATTACTAAGTTTAATAGGAAAATGTATATCTGAAAAACAAAAACCAATTTGATGGAAAATAAATTAACAGTAAGAGAAATATATGGTCTAAAGCATCTTAGTTAAATGTAGGTAGAAAGTGGAAACAATTTTATTAATTTGTTTTAACCATATTACAAATGACCAATTGCAAACAATTTTATTAAATTTTTTAAAAAAATATTTATTAATTTATTTTATTTCTGAAAGACACTATAAGAAATAAGAAAAAGGAAAAACAATAATTTTATACTCTCACACTTCTAAAAGTAAAATATTAATAATAACATATTATATTTTAAAATTATTATGAAATTATAATATAATTCCATATGAAAATTTTTAATTATACTAACTCACATATTATTATTACTCTTAATAGTTAAAGTCGAATGTGTATGTTGTATATTACTTATTTTTAGAATAAACATATAACGTTTCAATTTTAAAAATATAACATTTCAATTTATTATTATTAAAAGATTAATTTTATCCAACAATCAAAAAAATATTTACATTTCTAAATGATATATTTAAAGAAATCATTAAGAAAAGAAAAAAAATAATATATAAGTAACTCAAAATAGAAGCAAATAAAATATTGTACAATATTAAATTTTATTTTGTTAAGATTTTATTTTTATCAGATTTTTGTCAACAATTGGTATTTATTTAGAACCAAAAAATAGAAAACTATAGACTATAGTGAAATTGGTAAATTTAAACATATTTTTAACATTATTTACTTCTCATCTAAAGAGAAAAAGAAATTAATTTATTTCTTAAAAAATTATAGTTATTTTTCATAAAGTGTGTTGGCCTCTAAAGTAAAAAAAAAAAAAAACCCACAGAAACCTAGCCTAGCCTAGGGGTGGGCAAATTTTTGAAAATTCTGACTCTGACCAAACTCCGTTCTGATCCCGACTCCGACAGAGTCGAAGTAGTCGGAATTGGAACGGCTCCGAAAATGGAAACAGAGTCAGAGTCGGAGTCGGAGTTCGGAGCCCACTTGGGCTTCGAAGTGGGCTCCGAACTCCGACTCCAAACTCTGACTTTTTTTAAAAAACACAGATTCAAAATGACGTCATTTTGAATCTGCATTATTTTTTTCCCTTAACTTAAACAACGGCGTTCCTTGATATAGGAACGACGCAGTTTTGCTACATGAGGAAAACCCCCCTTCCCCCTTTCTTCTTCATTTCTTCTTCCCTGAGTCAGCCACCCCTTTCTTCTTCATTTGTTATTCCCTTGCTCAGTGCCCCCGTTTCATTTCTTCTTCGACCGCCATCTTAACTGTGCCGCACCAGTGCACCACCATTTGTCTTATTGTCGTCTTCACAGTGCCGCACTGCCGCTGCCGTTGCCCACACCTAACTCTTCAGTACAAAATCATTGTTAGGGTTAGTATTTTCTTGATCCTATTTATTCTCATGGTTGGTAGATTTTGTTTTGTTTCTTGAAACTTATTTTGTTTCCTCATAGTTTAATTCCACCTAGCTAGAGTATTATTGATCAGTTAGATACAAGCAGCCATTTCTATATATGCTTACATATATGCATGATATATAATGGCCAGCTCGGTTTCTCACTGATCGATGCTTTGTTTGGTTGCCAAGAAAATAAATTAAAGGCCATTCTCTAATTTTACTGTTTCTAGGTTCTTTTTTCTGAAAAAGAAATTAATAAATGATCATGTTCATCCCCATAGTAACTAGCTACAAGTAAAGTAATGAGCATGAAGTGTCATGGTCCTGATCATATGTCCAAGTGTCCCAAGCTATAGCTAGTTGATTCTCAAAGAAATTAACCAACACCACCTACTATACAATTTACCAGCAATCATTCCCCCATTTTTGTATGTTATTTGCTGATTCTGCAGAATGTGCATCCTACTTTCTTTGTTTTTTTTTTTTTTTTTTTTTTGCAAACTCTTTGGAAAGTGCCCTTCTATCTCTCCTTTCTGTAATATACAAGCCACCTTTTCAAGGAATACTCAATACAGCAACATCTATTCACAGTATAGTTTCTTGATTTGTAGATTTCGAGTTATCTGTGATAACTTTTGTTGTTGGATCAGTGCTTGTTATGGTGGTGTAAGAGCACACATCACAATGGGAGATATTTTAAGTAAACAAGCCTGTCCTTTGAAAGCAACATTACAGATAGTGTCATTTGCTATTTAAAAGATTTGTTGTCGCTCCTAATCAAATTGATTGAAATTCAATGCGCAAATGATAAGATTGTTATATGGCCAAAAGAAAAATGACAGGGTGGGTTTAGGAGCCAATAAAGCCTGTAACATCCATTCTGATATGAAGTGCCATGGGTCCCAGAATGACACCATTTTTTTTCCCCAAAAAATCTATTTACAAGTCTTTTATCATCAACACTTCCATCATACTACTAATGTAAGATCCTTTCACACCATCTAGCACATAAAAGTATCAAGTATTTTGAGGTTTCTATAAGTCTAATGAATTCCACATAAAGTAGTGTTATTCCCGGAACTCTATTAAATCCATGGCCTTCACTCTATCAAGTAGTTGAAAATCCACTGTAAGTTTTGACTCCACACTCAGTAACCCTAGTATTCCAAAATCCGTATATGTACAGATAGCATGTGCCCGAAACTTCCTCCAAGGGCCAGAACTGTGCCCTCTGCGAACCCCACTTTTAATTATGATGGAACTACCCCCAAAGCTTAAATCCTAGAACAAGGTATGCATGTGCATATGATGAATCCAATGGCTTTAGTTTAAGTTGATTGTTGTACATCCTCTCCAGGACTTACAAAGAAGAAAATCCTTGTGAACTGCTACAGTTAGTCCTGCTTAAATAAAGTCAGCTCCAGTTAAAAAACCACACCAAGAGTCAAGAGCCAAGCATGTCCTACCTTGGTCTGGTTTCTAACAGGAGAAATGTTTGGTTCACAAATACATTTCACAAAAGTAAACTCACAAATTAACGTCATTTACTAAAATGCAATTAGTTAGATCTACTTCACTAAAAGGAAAAAAAAAAAAGTCCATTTCCACAAACCTGCTGCAATTTAATTGAACCATACCACATGGTTGCAGGCCCCAAGAAGACGTGTCTTTTGGCTCTCGACAGATCATATATAAATGTCTGGTTTTCTTTTTTCCCATTCTTTGGTTACAGAAAAGTTCATATAAGTTGAATTTACGGTTTATTACAATGCTTAAAAGGGATCTTGATGACTTATATTCCCACTACAATAATAGTGGTCAGCCTTCATCCGTAGCAGGCACCTCACACTCGATTCCAACACCTCTCTTCGATGACCGTAGCTCAGATGACTCATTAAATCCACCACTTCGAGGTTACAATATTGTGAATCAGTATCATTAACTCATTGCAACGAGGAATATTATGCATTGTACTTCTGAGATTGAACGGTATTTTATGGAAGAGGTCGAGGCAGCTTGCGATGTATTTCAGTTATTAACTTGGTGGAAGGTTAATTCTACCAAGTATCAGATCCTTTCTTGTATTGCCCGAGATGTGCTGGCCATTCCTATCACTACGGTTGCCTCTGAGTCTGTAATTAGCACTGGAGGTTGAGTATTGGATTCTTATTGGAGTTCATTGTCACCGTCAACTATGGATGCCCTTGTTTGCACACAGAACTGGTTAAGTGATACGCCCATTGGACTAGATACCATTGGCATTGATGTTGAGAGCTATAAGCTTGAATCGAGTAACTTTATTTGAGTATTTAGATTGATTTATTTAATTCTTTTTATGATTTCATAAATCTATTAACCTTATACTTTTTATGATTTCATAGATATAATTGTGAACCCTAGCATACTTGCCCATGACTGATACTTGGAGTGTGGCTAAGTTGATAAACTCCCTTTAAATTTTATTGGTGAGAAATGATAATCAAATTTTATTTTTAGTGATAATAAATTTTCTGAATCATTTTTTTTTCTTTTTATTGATTGTGACTTTTCATTTTAATTTCAGGTATCACCAATGACAAACCACGATGTATTGGAAGATGTTTTTATTTTTGTATTGGAACAAGTATTGGAATATGTTCGAAATGGATTGTTTAAACTATTATCAATGTTTTGAACAATTGTATAGGAGTTTTTGAAAGATATAGTATGTATTATATTCATTTTTTTTATTAGTTTAGGGCTCAGAATTGGACCAATGGGGTCCCAAAATATGTCGGAATCGGATTGGACGGTTACGATCGGAATTCTTCGGAATTTTGAACTCCAACCTCCGATTGGAGTTGGAGTGAAATTTCTGCTTTGACTCCAATCGGAGTCGGAGTTCGGAATTTGCAATTCCAACTCCGTCGGAGCCCAAGCCTAGCCCAGCCTACCCATTTTCTCTTGCGACGCGGTTTAAAGAAAGTTAAAAAGCCTAGTTCTTTTTTTCCTCCTCTATTTAACTATCTGCCAATAGACTCATTATTTTCTCACAGGACACTCTCTCTCCTACTCCATCTTCTAGATCTCTCTCGCTTTCTCCTCCTTGTCTTGTCGTTTCTTCTTCTCCATTACTAAACGACAAAAGCTCCTCTTTTTCTTCTTTACATTTACACCCTTCTTCACCCCCTATGCCAAACTCCTATATTTTTCAACCCGTCTTCCATATCTCTCACTCTCTCTCTCTCCCGTTCCGTCAGTGTCCATGGCGAATCACCACTTAGAGTAGCCGTGCACCACCATCTACCAAACCAAAGAGTTCCAGGCACACCCAAATGCATGGACCACGAGTAATAGCTCACCCCTACTCCTATTCTGCTCTCCCCAACCTCTAGCTTCCACAAACGACACTGTCGGCCATCACATGTTCACCCTCCATGCACATTTGTAGCATGTATGCACCTTCCTCCTCGGCTAGCACCCCCAAAAGCCAACCACCGAGAGCGATTGTTTTACATAGCCACTTGCACCAAGACCCAAGAGGCCTCTATTTTTAGCAATCGTAAGGATCTTGGTGTAAGGATTCTTGAGATCTTGGTGTAAGGCCTCTGCTTCAACATATATGATAAATGTGAGGTTTTTTTCTTTTTCATCTGTATATTTTGGGGTTTTATAGAAGATTTGGAAGTAGGGTGTAAATTGATTAAAGGATTGACTATTAATCTAGAAAGTTGAAGTTCTAATCTCTGCTCTCATCTCTTTGTATTGAGAGACTTGCTCTGGAGCGGATTGGTGGTCGACAATCGTTCAGACTTGGTAAATCATCTCTGGTGTGAACGAACAAAGAGAGGTTTGACCCACTTATGCAAAGAATGCTTTTCTGAAATCGTCAGAGGGATTTTTTTTTTTTTTAGATCTACACATATATTAGAAATTGTGTTTGGATTCGGTTTGGTTTATTCGGTTTGGTTTGGTTTTATGTATGCGAGCATGATTTTCTTATTGAAGTTATCGAAATTCAAATATATTGTTGAGTCTATTTGGGTTTTATTTTCTGTCATGTATATCCTCATGATCTATTTGATCTTAGTGTAGAAATTCAGAGATCATGTATTACAGATTGTGCTTGAATTTCATTTGCTTTCATGTATATGAGTATCATTTTATTAATCAAGTTATTGAAATTCAAAGATATTGAGTATGATTTCATGTAAAAATACAATATTGTTAGTCTCCAAGGAAAAGCAGAAAGTAAAAAGGATTGAATTTGGTTATAAAATCAAGGGTAAATAGAGAAGCCGTTGTCGGCGAGGTAGTTGAATGTGTGGCCGTCGCACTTGTAGATGAAGCTGTTGTTGCACATACGTTATCACATATTTTTCAGTGTAACATCAAGAAGGTATGCATCTGTCTGTCTCTGTCTCTCATTCTTGCACATACGCACTTGTGGCATAGACACACCATAGAAGAAAAGCTAATTGGGTTTGGTTTTGTTGGGTGACAGAATGCTGTGGCCATTCCCTGGTTTTGATCTTCAAAATATTTTCCTCTGCAAAGTTGGTGGGACAACAGGTACTGATGCGGTGCTTGATTCAGGGCTTTTTTTTTCTTGGTTGGGCGGCTGTGGTATATATAAAGGAAAAGTGAAGGAGAGATAATACTCACTAAGGTGGTGGATTAGGCGGTGGTTTGGGGTTACAGAAATTAAGAGAGAAGTAACTAAGTAAGTGGTGAAGTGATATTCTAGAATTTACATGGTTTGGAGAGAAGAAATCCAGATTTTCAGAGTAACTAAGCAAGCAGAACTCACTCAGTAGCAAATGCGGTGCAATGGAGTGATATAAGAAAAAGGAATGAATGAAAAAGCAAAAGCTGTAACAAAGGACTTTGAATTTGGTTATAAAGTTAGGGGTAAAATAGGGAAAAAGTAATAGACAAAATGGCATAGATGATAAAAGGAGCGACATCATTGGTGTAGAGGAAAAAATTGGCTAGCATTAGATGACTATATGATAAGGCTTATCTTATCATTTTATTTGAATTTGTTAGGATGAATGTAAAATAATTATTGATTTATCTCTAAACAATGTTGAGTCTATCTAGAAGTCTTAGGTGGTGTTTAGATAAGTCTTTGAGGTTAAAATTGAGTCCTGGTATATCCTGAAGAAAGCTGAACAGATTAGTCAATCCAGGAGATTGTTATTCGCCAAATGTTAGCAGTCCGTCGGAACACGTCTTTGCGACTGTTGTAACTGTCAGCAGAGTCCGACTGTGAATGGAACTCTTTCCAAACTTTTTATTTAAAGGGATTCGATTTTGTATCTTTGTATGGACTTTGAGCCACGAATTTTAGAGAGGATATTCTGAGTATTTATGAGAGAAAATTCACTTGAGAATTTTTATGGGGATTTTCATCTCTTCTTGAGTATGATCGTGCTTTGAGTGTGAAGTAATATCGATTGGATTTCAGCCTCTGGAGTTCCAGAAGGGAAGTCAACATTTGAAGATCGCCAGAGGTTCTGGCTGCCACTGCGGTAGAAGACAAACGGGTCGTTTGTCTTGGCAAGTAAGATAGTCGAATTGCAAAGGTTTTGTAATTGATGATTGCTTGTAATTGTTCTTCAAATAATAAGATTGACTTTCCTGGGTTTGGCTACCTTGTAGGGTTTTACTTTTAAAGAGTTTTTTAAAGGGTTTCCCTTCGTAACTAATCGTTGTGTTTTACAAATTTGTTTATTCTCTTTGAGTATTTTGATTTTTTTAATAATTCTAGATATTGAGATCTAATCAATTTGTTCAAGGAAATTGGTAGACAATTTTGTGGTTTCACAGGGGTACGTTGGGAATTACAATTGGTATTAGAGCCAGGTTCACTCATCCGAGTGTGATCCGTGTCCTTGTAGATTATGTCGACGTCATTATACATTCCACCATATTTCGATGGGGAAAACTATGCTCATTGGAAAGTTCATATGAGGGCTTTTCTCAAGTCTTTGGATGAACATGTATGGCATTTAGTTGAACGAGGATAGACTAAACCCGAGACATCTATAGATGCTTGGACAAAAGATGAAATCAGCAATTGCAATTTGAATAGCAAAGGACTTAACGCTATTTTCATGGCGGTATCTTCCGAAGAATTTAAAAGAATCTCCATGTGTGAGATTGCTAAAGAAGCTTGAGATATTTTAAAGGTCACACATGAAGGCACAAGAATAGTAAAAAATTCGAAATTGCAAATGCTAACCTCAAAATTTGAAGAGATTAAAATGTTTGAAGATAAAATTTTTAATGATTTTTATGCTAAACTAAATGATATTGTGAATTCTGGGTTTCATCTCGGCAAGAAAATGGAGGATTCAAGGATCGTGAAGAAAATTTTGAGGTCTTTACCTAAAAGATTCAGACCTAAAGTTACTGCTATTGAAGAAAGTAAAGATTTGGATACAATAAAAGTTGAAGAGCTGGTCGGATCTTTATAAACATATGAGTCTTCGCTTTCTCAAGCAAGAAAAGGTAAGTCCATTGCTTTGAAAACTGTAAAAGAAAATCATGAGGACTCCTCTGATGAAGAAAGTTTAAATAATGAGGAAATAGCTCTTATTGCAAGAAAATTTAGAAAATTCATGTTTAATAAAAAGGGTAGTGGAAAATCAAAAAGAGGAAAAGAATTTTCTGGTAAGAAAAATAAATCTGAAAATTGGAATAGAGATAAAAGTGAAAAGAAATAAAAAGTGAAATGTCATGAATGTTCTGGGTATGGTCACATAAGAATTGAATGTCCAAATTTCACAAAAAGTAAAGAAAAAGATTTGAATGTGTCACCTAGTGACAGTTCTGACTCTGAAAATTCATCTTCTAACAATGAAAAATCTTTTATTGCTTTTTCTTCTGTTGTGAATGATCTTACTAAGGTTGAACTAACAAAAGCTGAAAGTGAATGTGCCTTTAGTGATTCAGATGTAGTACTTGTTGAAGCTGATCAGGATTTTAGCATACAAGAAGCATATAATGACGTATGTGAAGAAGTAGTCAAATTAAAGAAACTCAACAAGAAACTGTACAATAGACTCACTGCTGTGGAAGGTGAGAAAAATAATCTCTCAGAGGCACTTAAAAATTTCTGATGTTGAAATATCAAGATTAAAGGATCAAAAGACTGCACTAGAAAGGAGATTAGAAGAACTTCAAGAGTGCAAAGGAAAAACAGCAACACAGAAATTAGAAGAAACGTTGAGTTGTCAGAAAGTGAGTAATGATAAAACTGGACTAGGATATTTGACTTCAAAAGGGAAAGAAAAACTAGCCTCCTCATCCGCTGCTACAACATCTAAAGGTATAGTTTTTGTAAAAGGAAGTCAATGTAAGAATGTTCAAAATCATCTATCATCCAAACCAGTTCATTCAAAAATTCTGCATGATAAATTCATTCCTACTTTTCATAATTGTGGAATTGTTAGTCATATAAGACCACATTGTGTTAACTTTTACCAAGTGCAGAAAATGAATGGTGAAAGAAATACACAAAGAAGAGGGAAGAGTCTAGAAAATCAAGTTGAGAATATGAATCAACAGATAAACTTTTTAAGTCTCAAACTTGGTAAACTAGCAGATTTTTGCTTTCAAAATAAAGAAACGATCATACAAAATGGTGTTTATGAAAAAAATAGGCCAAAATTTAAATAAAGTGGGTGGTCAAAGAAGATACTATGTCACATTAATTAATAGGACTACTTGTATGTTCTTACATTCTTTATATTATTGCATTAGTTTAGGACATGCATTTTATTTTTCTGTTTTGCTTTTATGTTTTTGCTTTTCAGTTTTAAATAAGAAAAATATAATATCAATTTTTTTTCTGGTTTGGTTCAAAACTTTTCTTTAAGTAAAGTACATGCTTGATATGTTAAAATTTGAACATTTGTGTTCTCACTTAATAAATTTTTGTACCTATGCATCTCTCTATTTTGTGTGATGCACTTTGTGCATACTAACCCTATGGATTGTCTTGGCAAAGTTCATTTCCAATGCACAGTGAGGAACTTATATGTATGCATTTTATAATTAAAGTTCACATTATTTAATGAGATGCTCATCAAAGAGGGAGTTCATGCCTTAAATTGATTAATACTAGTTAAACCTAGTACATCAATAAAAAGCTCTCCTCTTGCCAAACACAAAGAGTTGATCCATATAGAAAAAGTCAGTGTTAAATCATTGTGAAAAAAGTCTAACACCCTACACGGATCTATCTCCTTTAAGTCCTTATAAAAATAATCATTGCTCTAATCATTGTGGAAAAAGATGAGCAACAAAAATGGACATAAAAAAGGGGTTGTGCAAACTAGTGTTTGGAGGAGATGCTCATGTATCTAGGCCATAGCATAAAGTTTGACTTTTGAGGTGAGGAACAATCTCTTGGTAGCATCTATAAGAAGAAAATACTCATGGATAATATTATAAAAATATATTGAAGAAAAAATAAATAAATAAAGAGTTGCTACCTCATATAAGTTTGCTCACTCACACACTCACATGAACTTTGACATTGATGATCTAATGAGGAGTGAACATCCATAGTGATTGTTGCAAATAAGAGGGTGTACTCTATTGAATTTGTTTTGTGAAGTACACTATGTTTGAACTAAGATGCATCTAAGTATGTTACTTGCCCTATTGCTTATTTATATATTTATATAAAATAAAATAAAAAGTTCAATTTTTTGTGTTATTTTTTTGTAATCTCTATTTATTTTGGTTTATATAAAATAAATACAAAAATAAAAATGTAAAGTTTTTTTTTTGGGTCAAGATGGTATACTGGGTGTTTTTTTTTCCTTTCTAAGAGTGTAAGTCCCAGTGGGATTTTTGGTCCAGCACGTGCATGGGCAGGTCATGCTTTAAAGTCTTAAAACCCACTCTTTGCCTCTTTCACTTGCTCCCAGCCCCGATTCTAAGCCTTCTCTATACCCACCTTCACGGACTCTTGGCTCTTCCATGAAAGCCTCAATACACGGTGCACCTTTCTTTGTTTTCTCTTCACTTTCCATCATCAAGGTAAGTATCCTCGATTCCATTATTTTTATTTCTTATTCCAGTTTTTTTTTTCTCGGCATATGGATAAATGAAGCATGTGTGAAGGGTTTTGATTTTATGAAGTATTGGGTTGTTTGGTTGAGCTAAAATACCTGTAAATGGGTTGTTTTTGGTTGATTCTATCTACTATATACATGTATTGTGGACAAGGTTGTGTAGCTCACGGGCTTATGGTTTTTGTTTTCTCACGGGTGCACACCAAGTGTTTGTGTTATTTCATAACTCATCTCAGATTTTTTTTTGGGCTGTTTTAAGGGAGTTTTTTATACACATAGTAAGCTCTTAAGCATGAGTAGTTCCCATTTTTTTTCTCAACAAACAAATAATAAACAGAAAATATATATATATATATATACTTTTATTAAATAAAAAAATCATATGGGATTTTAATATCAATTGATTCTTACATTCTGATTTTGAAAATATTTTTTCTGACTTGGTTATTGTATTGCTTCAAATGAGGTTCAAAGAAAGGACAAAGCGCAAGAGGTTCACTCCTCTTGTGCCATCTAAGAACTCCTCAAGTGAGGATGAAACGATACTAGAACCTATGCAGTTATGAGAAACTTTAGGTGCATTTAATCCATGAAAAGTTTAGACATATGGGAGTTCTTTATCATTTTTTTTAGTGTTTTCACCTCGGCACACATAAGTGGTATTTATTCTCTTATGATTATTGTCATATTAGTGACAAAAAGGGGGAGTATTGAAAGAGAAAATTGAAATATTTTGTTGTTTAGGGGGAGTTTAATAAATTTGCTGAAATGAATTTGTTGAGGGGGCGAAAGTTTATTTTTGCTGGACATAAGTTTTTCTTGATTATTTGCTTGGAATTCCTACTCGGTTTCTTGCTTTTCTGTTTGCACTTTTGACAGGCTTTATATTACATTCATCAAGTTGGTTTTGTCACCAATTCGCCAAAGGGGGAGATTGTAGAGGAAAAAATTGGCTAGCATTAGATGACTATATGATAAGGCTTATCTTATCATTTTATTTGAATTTGTTAGGATGAATGTAAAATAATTATTGATTTATCTCTAAACAGTGTTGAGTCTATCTAGAAGTCTTAAGTGGTGTTTAGATAAGTCTTTGAGGTTAAAATCGAGTCCTGGTATATCCTAAAAAAAACTGAACAGATTAGTCAATCTAGAAGATTGTTATTCGTGAAATGTTAGCAGTCCGTCGGAACACGTCTTCGTGACTATTGCTAACCGTTAGCAGAGTCCTACTGTGACTGGAACTCTTTCCAGACTTCCTATTTAAAGGGATTCGATTTTGTATCTTTGTATGGACTTTGAGCCACGAATTTCAGAGAGGATATTCTGAGTATTTATGAGAGAAAATTCACTTGAGAATTTTCATGGGGTTTTTCATCTCTTCTTGAGTATGATCGTGCTTTGAGTGTGGAGTAATATTGATTGGATTTCAGCCCCTAGAGTCCTAGAAGGGAAGTCGACATTTGAAAATTGCCAGAGGTTCTGGCTGCTACTGCGGTAGAAGACAAACGGATCGTTTGTCTTGGCAAGTAAGATAGTCGAATTGCAAAGGTTTTGTAATTGATGATTGCTTGTAATTGTTCTTCAAATAATAAGATTAAATTTCCTGGGTTTGGCTACCCTGTAGGGTTTTACTTTTAAAGAGTTTTTTAAAGGGTTTCCCTTCTTAACCAATCGTTGTGTCTTACAATTTTGTTTATTCTCTTTGAGTATTTTGATTTTTTTAATAATTCTAGATATTGAGATCTAATCAATTTGTTCAAGAAAATTGATAGACAATTTTGTGGTTTTATGGGGGTACGTTGGGAATTACAATTGGGAAAGAAAATGTTGGACGACATAAGTGGAACGAATTTGGAGATATAGATAAAATAGGAATACAAGAATGCAAGGGTGATTCTGAAATGGATATTCCAGAAGAGGGGTAAAATTGAAAAAAATTATTTAGATGATTATACGACATGGACAAAATCGTGAACATGGCAGTCGGTGAGAGCTGAAGATAAACATCAAAACTGTAAAATGACAAAAAAGGAAACCTGAAAAGAAATGGGCAAAATCATGAACATGCAATTAAAACAAAAGTTGAAAAGCGGATAAAAAAGTTAAACAAGGAGAACGTAAGAGGAAAATCATAAAAAAATTAATAGAAGCTAAGGGCAAAACTGTAAAAAAATTCAACAAAACTCAACAGACATGAAGAACATATGGGCAAATTCGTCAGCAATAACAAACCTGAGATAAGAAATACAAAAGTAGGGGGAGTGAAAGATGGAAAAAAGGGAAATGGAAATAAAAGTTACAAACAAGGCCAAAATCAGAATAAAAATATGTGAAACAAAAAAACTTCTATCCTATTTTGTCCTACATTGGCGTTTATATATATAGTAGATATATATATATATATGTATCTATGTATATGAACACTTACAATTCTTCAAAACCACAAAATTAGATTAAAAAAAATGATATTTGAAATTTTATGGTGTATAAGTCTCACTTTTTTAACGATGAACCACACTTTTTTTTTCAAATGAGTATGTTAATGATGTGTCCTACCACCACAAATGTAACTGTTCACCTGTAAATATTAAGAAGATTCCGGTGTGATATGTCTTAGAACACTCCGATACTTAACTTAATAAAGTGTATCGCTTAAGCAATTCAGAATTCAAAGATGGATCGTCTTTGGGGTTACCTGATATATATAGAGATTTCCTGTTGGATTAGATTAATATTATATGAGATTACCTTCATGTGACGTCTATCTTATGTCGTGCTTATCAACTTAGATCATCTCTAAGTAACCGAAACAATCACGTACATGCATGAAATTCACTCATTCCCAAGTTAGGTGGCGTGTACCTTGTAGATCTCTATTGGGCTTGAGCTCCTCAGTTTAGGCCAGTTGATAGAGAGCTTTTATATTGGACTTAAACACAAAATGGGCCCTCCCGTTAGCCTGCTAATTCCTTTCGCTCCTTGGTGAGGGAAATTTATGTTGACAAATTTTACAAACACATTTTTATCATTATTTTATATATATTTATATATATATATATATATTTTTCTCTTGGCGTGAACCTTGCTATAGGCCCCATTTCTATTTCAAGCCCCTTTTTAAGTAGCCTCTAGCCCATCTGCAAACAGCTAGGTACCTCGCTGTTCCTTTACATTTCTCTTTTTTCGCCGTTTCACATTTTCAAAAATCGAAAAGCCCTCATGATTTACTGCTGACTTAGTAACGGTAAGGTTTCCATGTGACGATTACTTTCCTTCATCTAGGTACTCGACCACACTATTCGCCCACTCGAAGATATTGGAGCCTAGGATGCCCACTTCTTTCCTAATGGCTAGAACCTTGACAATTCTCCTTTTAACTCACCATGGGAGAGGCGCCTCCTCCATTTCTGATGCTGTGTGTGCCAACTTATCTGCCACTTTGTTATCTGTCCTTGGCATTTGAGTTATATTGAAATACGATAAAAGGTCGCGTGCCTCCCCTACTCGTGATAAATACTTTTTCAATTTCTCCCCTTTTGTAGTGTATAGGTCCAACACTTGATTTACAACCACTTGCGAGTCAGATTTTGCCTCTATCTCGGTTGCCCCTATCTTGGCAGCTATAGAAAGTTCTGCCATGAGTGCTTCATATGTGGCTTCATTGTTGGTTACCTTGAATGTTAACATTGCCATGTAGTGTCGCTCTTTACCGTCGGGGCTCAGCAAATGCATCCCCAAACCCCCACCCGCCAGGCTGGATGAGCCATCTATGAAAAGTACCCATGGCTTTCCCGTTAAAGCTACCGTGTCTTCTTGGGGGAAACTTGAAAACTCTGCCACAAAGTTTGCCAGTGCTTGTCCCTTTACCGCCTTTCTTGGCATATATTCTAAATCGAACTCACTTAATTCAATTGACCACCCTACCAATCTTCTTGAGCTGTCAAGTTTTTTTAGGGTTTTTGCTAATGGGCTTTCTGTAAGCATCTTTATTGTGTGGGCTTGAAAGTATGGGCCAAGTCTTTTGGTCGCCGTTACCAAGGCAAAGGCTAACATCTCAACTAGGGGGTACCTCACTTTTGTTTCTCTAAGAGCCCGACTTATGTAATACATAGGATGCTGGGCGGCCCCTTCCTCTTTTACTAGGACGACGAACATTGCATGTGGAGAAACTGCTAGGTATGCACAAAATATATCGCCTTTCTTTGGCTGCTTTAGGAGTGGCAGGCTACCCAAGTGTTGCTTCAACTTTTAGAAGGCCTTATCACATGCTTCGTTCCAGGGGTAAATCTTGCGTAGTACTTGAAAAAAGGGGAGGCATTTGTTTGTTGACCTAGCTATGAATCTACTCAGGGCGGCTACCTTGCTCGCCAACCACTGAGTTTCATTCAGATTTCTTGGTAGTTTCATGTTGAGTATGGCTTCTATCTTCTCTAGAGAGGCCTCAATTCCTCTTTCAGATACGATAAATTCCAAGAAATTTCATGACTCAATTCTGAAAGAACATTTTGCAGGGTTCAGTCTCATTCTATAATGGCGTGAGATCCTGAATGCCACTCGCAGGTCATTAAGGTGCTTGGCAGGTTCCTTACTCTTTACCAACAAGTCATCTACGTACACCTCCATAAACTTCCCAATCTGCTCCTTAAATATGCGATTAACCAACCTTTGGTAGGTTGCTCCTGCATTCTTCAATCTGAATGGCATAACCCCGGTAGCAATACAACCTTGATCTATTATGAACGAGGTTTTCTTCTTATCTGTTACGTGCATTCGTATCTTGAGTAGGCGTCCATGAAGCTCGTCATACAATGTCCTACTGTTACATCCATGATAACATTGATGCGTGGTAAAGGAAAACTGTCATTTGGGCAAGCTTTATTCTAGTTGGTGAAGTTCACACACATTCTTCACTTCATATTTGCCATTTTTACCAAGACAATGTTAGATAATCACTCTGGGTAATGAGCTTCCTTGATGAACTCAACAACGAGTAGTCTCTTTACTTCCTAGTTAATGGTAGCATACTTCTCCGCACTAAACGACCTTCTTTCTAGGGCACTGTCTTGTGGGTGGGATACACGCACAAGCAGTGTTCAATGATGTTGTTATCTATGCCAGGCATCTCTTTGTGCCTTCATGCAAACACATCCCTGTGCTCTATTAACAGTTGCTCTAGGGCTTCTTTGTCCTCTGGTGGGACTTGGGTCCCAATATGTGTAGTAGTTCCGGGGCAGTTTGGATATAACGTCACAACTTCCAATGGTTCATTGGCCTCAGCATGTTGTTGACTCTGCTTGTCCCTGACCTCCACGCCCTTTTCTAAAGTCACCGCCAAAGGCGGTGGAAGGGGTGATACCAGTACTTTGTTTTGCTTTGCTATGACGCAAACTTCACCTCGGCCACTTCTTAATTCTTGCACATAACATTCTCGTGCTAGAGCTTGTTCACCTCATGACTCTTTCACCCTGTTATCAGTCGGGAACTTCATCTTAAGGTGGTATGTGGACGTCATCGCCCTGAGATGGTTGGTCTTCCCAATATTGCGTTATAGGAAGATGGAGCTTTCACCACCAACAAGTCGGTCATGGTGATGGCCATCTGTGTATCAATTCTGGCGATTACTGTATGGGTGATAGCCCTAACGGGCTATATTGTATCTTCAGAGAAACCCTTTAGTGGCATTGGGGAGGGCCTTAGTTTATTGGCATTGATACCCATTTTGGCGAATACTTCCCAAAATATTATATCTGTAGAGCTTCCATTATAGATTAGTACCCGCCTGGTCATTTAGTTCGCTATCACAAGGGTGACCACCAAAGAATCATAGTGTGGATACAACACTCCTTCCCCATCCTCCTCCTTGGAAGATATTGTCATCTGGTTACTAAGCTTTTGGTTCTTAGGGGCTCTATCTGTTACATATACCTCTTCATATCTCGCCATCCGTGCATACGCCTTCTTGCTAGATGTGGACATGCCTTCTCTAGCAAAGCCCCATGTTATTGTCTGAATATCTCCTATGGGCACCCTATTCCTAGCGCCCTTTAGGGGTGCCCTGTCCCTATCGTTTTGGCGAACATTAGCTCGATGTTGATGCTGTTGCTTAGGACTACTGCTTCTTCTAGTACCACGCATGGATTCCTGGCACCTTCGAGGTTTTGAGCATTCTGCAACCATTCGTTCCAACTCTCTTGTTCCCGCTAGTTTGGTTACTCTTTTCTTCATGGTCGTGGAGTCCTCAATCCAATGTGACCTTGTCTAGTGGTACTTGCAGTAGCGATTACCTGTCTTAAGTTGATGTTGTTCCTTGCTCTCCTTCTCTTCTTCCCGTACATTTAAATTACTATACATCAATCTGGGATTGTGGTTTGGCTACCTTTCTTTCCTCCTTTCTTGTCGACTCACAATAGTTTTTCTATCAACCTGCCCACTCCTCCATTTGACCTTGTTGTCCTCCTTCCGAGGATCCACTAGAGCCTGCAACGTATTTTCAGTGTTAAGAAAGTCATCTACCTTATCCATGAACTCCCTCAAAATAAAATGAGTTTGTTTGGCTAGCTCTGCCATAAAGGGACTTCATGGCCATATCCCACCTAGGAGGGCGGTGAGGGTAATCTTTTCATCCTGGTCGTCTGTTGTTAACCTTTCTTTGTTGAAGCAGGTAAGGTAGGTCTTCAAGTTCTCATCTTCTTTCTGCTTTATTGTTAGCAGGTAGGCGAATGGGCGCCGATGCCTCCTACTGAGCATCAACTAGGTTAGGAATTATTTGGCCAACTCTTTAAAACTATTTATTGACCTTGACTTGAGGGTCCTGAACCACCCTCTCACTGTTTCCCTTAGGGTCAAAGGAAAAGCTCCACATGCAATCTCCCCTGGAAAACTATGGAGCTTGATGTGGGCCTTGAAGTTCTCTAGATGGTCTACTGGATCTTTGGACCCATCATACATATCTATCTGGGCTACCTTGAACTTTGGCAGGAGCAACTTGGCCATAATCTGTTCACTATATGGCAGGTTAATTTGGTTTAGCAAGCATTCCACCAAGGAAGATCCCTCCATCCTCATCGCCATCTTTTCGTACTTTCCCACCAGTTCTTTCAATTCATTGTGCATCTTTTTCTTCTCTACCCTTCCTAGACTCTGCATTGCACTGCGCCTCTCCCTCACCTTGCTCACTGTGACAGGGTACAACACTGTTGTGACTAGGTATGGTGGTGTCGTTAGATTCACCATTCTTTTGCCGCAAATCATCGTTTTCTTTCTTTAGGATTTCCATGGCCTCCAACTCCTTCTTTAGTTTTTCCTCAATTGCAGCTAGTCGTGCTTCTATAGCTGTTGGTAATGTATCCATCTCTTAGTTTGCTAAGGATTGGGTTACAGTCGGCATGTGAGAACCACATTGGTCTGTAACGAGAGGCCAAATTCAGATCCCACATATGGTGCCAATGTTAAGGACGTGTCCCACCACTACAAATACAACCGTTCACTTACAAATGTTAAGAAGACTCCAACGTGATACACCTGAGAACACTCCGATGCTTAACTCAGTAAAGTGTATCACTTAAGTAATTCAGAATTCAAAGATGGATCGTCTTTGGGGTTACTTGGTATATATAGAGATTTCTTGTTGGATTAGATCAGCACTATTTGAGATTACCATCACGTGACATCTATCTTGTGTCGTGTTTATCAACTTAGATCATCTCTAAGTAACCGAAACAATCACGTACATGCATGAAATTTGCTCATTCCCAAGTTAGGCGATGTGTAGCGTGTAGATCCTTGTTGGGCTTGGGCTCCTCAGTTTAGGCCAGTTGACTTTTTTTATATTGGGCTTAAATACAAAATGGGCCTTCCAAAGTATGTAAGACTTGCACATATTAAACTATATCAAACATTACTCGAATTAGATATATGAGTTTAAATAATATTAGATAAAGTTATGGGTTGTGCAAGTGCAGCATACTCATTTTGAAAAAGAATGGGGTCTACCATTAAAAAGTTGCGAAATAATATATACAAGTCCCAAATATACAAGCTTTGTATAGGCCCTTTATAAAAATTTGAACTCCACCATGGAAAAGTTTGAAAAACTCACTTTTTCTTGATGGGGCCCACATTTTTACAAAAGGCTTGTACATTTAGGGTTTATACCTAGCATTACTTTTTTTTTTTTTATATGGATCTTATATTTACTTATTTTTTTTCAAAAGGAGTGCGCAACACTTATGCACTCTATGACTGTAAGTATCTTGAATTGTAATATATGGAAGGAATTAAGTATTATCCACCGAGAAGTTCTATTTGAAGATGTTTTCAATACTACACACCATCCACATTGCATAATTTGATTTGTAAAATTTAAATTTTAAAATTTATCTTTAAAATCAAATTATACCATGGAGATAGTGTGTGATGTAAAGGCATTCAAATAGAATTATCCATTTCCTATTTAAGGAGTATCATTGTTATTCAACTCTTGGTGCAAGTGGGAGTGTCATGAAATGAATAGACTTAGTGTGGTCCAAATATAAAATATGTAATTGTTTAAATGAAATATTATAGGTGATAGATAAGATAAAAATTCCTTTTAAAAATGTATCTATTAATGATAGTAATTAAGTTTTGACTCCTTGATAGAAAGATATCAACATCAATATATGGACTAGCTAGTCATAGTCCCACGACTATCATGCAACAATCAGAGAAAAAAAAAAAGGTAAAAAAAAAAACCTATCTCAAAATGCTTAAAATGCAAGAACATCGCTATTATCTTTTTTCCTAAGATTAAGGAAATATAGAACATGGTGCACCAAAAAAAGCATGATTTGGTCATTGAAGCCATATATATATATATAATTTAATTTTTTTAAAATCAATAATGTTTTATGAATAAACTCCTCTATAACAAAGATTGAATGCATGGAGGACTAACCTCCATATCCACAATTACATCAGAAATATTCAAAGTAATTTTTGGCCAGGACATGACCAAGATGAAAAACTTTGGAGTTTGTCTCTAATGTCACTAACAAGCATCCCAATACCGGTCCAAAACTCTCCAGCATTAGTGATGGCTTGAATTACTTGAAGAGTCTCCCTTGAGTTTGATGTTTGTCAACCCTAGTTCAATTCCATAGATGCTTGCTTGGAGAGCACCAAAAGTTTCTTCAAGGAATGGATAAGGAAATAAGCTTCTATTCATTCTCATAGTGGCAATGACTCTCAACCTTTCTGGTCTCTAGCTATAATCCCAATTACATATTGCATTTAACTTTGTTAAATGTAGTATCTTAGTTGAGCTTAATGATGATCTATGGAGGAGTCGTCTAGGATTGAGGTTGATTTCTATTAGCTTCTGATGAGCTTGTTCTCTTTGCTTGGATTTCTTCATCTCCTACAATATTTATTTTGAATGCAACACCTTGGATCGTTAAAATCTGATTAAAAACAAAACCATTCATTCTCAACCATATTATTCTAGCAACCATAGATACTTCCTCAATTTGTTTCCTCTCAAAAGTGTCGCAGAAGTTTTTCATCAACTCCATAAATCTCCTTTTAAGAAATTTGTTATTCCGTATTTACTTGGAACACTGACTCCAGACATCTTCGAGCTACAATGTAACCCCATAAGGCATGATCCATAGACTCTTCAACCTCCAAACAAATAGGGAAATTTGGGTTATCCACAAATTCTTTATGAATATATTCAAACTTGTAGGGATAGCTTCTAAGAATGCTTGCCACAAGAAGACTTTGTTTGCATTTGGTATGTTCAGCTTCTAGACTATTTGTCACACGGTTCTCTATCTATTACTACTGGATGGCTGCACTGTAGTTTTTTCTAGTATTTCTTTTTGCAGATGATAAGCATTCCTTACTAAGAATAGTCCATTTGTAGTACCCCTCCATATTAACTTGTCTAGACATTTGTAGTGCAGGGGATCAAATTTTCAATTGATTTTTCCCATTGGCTTTACAGAGCTATTGTTAGGAATCCAGTGGGTAAGTACTTTAGGTCCCATTCTGTGGGACTTCTAAATTTTCACAATGGCACTTTAGATCAAAGATCAATAATTTTAAGGGGTTGAATCCTAGATTTCAAAGTCGATGGAAGGAAAGGACAATTATTCATGGGCCAATTCTATAGTAAGGACCACAAGATTTATTTACAAACATAGTCCATTCACATTACTAATGACACCTATACAACCTCGTTTACATTGCTAGCCCATGTAGATTACAACGCATGTGTTCTCATAAAACTTCCTACATAATTTATGCAATTTGATAAGAAAAATAACGAGCCTTGTCTTAAAGAAAATTTCCACACCATTCTTCCACATCCCTAACCAAAATCCTCAGGCAGCATTCTGAACTTAAAAAGTGCATGGTTGTTCCATTAGCTCTTTAATCACCAATAAAAAATAGTATCTTACTTATAAGAATAGAGAATGCTTCGTTTACAAGGAAATATTTAATAAACAAATTTACAAACTAATGTGATTTGATGTAATACTTTTCATCAAATCACATTAGTTTGTAAAATATTTTTTATTATAAAATTGATTTGACATATCCCATCAAACTACATTTTCTAAATTTTCTCTTCGAACATTTCTTTATAAATCTAGTCATTCTCAATAGAAAAATCATTGTCTGTGGTGGGAAAAATATTTTGTTAACATTATCGACCATCATGATTGATTGAATAGGGGTCCTAGGTAGAAGAAGAAGTTCCAGTCCATGCCAGATCTGATGACAAGTGAACTAGGCTCTCAGCTCCACTTAAGCTCTTCCTTACTGGTTGGATCTATCAAACAGGCCTCTTCAAGCTTCAAACCTATATTCATCACCATATATACTTGGATCCATGATATCTTCATTAACAATGGTTTGACCTTCGAGTATGCTTACTACTGCAGACATGGTGGGTCTAAGGGCTGGAGATGGATTGGTAAAAAGTAGAGCTACTTTGATCATTCTAATGGCCTCCTCCTTGGGTCATGGCTGAAGTCATAATTGTTTGAAGTCTTGCTTTTTCTACAAGGAACTTGGATTGGTCTGTTGGTGATGGGAATTCTTTCTGAGCTTGTAAAATTACTCTGTGAAACTTGAATCAATCCAACTATTTTACATGGAACTTCCGAATACAAGAATGTTGTTCTTTGGCAAATTCTCATTTCAGTATCCATGGGACTTTATACTTGTGAAAAGGAGGGAAGTAGGAAATTGGGAATCTTGTTTATCAACTTGGAGGATAGTACTTTCGTTTGTCTTTTGTTTTTAAGTGATTTCTTTTTAGTTTTGTAACTAATTAATTCGTAAAAGATACTTTAAGTTAATTTTAAATGAAGCTAAAAAGATTACATTGATGGCGAATTCTACTTCCAAGGATTGAACAAAGGAAAACATCATTTTAACCAGGAAGCATGAATATCATATGATGACAGTGTGAAGTGTACTTCCAAACTACTTAATGATCACAACGTGATGAACATTCAATGCCAAACTTCATGTTACAATATTTTTTTATCCAATATTGATATCAAGAGCATTCAATATGTATTTTAATTGATGCTAAACCGGAAATTTGCATCACCAATGAGGCAATGTTATGGCCGTCTTGTTTTGTCAAGATCTGCTTGATAATGTAGTGAAGGAGCCAATCCATGTTGCATCCATTGAATTATGAAGAAGACTTTGAGTCTGAACATCGGTTTGAGCTCTGTTCTAAGATTTGATCAAACTGGTCTCTTAAAGCCTTAAATCTCAACTCATCGCCATAAATACTTGGATCCATAACCAACTCATGAGTAGCAGTTCGACCTTCAAGCATGCTCACTATTGCAGACATGGTGGGTTCAAGCATGCTCACTACTGTAGACATGGTGGGCCGAAGCGCTGGTGATGGATTAGTACATAATAGAGCAACTTTAATCATTCTTGCTGCCTCTTCTTTACTGAAGTTAGATCCCAACCTTGGATCCACCAACTCCATCAAATTCCCTTTTTGTTGTAAAACAAGGGCCTGTATAGGGAAAGAGAGGAAGTGGGTGAAAGAAACAAAATAGGATTACAAAGGAAAAATCTTGAAGTGAGTTTTGTCTGACGTATGAATGTTGAGCATTAAGGGACACAACTTAAAGATGAGCCAATATCTACTCATTTCAATCATTTCTGCCAATATCAACTGATTTCACTATTATTACCTAGGGCTACTCTCTACCCACCAAGTTGACCTCAATGAAGATAATGTAGCGTGCAAATCAAAGCTTTGATGAAGATCTATGCATAGATTAATATAATGAAAAATTCCACATAGAAAAGTTCCAAAATGAGTGATTGGTTTTTAAAAAATGTGCTTGTAGTTTCATTCAATCTGAAAAACATGATGTGATCTATCTTACCCAATCAAGAAGACACACAAACTCATCTGTTTCACGGAATTTCATGTTGTTCTTTCCAGCAACAAGTTCTAATGCAACAATCCCAAAACTATATACATCTGCTTTATATGTTAAATACCCCCATAATGCATATTCTGGCACCATGTATCCTCTGCAAAGAAAAGCATTATATTAGCCACTTGACTTTAGAGACATCGTGATCCATATGGTTCACAAAAAGAAGAGAAGAATAACTTGAGCAGAATGAGAAAAGAAAGTAGCCCACATAGTTCCTGCAACTCGGGTGCTAATGTGGGTGTTTTCCTCTTCATCAAGCTTGGCCAATCCAAAGTTAGAAATCTTAGGGTTAAGATCCCTATCCAGTAGTACATTGGTAGCTTTAATGTCCCTATGAACAATTTTCTGCAAGGTAGTTACTCCTAGCATACCAGAAATGCCCAGTGCTACTAAAGCCCCAAGTATCATCTTTCATCAGAACAAATTTTGCAGCACCTCCCTGTTCTAAATCCGCTTCATACCAGATGCTACCAATAGTTGTTGCATTTCCACCACAATTTATATGTAAAGAGTAACGGTCTAGAGAGAGCAACATTTAAAAGGTAAGATTCAAATGAACATAGTAGAAGACAGATTCAATGATCTTTAATAATTTAATCATGTTTGTATCTCATCCAGAATAAAATATTGGCAAAATTCTTCTCCTTTCTGAATAAAGCATTACTGAAGTGGAAGGCCAACTATTAATGATTGAAGCATCTAATTCTACTTTGCTTTGGACAGATATATACCTTTTGAGCATGGATTGTCCCTCAGACACTCCGTAAGTATTCTACAATAAAACATAACATAAGATAAAAGAATTAGCATGTCTATGACTAAATTGAAATGAAAAAGAAAATAAAGAGACCATTCCCTTTTCCTTAAAAGTTCAATAACTATGAAGCTTACGATTTGTCTGTTCCAGAAAAGCTTCTGAACAAGTTTCTGTTGAATTATCAACGAGTTAATCCCATGGATAAACGAAGAATTAAATGAAAAGTCAAAGCTTCCAATACTGAAACTAAGTTGACACTTTAAAGGGGAAAAGCTTCCTTACATGGTGTCTGGACAAGTATTCGGCGCAGAGCTTACAGAAAAATTGTTGTAAGAAACATCTATTTGGCTGCATAAAACATAATTCTTTTTATCTTAATAATTCACCTCCCTAATAATATATATATATATATATATTCAAGCTGTTGATTTCTAATACTAACCGAACTAATTTGGACAGATATCATACAAACAATCATTTCATAATTTAGAGAGTTGTATACAAACTTATGACCTTATTAACCACCTAGTAGCACAAGCTTCATAGGTCTTCTTGCCATTATTACATGCAAATTAAAACATAATTGTAAAGAGGCATCAATGGTGTAATGGCATATGATCTTACTAGAGACAAATGAACAATAAATTTTGAATAATGTAATGAAAATTGACACTATTTCTTGGTGGCACCAAATGGATGAAGATACAAATGAAGCTGCTTGCAAAATAGGATTATTTCACCCATTTCTCAAGAAATGTTCTAAGAATAACACCTAAAGAGGTCAGGCAAATAAACCCCATCTACAGTAAGATTTCATGTATATGAATTTAGATGTATAAAACGTTACATATTTGTTGACACAACATTTCAAATTATTTTAAACTTAATATACCAAATTTTGGCTATTGAACAGTAGAATGGATCACTTGACTCAACAGAAGCAAAGGTCATGCTTTGAAAATTTTATTATAGATAAATGAATATGCTTTTGAGTCCCAAAAAAAAAAACACATAAATGGATCCAGATCTCATGCAAACATTTTGCAGTAGTTCAGATGGAAAACATACTAGCCGCTATCTCTTCCCTTGATCCATTCTGGGATAGGTCCATTGAGCAAGTTACCTGTCAGATATCTATCCAGTGATGAAGAAAGCACATTTTTGTTAGATACCTTTGTGTTGATATCATTTCAAACTCCATACAAATGGGAGATTTTGAGATGAGATGAGATAAAAGTTGAAAGTTAAATAAAACATTGTTAGAATATAATTTTAGAATATTACTTTTGTTTTGGAATTTGATGATTTTGAGTTGTTTATTATATTTTGTATAAAAGTTTGGGAAAGTTGTAATAATTATATGATATGAGATGAGATGATCTCCCAAACCAAACCAGACCTTAATCTTCTGTGAGTTGACTCTAGATGTATGCAGTATTTCAGACATGTGATTTGGTATCATAATGCCCCATTCNTTATCCTACAGCAAAGAACCTCAGTTAATTTATCTTCTATATCAACATAGAAGACAAAATAAGCAAGTTGGCAAGCAGTACCTGGATATAAACATCAAAAATCCGTCTTCCGACACTGTAAAAGGATCTGTTGTTTCTCAGGATTATCTCTGCAAAGTGAAGTTTCACAGTATAGTTTCCCTTTACCAAGCAGTGCGCATAATATGTGAGAGAAAGTGGAGAGAGACGTGCATTCTTGTATAATTCAAAATCGTTCATTCTGAGCACGGATACATTTTCTGCAAGGTAGTTACTCCTAGCATACCAGAAATTTCCAGTGCTACTAAAGCCCCAAGTATCATCTTTCATCAGAACAAATTTTGCAGCACCTCCCTGTTCTAAATCCGCTTCATACTTGATGCTACCAATAGTTGTTGCATTTCCACCACAATTTATATGTAAAGAGTAACGGTCTAGAGAGAGCAACATTTAAAAGGTAAGATTCAAATGAACATAGTAGAAGACATATTCAATGATCTTTAATAATTTAATCATGTTTGTATCTCATCCAGAATAAAATATTGGCAAAATTCTTCTCCTTTCTGAAAAAGCATTACTGAAGTGGAAGGTCAACTATTAATGATTGAAGCATCTAATTCTACTTTGCTTTGGACAGATATATACCTTTTGAGCATGGATTGTCCCTCGGATACTCCGTAAGTATTCTACAATAAAACATAACATAAGGTAAAAGAATTAGCATGTCTATGACTAAAATTGAAATGAAAAAGAAAATAAAGAGACCATTCCCTTTTCCTTAAAAGTTCAATAACTATGAAGCTTACGATTTGTCTGTTCCAGAAAAGCTTCTGAACAAGTTTCTGTTGAATTATCAACGAGTTAATCCCAAGGATAAATGAAGAATTAAATGAAAAGTCAAAGCCTCCAATACTGAAACTAAGTTGACACTTTAAAGGGGAAAAGCTTCCTTACATGGTGTCTGGACAAGTATTCGGCGCAGAGCTTGCAGAAAAATTGTTGTAAGAAACATCTATTTGGCTGCATAAAACATAATTCCTTTTATCTTAATAATTCACCTCCCTAATAATATATATATATATATATATTCAAGCTGTTGATTTCTAATACTAACCGAACTAATTTGGACAGATATCATACAAACAATCATTTCATAATTTAGAGAGTTGTATACAAACTTATGACCTTATTAACCACCTAGTAGCACAAGCTTCATAGGTCTTCTTGCCATTATTACATTCAAATTAAAACAGAATTGTAAAGAGACATCAATGGTGTAATGGCATATGATCTTACTAGAGACAAATGAACAATAAAATTTGAATAATGTAATGAAAATTGACACTATTTCTTGGTGGCACCAAATGGATGAAGATACAAATGAAGCTGCTTGCAAAATAGGATTATTTCACCCATTTCACAAGAAATGTTCTAAGAATAACACCTAAAGAGGTCAGGCGAGTAAACCCCATCTACAGTAAGATTTCATGTATATGAATTTAGATGTATAAAACGTTACATATTTGTTGACACAACATTTCAAATTATTTTAAACTTAATATACCAAATTTTGGCTATTTAACAGTAGAATGGATCACTTGACTCAACAAAAGCAAAGGTCATGCTTTGAAAATTTTATTATAGATAAATGAATATGCTTTTGAGTCCCAAGAAAAAAAAAACACATAAATGGATCTAGATCTCATGCAAACATTTTGCAGTAGTTCAGATGGAAAACATACTAGCCGCTATCTCTTCCCTTGATCCATTCTGGGATAGGTCCATTGAGCAAGTTACCTATCAGATATCTATCCAGTGATGAAGAAAGCACATTTCTGTTAGATACCTTTGTGTTGATATCATTTCAAACTCCATACAAATGGGAGATTTTGAGATGAGATGAGATAAAAGTTGAAAGTTAAATAAAACATTGTTAGAATATAATTTTAGAATATTACTTTTGTTTTGGAATTTGAAGATTTTGAGTTGTTTATTATATTTTGTATGAGAGTTTGGGAAAGTTTTAATAATTATATGATATGAGATGAGATGATCTCCCAAACCAAACCAGACCTTAATCTTCTGTGAGTTGACTCCAGATGTATGCAGTATTTCAGACATGTGATTTGGTATCATAATGCCCCATTCCAAGAGTATGAATGTTGAGGTACGACTTGGACCTATTATTGAGGTGCTCTTTTTTCTGTGCTTCATAAATCTCAAGGGTTTCCTTTCTAGTATGTTTTTTGTTTCCTTCAACTAGGGTTTCTCATGGTAGAACTTGCCGCCCGTCTGATGACGTTGTCATTGGCGAGAAATTTAGTCGATGTGGAAGGGAAGAAGTCCTACATGTAGGCAGTGTTGAATTTGGTTTCTTCCCCGACGTTCAAACTCCAGATGCATTATTCGGTAGATATTGATAGGGAATAAGGATTTGTCTTCACAGAACCGGAGATGGCTAAAGCCGCTGATGATTTTTGCTACACTTTTGTCCTTAATTTTGTTTGCTCCCGGCCTTCGATAGATGTCATTTGCCTTGCAATCATTAAATCTTGGGGGCTTTCCGAGATACTGTATGTCAGTTTCATGGATGATAAGCATGTTTTACTTAAACTGCAGAATGAGCGGGATTTTATCCATGCGTGGGCATGAGAAGGTAAACTGATAGATGGATGTGGATTCTAGTTGTTTCGATGGATGAAAGAGTTTGATTTTCGTAAGGAATCCATGCTAGCTTCACAATGGATTTTTGTCCTTGGATTGCCATTGCACATGTACCGCATAGATTGTTTACAGATTCTTGCGACTAGGTTTGGAAGATATCTAGGTTCTAAAAATGCAACCCTAAATGAAACTAGGGCATTGAGGGCCCGTTTGAGTGTTGAGGTTGACCTAACTGAGGAACCAATCTAGGGTTTTCCTATAGTAGTTGCACCAGATAAGAAATTCTGGCATGAGGCATGATACGAGAAGTAAGGTTTTTATTGTATGAAGTGTTGTCAGTAGGGTCATACCTCGATGGTCTGTAGATCTAGAGAAAGGCAACAAGATCGTAAGGTATCCTCGACCTGTCCTAAAAATATGGCAAGGAAAACAGAAGAACATTTTGGAGGATAAGCCACAGGAGAATAAGGTGGTGGGTTGTGACGAGCCTTCGCCATCTGATGGGGTGTTGCAGATCATGGAGTTAAAGGAGAAGGAACTGGGTGAGCTGGAGGTAGTACTGGATAGTGATCCCATTACAGGTGAGAATGGTAATGAAGCGGTTGCTGGGGTGGAGGGAGTGAGACCCTTGTAGAGTTGCCAAGTGCGAGGACAGTGGAGTCTCAAGGGCCAGTTGTTGAGGAAGTTGTTCTTTAAGGTGGAAGCATGCTGCATGTGTTGGACTTGGGAGGATGGGCTTATGTAATTTCAAAAATCTTAGAATTAGAGAGTACAAGAGTTTTTCTTGAGCCACAGGAGGATGCTTTCATGTAAGCAAGGGTGCTGCAGACTGGTTCAAATATGGAGGATGAAGAAAATCTTACTCACTTGGCCAAGGAGAAGGGGTATGCATCCACGGATGAATCACATGTTTCTTTGGTGCAACTAAAGGAAAACGCTCATTCAAATGTGCAGCAATCTAAGTGGGCAAGCACCCGTCTTGAAAAACTGGATTTATGACAGATAATACGATTGTGTGGAATGTGAGGGGGTTAGGGAGGTCTAAAGGTCATCTGAGAAGGTTTATAGGAAAGTTTGATGTCGCTATTGTTGCAATTTTGGAGCTGTTTAAGGGGGAGAATAGAATGCCTAGATTAGCTAGTTTCTTGGGTTTTCAAAACTTATGCTGCAATGAAGCATGAAGGGGTAAGGTGTGGTTGCTATGGAGGGATCCGTATCAGTTTAAGTTCCTGAGGGCTTTGAACCAAATGCTCACGGGTTGGTTCACCTTGGTGAATACTCGAACGTTAGTTACGTTTGTTTATGCTAAATGCAATCAACTTGAATGTCGGGAATTATGGGTGGCACTTGAAGGGGTTTGCATGGAAGAACATCCCTGGCTCTTGATTGGGGATTTCAATATAATCAGAGTGGATGATGAGCGTATTTGGGGGCTACCTCGGTCCCTACATGCGATGGAGGATTTTAATGGGTGTATTGATGCTTGTGGACTTGTGGAGGTGAGTTCTCATGGGCAACGGATGTCTTGGTGTAATGGACATGAGCGAAGGTCAAGAGGTTGGGCTCGGCTCGATAGGGCGCTGTCTAACATGGGGTTTGCGAATTGGTTTGGAGATGATAGTGTTGAATATCTGAAGAGGAAGACATCTGATCATAGCCTAAAGTTGGCTGCCAAGCTTAAGAAACTGAAGATTTCACTTCGTTCGTGGAATAAGCTGGTCTTTGGAAGAGTCGACATTAACATTCATGATTTGGAGGCTCGGATTGAGTCTTTAGAAAAATAGTTGCAATTTGGTTCTTCCCAAGAGCTAGAGACCAAGTTTTTACTTATGAAAATGGAGCTTAAGGGTTGGGAGAAGTGGGAAGAGACGAGATTGGCTCAACAAGTGAAGAAGAAGTGGCTTGCGGAAGGGGACAAAAATTCAAAGTTTTTTCATGCGGTGGTTAATCAGCATAGGAAGACTTCATTCATTACTCGTATGTAGCTTGCGACTGGTACCATTTTAGACTCTCTAGAGTCAGTTCATCAGGGGGCTATTAATTATTTCCAGGAGTTTCTAAATGGTTCACATGTGCAGAAGCAAGCTAATCTCTCTCAACTATTAGAGAAGGTGGTGACGATAGAGGACAATAAGTTCTTATGCCATCTTCCTATAGAAGAGGAGGTTAAGGAAGTTGTGTTTTCCATCCCAAAGTACAGCAGTCTGGGACCTGATGGCTTTGGGTCATTGTTTTATACAACTTGTTGGGAGACTGTCAATGATGATCTCATGGAGGCAGCAAGGGATTTTTTCAGTGGAGCTGCTCTCTCAAGATATTACACCACTTCTTACATTGTGCTTATCCCTAAGGTGCAGGATCCACAAGGCTTTGATAAGTTTCGACCTATAAGCCTTTGTTCAGTTACATACAAAATTCTTTCCAAAATTATTGTTAGCAGGTTGACCTGGTTTCTTCCTCTCATGATCTCCCCTAAGCAAGGAGCCTTTATCCCCGGTTGAAGCATCTTTGAGAACATTTCTCCTGCCCAGGAGATGGTCCAATCAATCAATAAGAAGGTACAAGGAGGTAATGTAATGGTCAAGATAGATATGGCAAAAGCTTATGATCGGGTTCATTGGGATTTTCTTTTACAGGTGATAGATGGATTTGGATTCTCGAATTCTTTTTGTTGCTTGGTGGCAGAATGTATTAAGTCCCCATGGTTTTCAGTTATGATGAATGGTACTCCCAAGGGGTTTTTTAAGTCATCCAGAGGATTACGTCAAAGGACCTCCTTTCCCCTTATTTATTTATTTTGATGGAGGAAGTGCTGTCAAGACTATTACGGAAACAGTTTGAGGGGGGGTCGTATTGGAAAATTTTCTCATCCGGCAAGGGCTCCTTTGATATCCCATTTGCTTTATGCAGATGATTTGTGGGTTTTTCTCAATGGAGAGAAAATATCTCTGAAAATGCTTGTTAAAACTCTAGGGATTTATGAGAAGTGGTCTGGCCAATTAATTAATAGAGACAAGTCTGCCATTTATCTGGCTAAATCTATTTCTTTGGCACGCAAACGGGCATTATTGACGGCTACAGGTTTTATAGATGGGCATTTTCCAGTTGTGTACTTGGGTGTTCCTGACTCTATTTAGAATGTGCTTCCAAGTGCAGAAGTGTCAAGTTGTATCAAGGATAAGTCCAGGATCGTATTCCACAGGGACAATGGGTTATCAAAGCGTATAAAGGATTTGTGAGGAACAAATGAATCGAGTATGTGAGATGAAAATAAAATTAAAATGCTATGCCAAAAAAATAATTGAAATTGAATTTAGAGTTTCTAAAAAAAAATAAATTCAAATTAACAAACACTTGGGTTGGGTTTGAGATTCTTTTTATCTCGGATTCTAGATAATTTATCGATTAACAATCCAGTCAAGGAATTGATATTCGGAACATAAAAATTAAGCTCAAGTTTTTTTTCAATATTTTCTCAAGAAATTCTCTAATTTACTAGCCAAATTTATATTCATAATCAATCGAAAGAGACCTTGATAAATTCAAGCTTTTGTTGTGCCTTACGTCAACAACAAAACAAGAGCAAGAGCCGCAATCTTTTTTCCATTTGAATCCGACTAGTAATTTAGTGAAATCAACATTAAAATATATTGCATCAAACTAGAATCTAAAATAAATTAAATCTCATTCCACAACCCAAGCTTTAGTAATTAGTTACACATGATATTTTTAGTAAAAAAAATAAATCTAAGTGGAACCATATCAAAAACTAAGAAAATATAAATAAACTTTAGAATGTAATAAAAATAAAAAGTCTATAATATCAACTCGAAGAAATAAGACAAACTAAATTAAAGAAATAAAATTGAAACTATAACAAGGTAATAAACTTGAAACTAACAAGGTAACAAACTTGAAACTAACAAGGTAATAAACTCGAAAACTACAAAGGTAAAAACTCGAAAACAACAAAGTAAAACTTGAAACTAACAAAGTAATAAACTTCAAACTAACTCCAACAAGGTAATAAAATTGAAACTCCAAAAACTCTCCACTGCTTTGATGCCCTTTCTCTTCTGAGCTCTCTCCTATTTATAGGAGAGAGCATCCTACCATTTCTCAAGAGTGGGTGGCCTAACTTTGAAGAATGGTGGAGTGGGTGGCCTAACTTGGGAGTGGGTGGCCTAACTTTGAAGAATGGTGGAGTGGGTGGCCTAACTTGGGAGTGGGTGGCCTAACTTTGAAGAATGGTGGAGTGGGTGGCCTAACTTGGGAGTGGGTGGCCTAACTTTGGTGTGTGCTGTCCATTTTTCTTCTGCATATGCATGTGCTGCATCTTCCTTTTCTGCATGTCTGCATTTCTGCAGCTCCCTTGAGTTCCAGCCGTGAGTTCCATTCTCTTTTAGTATTTTCATAAATGCCCTGCAGTACATAAAAAATGTATTTCTTTCAAAGGCAAATATAGAACTTTATGTATATAAAATATTGACATTAATTAATTTGCATTCAATATTAGAATTTGATGCATAATTAAGTGTTCAATCTTTATTTGATAAAATAAATCACCCATTTAAACAACTTAATTATGCAATTCTAACCTTTTATCACACCCCCCAACTAGCTTTTTGCTAGACTCTAGCAAATAAAGCGAATGAATTCATGCAAAGGTCAACTTGAGAAATCTGAGAATCACATGCCATGAAAATAGATTTGTTGAGTTTAAGAACACTGGAGATAGATTAATCTGAATTTCGTATCAACTGAGAGATTTATACACAATTTAGTTAATCAACCAAGGGAATTACATGTAACAAGCTTGCTTTCTTTCAAGTGCATGGAAATGGGGTTAGAATTCCAAGATCGACTACCAGGAGACATTAACAGTTTCAATCACAACAATCAATCTGAGAAAACCACATGGTCTTACTCTAATTCAAAACCATTGTAGCGGTGGCTTTCACGCTATTACACTTTGAAAGGCGCCTACTTCTTTTGTANAATGGACCAGGTGAGGAAATAATTGCACGTAGTAACCCCAGTGCACACAAATGGTATTTTTACATAGCAGCTGTTGGAATGAAGCTTAAACTGCTAGACTTCTTTTGATCACACACTCTTTAAAACAAAGATTTATGTGATATACCTAAAAGGCTAGTCTCAACCTCGATTATTTTTTGAATTACTATGATTCATCTCATCACCATAATATTTGGGAATAATGAAGAGGGAAATGTATAGTTATCATCCAAACATTTACTTATTTCTAATAAGACCTCCCCCGATATGAAGCTACACATGTTTCCTAACAAAAGTTATAGATCTACTTGTCACTTTCATGTATCATGTATTTAAGCAGTAAAACATTCTTAGTTATCAAACATACCTGGGAGAATGCAATCGAATTTCAAACAGTACCAAATTAATGTGATGAACAGATGTACAAGATCAAGGCAATTTACTTGTGTTAAAAGCTATAGGTGTGCTTGGCACTAAAAGGTCTCTAATTTCTACAAATTCCCAAGTATAGCATTTAGTAACTAATCAAATTGCAAGAAGTTCCACGGTGGGATTATGTGTATGAATTTCAACCTAAAAAGTAAAGAGAAGTATGAACCAAAGAATTACAATATTTTCAGCTTTGTCATTTCTGAGATATATGGAGGGATTTTTCGAGAGATATTACAGCTCCTCAACATCCTGAACCAAAAGCCATAGTAAGCAAAATGTCAACAATATGTGCCCCGTTCCAATTGGAGAGATTTTTACTAACTACACATTGCTTACAAGTGTACCAGTCCTCCCATGTTTTGTAATGATGGAAAAGGTGAAACCTCTCCAATTAAGTCACTAATCCTTCTGCACAGAATTGCATCATTCACAGTGTTATTTTATCTTAAGTAATACAAATTTACCAATATAACAATCACAAGAACATATTGATGATGTTGTAGAGATTATGCAACTCAAGAGCAGTTCACTTAGAAGGAAGAACTCACAGCTTGGTCAAATTACTGAGGACTGAAATGCTAGAAGGAATTGGCCCCTTAAGACCACTGGCTTGAATCTCTCTGTAAGAACACAATTTTGGATGGATTAGATTGCAACTGAAGCTTCTAGGTAGAAGCGATTTACAGCGTATTGTATGAAAAATCACATACAATTCCAGAAGTTGTTTCCAGCTTTGAAAGAAATCTGGCATTCTTCCTTTGAAGTTGTTACTGCTAATCTTCCTACATAAGGGGCAAATGGAATATAGATTTGAAATAAATAACTAACATTTTCAAGGAAAAATCTGAAGTTCATGTTTGTAGGCTAAGGAATAGTTTACAACCACTTACAGGATTTTTAATCTGGTCAGATTTGTGAGAGCAGTGGGCAACTCTCCAGTGAGATTGTTAGCGTTAAGAATGCTGCATCCATCAGTTTGAAACTTAAGACTGGTTCAACTAACATACTGTTAATTTTTTAATAAAATCAATGAAAATATAGAAATAATTAAATGAATGTTATCTGGATAAAAATGAGGAAGGAAAGAACCACTGACAGAGTCTCTAAGTCAACCAAGTTTCCAAGCTCAGGGGGAATGGGTCCAGAAAACAGGTTGCTTTCTATGCTCCTGAAAGGGTCCTATAAGGTTACAGCAAGGCTAAACCAAGTGAAACTTCTCAATAATTTAACAGGGAGATCCAGAGCATACAGAAATTGAAGAGTAGTGATTTTTCCCAAGTAGTCAATACGTCCTGATAAGTTGTTTGCACTGATGGACCTGCACTTGATTCATTCCATTAATTCAGTAATTAGCTTTTACAGACTAACCATGGATGTGAAAGTTCAGTAAATTGTTTACAGAAACTCCAGCTTTGTAGAAGCCCATTCTCTTGGTATTGAACCACTGAGGTAGTTCCTATTGAGATCACTATAAGCAAGAGAAAAGTGTGCTGTTAGTATAGAAGTTTAAGGTCTTTTTGTGGTGTAATAACTACAAAATAGCTAAAGTATTTTCCTAATAGATAATTGGAAGGTCTTTCATACATTTGCTTAATGTAGGGTAGCTTCACCACTGCAGCTGGAAGTGTCCCTCCAAGATCCTGCCCTTTAAGAAATCTGCATGTCAGGAAGAAAAAAGCATATATTACAAATTACATGGGTAAAAATTTCAGATCCATTTCCTCGATAAAATTATATTGGATGACTTAAAAAAAACAGAGAGAAAGTTTAGGAAAACAAAGTGGGAGGTTTTCTCCACTACTAAACCAAATTACACATCATATTCATAAACTTATGCGAGCTAAGGGAGCGTACATCATAACCACGTGGCATACACCATTAGGATAGGAGCAATTGCAGTTGACAGTATTGTTGTGCAACGCCCTCTCTACTGAAGGTGGTGTTTTCCAGCTTGGGTGATTGCATGGATTTACGCTGAAGTTCCAGTCTTTCATCCCCAGTCGTGCAGCTATTTCTCGAAGGGCTTCCACTGCACACATCAAACAAATCATCCATAGCAGGATTTTAAAAAAGAAGGAAAAAGAAAAAGACCTGGAAAACAAAAGGTAAAATACTCATCAACAAGACGTAAATTATTGATAAGCATGCTGCTTGTGGAATGGAAGTTCTGATAGTGCCAGAAACTAAAGTTAGTTGGGCTTGTCCTTGCACTCCTAGATTCAAATAGGGTATCAATTCGTGTCCTGTGGAGATGCCCGGGGAATGTTCTTAGTGTTGGAGAAACTTTCTGAAGTTAAGGTCTGTTCCTCTTAATTCTGGCAAGCGCAACACTGGATATGAAAGGCAAACCTCATCTCCAAATATCTGGAACGTAAAAGGACCTCTCGTTACCAAATATGTTCCTAGGATATTTATGATACAACAATCCCACTACAATGATAAATTTCCAGGGGTCGTAAGAATTGGAGAGTGGGGCTGGCGTCCTGCTATATCGATTGAGCTGCTAAAAATGCAATATAATGTTCACAAATGCTACTGCCATTACCAAGCAATGACTTTGAAGATTCAGGAGCTTGAATTCCCTCAAATATGGAAAATCTTGCTAACTTCTAAGCGGGATGCCATCAGAGGAAGATCTATACGTGAAGCAAATCTGAATCACAGTCAGAAAGATTTTTAAGATGTGGAGATTTCCCCAGCTACTTTTTGAGTGATCACTAACTAATTTCTGTATCATGGTTATTCCCTGAATTTAAACACCTTGTTACTCTGTTTCTGCAGGCTGTCATAACTGAGGAAGGCTCTATCAGACGATATGTTAATTTTCAATTCTACTAAATTCCATCTCCATCAACTTGAGCTTACCCAAGAAATAAACAGATCATACAAATATCTTGAAACTCGAATATAACATATAAGCTAGAAAATACCTTCAGAATCTGGAAGACGCCCAGTTTGTGCTCTGACATTCTTAGGTCCTATGCACATGAGCAGTATAAGCACAAGAAAAGTAAAGGTGGTCTTTGAACTATGACTATGGCATGTCATCTTCTTCTCCACAGATCAACTTTGATTGCCGTATTCCTCGCTTACAAACTTGCACAGAAATGCAGATATATCATATATGTGCATACCATTAGAATTTATAAAAGAACCTTCGGCGGCTGGTAATTGCATAACAAACCAAATCCTCCCCTAGTTTCTCGATGTGGGCTCTACCGACCTTCTTCCGTGAACCGAATTTGATAACTGATCCAGACAGGCTGGAAGAGTAATGTTACGTAAATGCAAAAATGCACTGTAATTGTTTTGAAGAAAGTAAAATTTATTATTTTTATATATATATTTTTAAAGAAAGTAGAATTACACAGTTTATCAAAGTTTACACAGTTAAGAATCTCCCGAAGATGGTCCTCCATCCAAACTCTCTCCTCATGTACATTTGAAAATTTATTTTATTTATTGACGATCCTAAAACCTTATATTGATAAACGAATGAGCTCTAAGAAATTCACGAAGTGTTCAAAGTCAAAGTATGGAAAATCTTGACTTTTTGTTTTACAAGAGAGCTAATAATGAAGTTCCAAACTGCATCTTTTTTAAAAAAGAGTAACTTTTAGCCGGTTGGACCGATATTTACCAAATAATGCATTTCAATAAAAATGTGCTACTTGGTGCGTTTGGGTACGGAGAGGACCTCAACTCTTCTCAACACTTCTCACTACTATTTATTAATTTATTATTACTTTTCATTTACTTTTACTACTATTTATTACTGTTTACCTACTTTTTATTACTATTCATTACTTTATTATTATTTTTCACCTACTTTTTATTACTATTCACAACTCTCCTCAACACTTCTCAACTGTGTGACTTGTGAGTGATGATTGTACATAAAAAGTCTTTGTGAGTTTCAGTATCAAAACTTAACTATTAATGAAATGAAAGAGACATTTGAAATTCTTGCTATGAGAATTTAACCAGTGTCGTATAGTTGCCTCCGCCTCGAATGTGCTTCAAGTGTAGAAGTATCAAGTTGTATTAAGGATAAATTAAAGATCGTATTCCACAGAGACAAAGGATTATCAAAGCATTTGTGAGATTTTTCGTATAACAAGTGTGTCGACTACAAGAGATGAAAATAATTAAAAATACAATAAAATAAAATACATTATGAAAAATATTGAAGATAAGGTAAGAAAAAAAGTAAGAATTCAATTTCCGTAAAAATTTAATCAAAATTGAAATTAGAGTTTCTAATAAAAAAAGACAAATTAACAAACACTTGGATTGGGTTTGAGACTCTCTTTGTTTCAGATCTTAGATAATTTTTTCGATTAACAATCTAATCAAGGCATTGATAAACGGAAGATAAAAAGTTATGCTCAAGTTTTGTAATATTTTCTTAAGAGATTCTCTACTTTACTAGCTAAACACACATTAAGAATCAATTGAGAGAAGCCTTGATAATTTTCAAGCTTTTGTTGTGCCGTACGTCAACAATAAATTAAGAGCAAGAGCCGCAATCTATTTTCAATTCAAATCCGACTAGTAATATAGTGAAATTATTATTTATCAACAAAATATTGTATTCAATTAGAATCTAAAATAAATTAAATCTCATTCTACAATCCAAACTTAAGAAATGAGCTACATATAATATTTTTAACAGTAAATATAAGTCCAAGTTGAGTTATGACAAAATCTAAAAAGAACAGAAGAAAAAATTAATACCTAGCCCATTTACGAAACAGTGTTAAGAATGAAAATAAAAATCAACCGATGCTGAAAAAAAAAAAAAAAAAAGGGAAAGAAAGACGCCGACCGAGTCCCTTCTCGGTTCTCTACAGCAAGAAACGTAAAAGAAAAGAAGCTCCAAGTTCCCAACTTAAAGCAGGAAAAAGAAAAATATTAACCAGCCGACCTGCGTCCGAAAACCAACAAAAGAAAAATAAAATGAAGAGATAACTGAAAATAAATGCTCCCGGTCTAAGGTCTGCACCTCTACCAAGCTAACTACTCAAAAAAGTTAAAACATAAAAAACCCCCCAAAGGAGAAGAGCTAGCGCCGCCTCCTAGCAACTAAAACATGAAAGAAAGAAAGAAAAAATAATATCCTGTCCCTCCAGGTCTGCCAACGTAAAGTAAAATGAAAATAAATAAATAAAGCAAGAGGGAGAGTTCCCCGTGTACAACGAAAAAATAAACCCGACTGAAAAAAAAAATCCGAAACGCTCCTCCAGCTCAACGTAAAACTCCTCAAGCCTGCTGCTGCCCCCTTTGCCTTTTGCGTGATTTCCTCTACTGTCCGTGAGTCGTGCTCCCGCAGCTGCCCTTGCAGTCGGCTCCCTTCTCTCACTTGGTACCACCCGTATACATTTTGCATTAAGTTGAGATTTTTTAAAAATATATATTTTTTATAATATTTCTCTATTCTCGAAATGAATGTCACTTATGTATTTTTTTCTGAAAGAATATAAATACCCTGCAAAAAACTAAAGAAGAGTAATGCTATATACAATCGTAAAGTGTGTAATCGTTTTGAAAAAGTGTGAGGTCCAATATTAAAAAATTATTATTATTATTATTTTTACGTGAATATTTTATTTATTCACTTTTTTAAAAGTGATTATGTGGCGCTTACACACTTACGACTGTAAGTATCATTTCTCTTTGTTGAATCATTAATATCCTCCTAATGTATTTTAGATGAATCGTGCATTCATTTTGCAATAAAAACTTATGAATTATATTTTATCCAAAAATAGAAAGAAAGAAAAAGTTGGCAAAAGACTAAGTTGTTTGCTCTTCAAAAAATGGTCGTAATATTTGGGATTCTCACTTTTAGAGTAAGGATTGATTTTGGGATAACATGCACAAAAATCGAAGAAAGCATTATTCCTAACAAGTAGTAACACATTTACAACTTATTTACATATTCTTAAAAAGAAAATTAATTTTTTAATAATAGATTCTAATCTTTTTCAAAGTAACTACATAATCCTTCTACACTTTACAACTGTATCAACAAAATAATTATAGAAAGGGCTTAAAAAGGATTATCACTTACGATGTGTGAATCTAAACATTATCATAGTGATTTTGATCCTATTTTCTCTATTCAACACATTATATGGAGGTGTGCTTCTTTACAGCTGGGGATACCATATGACCCTCAGAGATCATGGAGAGCAACTGTGGAAGTATGGTTTCGGCGTGCGGCTCATTCGACTAAAAAAGGTACTTTGATTGCTCTTATTCCTATTATTGTGACTTGGTCTCTTTGGGTGTGGAGATGTAAAGCACGTATGGAAGGTAAACGAGTTGTTGTGAGTTCCCTCTGGAGCTCCATTAAGGTGGCAATTGCATAGGTGGGAGTCCGTCTACGTGCTAGTAGAAAGATGAATGATGGAGATGAAAGAGTGTTACAGTTTTTTTCTATTCCTTTGAAACCTGTGAAGAGAAAGGAAATTCTTTTTGTGAAATGGGTGAAACCAGCCATGGGTTGGTTTAAATTAAATGTGGATGGGAGTTCTTTGGGAAATCCAGGTCGAATGGGTGCAGGGGGTACTATTCGAGATGATAAGGGGAATCTTACTTGGGCTTTTGCAAAAGATCTGGGTCATGGCTCTAATAATGAAGCTGAGCTTATTGCTCTTTTTTATGGTCTCCAATACTGT
This sequence comes from Carya cathayensis, assembly GCA_011037825.1. Taxonomy (NCBI): domain Eukaryota; kingdom Viridiplantae; phylum Streptophyta; class Magnoliopsida; order Fagales; family Juglandaceae; genus Carya; species Carya cathayensis. The sequence continues at coordinate 602 of QGSO01000806.1, read as the reverse complement.
AAGGACCTATTCATTCGAAGAGTGGAGATTGAACTAGATTCATTGCTGGTGGTTCACTGGTTAGAAAAAGGGAGGTGTGGTATATGGTATCTTGAAGATTACTGGGAAAAGATTCAATCGTTTCTTGCTACTTTGGAGTTTAAGGTAAAACATACTTATCGAGAAGGCAATGCCGGAGCTGATTTTTTGGCTCGTATGGCGTCGGATCAGAAGAATGGTATGTGAAATTCGTATAATGAAATGCCTCATTTGCTCAAAGGGATTCTGAAAATTGATAAACTTGGCATCCCAGGGATTCGTTTATAGGTTTGAATAAGGTGTTTGTTCTTGGTTTTTTAAGTGCACTAGGTTTTTTCGTGTTGGTTTCTTGGTTTTTTTGCAGGCTATGTTTTGGTTTTTGTTTTAGGCTTGTTGGTTTTTTGGTTGTTTTGGTTTTTTTAACACTTGGTTTTGGGCTTGTTTTTTTTGTTATCTTGTATGCCCTCAAGTGTTTTTTTGTTACCACGGTTTTCCTCCGCCATAAGTGAGGCTTTTATTAATAAATTTGGGACAGGGCTGCTATGTGGGTGGCTACTGGCTCTTCGTATAAAAAAAAAAAAAAA
>QGSO01000805.1:21287-204682 GCA_011037825.1 Carya cathayensis | reverse complement strand
ATATGACACCCCAAACCCCACTTGGGATTCGACTGTAGGTTGAAGTGTTGGGATATGGAACACAAGATCACATATCCCATTCATGATAGTTAAGGATGCAATGCAACTGGCATGCATCTAACAATATGCAATAAACACGTCAAATTTTTTTTTCTTTTTGTGAGCTGGTTTTTCCCTATAATGTTTTTAGTTGGTTTTATTTTTTCTTTGAAGAGGAAGATCGACGATTATGGTCAAAGGTAGGGGTTGCAATGGTGGCGGAAGGTGAGGAGGAGGAGGAGTAGCACCTGAGAAATCCAATTATGGAGCATGTGCCAGTAGAGGTGGTAGAAGTTGTGAAGCAAAAGAGGTGTCTGAAAGGCTATGAGCTCACCTTCAAAGCCTCCATTACAGTTGTCCGCTAATGCTTCCTCTTTCTTTTCCCCTTATAGAGTTTATCCCATACTCATCCTACTATTTCTCTACCATCGAATTCAATATTTTCAAGCTGTAGAATGACATTGCTGCAGGCATGGTATTGGAGGTTAGGGTTTGAGAGAACTGACAAGTAAGAAGGAATTAATACTCGGTCGGTTTAACACAAAAACTCAAATGATTTTCTCAGATTGGTGAACCGATTATTAGTAATCTGTCATATCCCAGGTTGAGTCAGGACACTTGTGTTGCCGGGTCATATGCACAGGCTTAGGTCGAACGTTAAAGATGAAGTGGTGAAAGTTGAGATTTTTTTTATGCATCCAATTAGTGAGAGAAAACTGATAAAATGAAGTCATATTTAGGCAACAAAGGTGCGCTTCACCAAGTGACAATGGAATTAATTGAATCACAACTAGAATGGGAAGGTCACAACGATGTAGTTCAGTTCAAGATTGATCCTTCTATAAACAATAAAAATAAATTAAAAAAAAAAGAAAAGAAAAAAAGTTATGAATAAAGTTCTAACTTTTTGTAAAGAAAAAACAACCCCAAAATATTCTTGTCGGAACACTAATTGAGTTGCCCAATGATTTCATTAAGTTCGACAAAGAGGTTGGCTGTTGGCTTACAAAAACTAAATAAATAATCTATGGAGCCAAAACGTTTTTCCTTTTCTTTTAGTTTTAAGCCCATTTAAAAAAAATAAAAATAAAAAATCTTTTCCAACCCAACCACATAGATTTAAGTTCTCATCTCCACACTTCTAACGAGCATTCGTTCTAATGGTAACTAAAATCAATAAGACCACTAAAGTCCACCAAAATCATAATTGAAGTTGACTCCAATCCTAGCTCGTCTATCCAATCATATTGTCAACTTAGATCAATAATAATTCTTGAAGTTTGTAAAACCAATAATCTTAAATCTGAAAAGAATAATTTCTTTCTTAAAATCTACCAAATCTATAATCTTAAATATGATAATATATCAATTAACATAACATGAAAAATCCACTGGTTAAGGTCGTCCAGCAGTTCAATAAAATATAAATTGTGGCGCTTGATCAAAGCCTACGTACTGAAATTCGCATAATCTGAAACCTCCAATCATATCCGAACTCCTTTCTTTCAACCAGCAATCTTAAACTTGACATTGAGTCAAACTTACGTAGTAATTTTTTTTTTAAGAATCTAAACCTCATATTTGATAAGTACATATATTATAGTCTGTCAAATCTGAAACATAGTGTTCATTCAAACTTACGTACAACTCTTAAATCTGAACCTAAATTCTTATATAAAACCTCAAATGTCACGAAACCAGCTTTTAAAATTCACAAAGTCTACCTCAAATTTCATAGACCATATTTCCTAAAGCCTGCCGATTCTAAAACCTTAAATATCAAGGAATCATTTATTGCACTCCGTAATCAAAACTAAAAATTATTTTCTAAAGACCTCAGCTATCCCAAACCTCAAATTAAGTCTTTACCTGGAGGTCCGAAGAGTTAACTCTTATCACGTAAAATTGTCTTCTAACCACAAAGTATATATGCCAAATTTCTCTATAAAACAAATACATATTGTTTCACATCAATTACTCTAGTATAATTAATCTAAGATATCACAAAGTCTCAAAACGTTCCAATAACCCAAGTTTTACCCATGCTTCCTATTCTATTCTTGATCCTCAATTGAAACATCCAAAACATTTGAAAATATTGTAGAGATAAGGGGAGAGTTATCAACAACTCAGTAAACAAAGAATATATACTAGTATGTAAACATGAGCATTTACACAGTTCAAAATGTAGAACAAAACATTTACTTTCAGAATGCATAATCAAAACGTGTTATCAAAATATCAGAGTGAAACTTTCAGAAATAACAGAACAGATCAGAAACAGAACGTCATGCCAAAGGTTTTCAGATACCACATCATATCAAAACAGAGTACTAAACAAATTCAAATCATTTCAGATATTCAAAAACAAATTCAGAACATCTTCACATCACATTCACAAATTTTCAAATTTCAAATTTTCTCTTTTTACAAAGTTCAGAAACAAAATTCCAAAAATTAACTCATGTTTCACCAGTCATGTCAGAAAAATATTTTTATTTTCTTAAACATATTTTATGAGTAATGCATAACACATAACTGAGGTTATTTCACATTTCTTTTCAAAATATAACAGGCAAATTTTTCACAAATCAACCTTAGTCCATATATTTTTATGCAAAGCTTAGCATATGAACCCCTCTTACCTAGACTTTTTAACTTCTCTGAATTTTTTCATAACGGTGTCGAGGGAGTATAAATAACGGTGTCAAGGGAGTATAAATCATCATCACCTATAAAATAGTCACGTAACTTCCAAAAATTTACAATTCAACACGTAGTTTGTAATTAAAACTTGAGAAATTAAAAAAACATATATTTCTCTGATGTCTAAAATCCTCGAAATTCTAAAATATCGTTACTACCCGAAATACTTTGATTTCTTATAATTTCTCTGAATGATGATGTGATTAAACTCTAAAAATATCCTTAAATTCTAACCATCTACTTTCTTTTAGTTTTAATCATGAGGATATGCTACCAAATGCTATAGCTATTTACTATGCAAGGGCATACATGTAAATTACTTTCTAAAAGGCTTAACTATGGATGTATTTGTTATTTAACAAGTGAAGAGCACTAGTATTCGTTCTGTTATATGCATCTTCAAAATCACATCTTTTGCATATAAAGAAAAACCATATATTGGATTATGCATATTTGAACCAAATAATAATAAAATATTATTATTTTTTATTTTTTTTCTTAACATTATTATTTTTATATATTTTACAATTAGCACAATGTACTCAGAAATACCAATTCCATATATCTAAATATTACCAATTTCATATATAAAATGACCAATTTTATCAATAAATATTAATATATACTAAAAAATAATTTGTATCATTAACTTGATACAAATTTCATATATCAAAATCATCTTAATACAAATTTCACAAAATTGATTTAAATGGGAAGGAGATAGGAAAAAAATGTTTGGAGAGTGAATGTTGCTTCTTCAAACTTGAAGAAACACTATTAATAGCTATGCAAAATTTTGAAGATGCATAATCCAATATACACCAATTTAGAGAGATATTATGCAAATATGAAAATACATATGAAGATGCATAAGCCATTGCCAATACTCAGGAGACAGACTTATGTACAGGCAGAGTATGCATGTGATGTGAGTCATGGGTTTGGCCATGAACCTCTGGCGTGGGTGAGCAACAATGGTTCTCCTAGGCTGCAGAGCTTGAAAATGCGATAGAGAGAGAGAGAGAGAAAGCTAACATGCATGAGGGAGAGGAAGGAAATTATCGAGAGGGGTGGTTTGGCTTAGGCTATGCAACCGTGAGGTGGGGAGGGTGGTTCATGGTTGGTGTCCGATGATGGAGACCTGTTTTCCTTGCGAGTAGAAGTGGCCAAGTGGCTGAGATAACCAATAGCTAGTTAGAAATGTGATATCGAAAGAGGGAGAGATTGTGTGTAGCGACGGTAGCCTACATTGTTCCTACTGTGTTTGAATTGTGGCAAACCGTGTTAAAAACATAATAGAAACTCGAAATAAAGAGATGGTGAGCACTGAAGTTCCTTTCTCATTGACATGTTTTAATGATACAAAAATAATAGATATATATACATTACAAAAGCTAGAAACAAAGAGTCCTAAAATTAACTTTTGATCTTCTATTTGTGTACAAGTAATCAACTACAACAGTATGGACAACAACAGAGGTAATGCTTTTACATCGAGCTTCTTGGTGTCTGCATTCTATTGTAGCTAGGTAATTCATAATTCAGACTTGCTTTTCTATGCCAGTGCCTTTTTACTTTACAGCTGCCTTTTCAGTTCATGTATGCTGCAATATGCTTTTCATCCACTTTTTCTACTGCATGTATTTCTTATGTGATGTCGTATGGTTGCTCAGTTACTTTGTATTCCTTTTGTTTATGATCCTTCCCATCACACCTCATTTCGTGAGACTCCCCCTCAAGATAGGCATAGATGTTTAGGATTCTCATCTTAGACAATAGAAACTGAAAATGAGAGGATGATAGAGCTTAGTGAAGATGTCTGTCAACTGGAATTTTGAGGCTATGTGGACAGGGCTAATGACTCTAGTTAGGACATTTTCTCGAAAAAAATGGCAGTCCAACTCTATATGCTTAGTTCTTTAATGGAAAATAAGATTCTTGGTGATGTGGATGGCTACTTGGTTGTCACAAAACAAGAGAGTAGATTGTGTATGGTTAATGTTGAATTCTTTCAACAAACCAAGAAGCTGCATGATTTCACAACTTGTTGAAGCTAATGCCCTATATTCTGCCTCAGATGAGGACCTAGAAACAGTCACTTGTTTCTTTGGTTTCCAGCTTATCAATGAATCCCCAATGAATATGCAAAAAGCTATATTAGATCTCCTAGTCTCGAGGCAAGTAGCTTAATCAGAATCACTATATGTTTTTAAGTGTAGACATGATCTTGATGATAAGAAAATCGCTTAGCCTATGAAACCCTTGAGACATCTGAGAACTCTATAAGTTGAATGCATGTGAGTTTGTGAGGGTTTGTCCATTAATTTACTTAAGGACATCAACAACATAAGTGATATCTGGCCTAGTGATTGTTAAGTAAATGAGCTAGCCAACGAGTCTTCTATAGGATGTAGGGTCTTGCCAAATTTCATGTGTGGTGTGGCTCAACTTGTGGTTCAATGCAATGGGTGTAGAGACAGTTTTGGTACCAAGCGAGCCTGCATCTTCCAAGATCTCGAGAGTATATTTCATTTGAAAAATGTTGATTCTAGAGGATGATCTTGCAACCTCTAATCCTAGGAAATATTTAACTGATCCTAAATCTTTTATTTTGAATTTGCTATGAAGATGCTATGAAGATGAACCTTGAGTGAATTGATTTCTTCTTGAGAATCACTTCCCACTATGATGCCTTCCACATACACTAAGAGAGCTATAAATCCTTTTTGACTAACTTTAGTGAATAGAGAATAATCAGATTTGGATTGATGAAAACCAATGGAAGTGAGTGAATTAGAGAACTCTGAGAACCACTACCTTGATGCTTGCTTAAGTCCATAGAGAGACTTGTTTAGTTTGCATACTAATTTCTCCCCCTCAATCTGTTCTCTGTGGAGTTGGTATTTGTTTGAGCTGTAAAATTGCATATTTTAGCTATTTAAAATCAATGTATTTCAACTGTTTCGTGACATTATTGCTGGTTTTAGTTGGAAAAATAGTTAATAAGCATAAATTCGAGTTGTGATTTTTAATTGATTAATATCATGTTTATGCTTAATTTTATAACTATGATTTAAGTAGACAATATTTCTCACATATATAATATATTTATAATAATCTACTTTTCTTTTTAATTTATTTCGAGTGTTATTTTCTTATTTTCAGTTTAAATAAAATTCACTTTGGATCCCACCAAAAGTGCATACTAATTGAGAGGAATGAAGAGGAGGAAGGAGTTTGGCAGCACGCTATCTATATATATATATATGTGTGTGTGTGGCTGGTGAGCAAAGGAATAAAGGGAGAGTTGGTGGTGTTTGACTTGAGTAGAGTTGGTGAGGAATTTCGGTGCTGAAATTGAAGACCTTGGAGTCGTGCTTAACTTGGATTGCTTGATCTTCACGAAGTCTTGAAAAGAAAGAGTATCGACTGGGATTAATTTGTGAAAGAAAGGAGTAATAGAGATGTGCTGGAGTAATTTAATTGGTTGGAGTGAAGAAAGAAGTGAAGTAGGTGCTTGATTGAGAAAAAGAGTGTGTCGGCTGGAACTAAAACTCAACACATGCACATGCAACAGCAGGAAAAGTGGACAGCAACACATAGCAAAACAGCAGCAGCAGCAGCTCACGGCACATGCAGAAATTAAACACATGCAGATTCACGGCTACACAGTTACACAAGCAGAAAGTGGAATCACTCGGACAACATCATTCACAAAGCAGAAAATGATCACAGCTCACAGCTCACAGCTCACAAATGCAGAAAACAGGAAAAGCAAAGCACCACACATGCAGAAAATAAATGCAGAAAAATAAATAAAAGCCAAGCAGATGCATCACTCGGACAGCAGTGCAGCAAACCGAAAATGCAGAAATCAAAAGCATAAAACTTTGGACAGCTCACACATGCAGACAATGAAGAAACACAAAGCAGAAAATAAAAGGAAAGCAAATCACATGGACAACAACTCATCAACCAGCACATGCAGTAGAAACATGCATCAGTCACGAAAAAGAAAAGAAAGAAAACATGCACATGCAGCAAATGAAGGAGCACATGCAGAAAGCAAAGCAACTCATGGCACCTTCACCTCAATACAAAAAAGTCAATTAGAACATGCAGAAAATGGCAAGCTGGAATTCACAGATGGAAAATAAATCAACAAGCACATGCAGGAAAACAGAAAATTGAAACTCAGCACAAAGTCAAAACACATGCAGCATCACTCACGGTTCACATGCAACTGATCGGGCTCCAGATTTTGTTTTTTTTTTCTGTTTGTTTTGTTACTTTATTGAGTTGGCTATAAGGTTGAAAACCCTATAAAACCAACGGGAGGCAGCAGAAGGGGAGTATGTTTTTTTTCTTTTCTTGAGATAGCAGACCGGGAGAGGGGAAGATAGCAGACGGAACCAAGAGTTATTTTTTTTTCTGTTTTCAGTTTTTCTTTTTCCTTTGGGCAGTTTCTTTTGTTTTCTTTTCGTACTTGTTAGTTTAGAACTTAAGTACGGCTGGAAGTTATTTTATCTTCATTTTTCTTATCTTTTCGTCTACGTTGGCAGCTTTTAATTTGAAGACTCGGATTCATTTTTTTGCTTTACGTTTTAATGTTTTTTCAGTTATTATTTCAGAAGATTTATTTTTAGTTTTATTATTTTTTTTGTTGCTCAGTTTTCTTTCCTAAGTTTTTAGTTGAGCCGACGTGGAGTTCTTGGTTTTATTTGTTTTATTTATTTATTTTACAGATTTTATCATGACTTCACTTAGGTTTATTTTTGTTACTAAAAATATCATGTGTAACTAATTTTTAAAGCTTGGGTTGTGGAATGAGATTTAATTTATTTTAGATTCTAGTTTGATGCAATATTTTGTTGTTTAATGTTGATTTCACTAAGTTACTAGTCGAATTTTAATAGAAAATAGATTGCGGCTCTTGCTCTTGTTTTGTTGTTGACGTAAGGCACAACAAAAGCTTGAAATTATCAAGGTTTCTTTCGATTAATTATAAATATAAATTTGGCTAGTAAATTAGAGAATTTCTTGAGAAAATATTGCAAAAACTTGAGCTTAATTTCTTATCTTCCGAATATCAATACCTTGACTGGATTGTTAATCGAGAAATTATCTAGAATCCGAAATAAAAAGAATCTCAAACCCAACCCAAGTGTTTGTTAATTTGCCTTTTTGATCATAAACTCTTATTTCAATTTCTATTATTTTTTTGAATTGCCTTTTAATTTTATTTTCATCTCTCATACTCGATTCAATTGTTACCCAAAATCCCGTATACGCTTTGATAACCCATTGTCCCTGTGGAATACGATCCTGGACTTATCCTTGATACGACTTGACACTTCTACACTTGGAAGCACATTCGAAACCGAGTCAAGTTTTTGGCGCCGTTTCCGGGGACAACTGGTGCTTATCAGAGTATATTTTTTTTTCCTGAGAGGATGTTTATGGAGCTGTGAACCTCTTCACAGCCTGGGTGATATCTTTACCTCTCATTTTAATTGTTTACTTTTATCTCATTTTGTGCTGAAGTTGCATGTCTGGTTGGGCTAGAGATAGCACATATAGACTTGCTAGGACTGAATCATCGACCTCATCATCTGTTTCTATTAATTTAGCATTTGAATCATCAGTTGACACTCATAGTAAAATGGCTGATGAAAATGAACATCATGATAGGGAAGTGGATAATCCAAACAGGACACTTGGAGAATATCTTCAGCCTGTTAGGACTAGCACACCTTCTTGCATCATTTTACCTCTTAATGCAAATGCTTTTAATTTCAAACCTGGGATGATTCCATTGTTACCACACTTTCATGGTATGGAATCTGAGAACCCCTACTTGCATATCAAAGAGTTTGAAGAAGTGTGTTCCACATTCATGGATAGAATATGCAGTGAAGAGGTCATAAGATTGAAACTGCTTCCATTTCCTTAAAAGACAAGGCTAAGACATGGTTGAATTCCTTAAGACCAAGATCCATTGGGACTTGGCAAGAAATGCAAACTGAATTTTTAAAGAAATTTGTTCCCATGCATAGAACCAATACCTTGAAAAGACAAATCATGAATTTTTGCCAAAAGGATGTGGAAACATTTTATCATTGTTGGGAACGATTCAAAGACCTTTTAAATGCATGTCCTCATCATGGATATGAGAATTGGAGGGTCATCAGTTTTTTTTATGAGGGGTTGCAACCAAAAATGAGACAATTTGTGGAGACCATGTGTAACGGAGCGTTTTTTAACAAAGAACCTGAGGAATCTTTTGAATATTTTGATTATCTAGCTGAAAATGCACAATCATGGGATACATCTGATATTCATGATAGGTCAGAAAGTTCGAGGACAATTTCAGGGGGTGGGAAATATAATCTGAGGGAAGTAGATGATCTGAATGCTAGGTTGGCTATGATTTCTAAGAAATTAGAAACCATAGAACTGAAGAAAGTGAATGAAGTACAAGCTGTACCTCAGATTACCTTGAGCTGTAATATTTGTGAGGGCCAAGGGCATTCAACTAGTGATTGCCCAACCATTCCAGCTTTTAAAGAAGTTCTTTTGGATCAACCTAATGCTGTTAATATGGTTGCTAAATCTTTTTCAGGTCCTTATTCCAACACTTACAATTCGGGATGGAGAAATCACCCTAATTTTAGTTGGAGGGGTGAACAAGCTGCTGTACCTGCAACCAACATAGCTGGTCCTTCACAATTTGCACCCTACACTACTCCAGGAGGTTCAGGACCATCTCAATATGCCAACCACATGGTACCAGTCAGAAAAAGAATCTTGAAGACAATTTCCAGCAATTATCCACCAACTTTCAGCAGCTGTCCACCAATTTTCACAATTCATGCAAAGTCAAGCTGCTATCAAAGTCAAAATTCACAAGCAATTGCTGACATTCGAGGGTCAGTCACAAGGTTGACCACAACCATGAGCGTCTCAAGAGAAAGGGAAGTTCCCTGCACAATCTCAGCCTAATCCCCAAGGCCAAAACCAGCAATTTCAAAGTATGGCAGGAGATCCAAATGTCAAGCAAGTCAAGGCTATTACAACCTTGAGAAGTGGTAAGGTGATCGGCATTCCCAGATCAAGAGGTAGAAAAGAATGGTAACATTTCTAACCCTCCTTCTGAAAATGAGGCACATGTCCTTTGGAATCTAAAATGTCCCAAGCACTACACCTGCACCTTTTCCTCAAAGGTTAACCCTTTGCACAAAGATAAGCATCACGCTGAAATCCTTGAAATTTTTAAGCAAGTTAGGATAAATATACCATTGTTGGATGCTATTCAACAGATTCCTACTATGCTAAATTTTTAAAGGATTTATGCACCGTAAAAAGAAAATTAAATGTGCAAAAGAAAGCTTTTCTTACTGAGCAGGTTAGTGCTATTATCCAAACCAACACTCCTCCCAAATACAAGGACCCAGGATCCCTACCATAGCTTGCATGATAGGGAACTCAAAAATAGGTCAAGCATTATTAGACTTAAGGTTCCAGTGTGAACTTATTGCCTTATAATGTTTATGTTCAGCTTGGATTGGGTGAGTTGAAATCTACTTCAATCACATTGCAATTGGCTGATAGGTCTATAAAGATTCCTAGAGGTGTTGTGGAAGATGTTTTGGTTCAAGTAGACAAATTCTACTATCCAGTAGACTTTGTCGTACTCGACATGCAATTGACTAATCATTCTACTTTCCAAGCACCGGTTATCTTAGGAAGACCTTTCTTAGCTACTTCTAATGCACTCATAAATTGTAGAAGTGGAGTTTTAAAATTGAGTTTTGGAAATATGACCTTGGAGCTAAATATTTTTAATCTTTGCAGGCAACCGCAAGAAGTTGGAGAAGTCCATGAAGTGAATTTGCTGGAAACTTTCATTGATGAAAATTCTGCACATTACTTTCAACTTATTGATTCTTTAGAGGAATTTGAAGAAGATTTGAAAATATTTGATAATATTAATGACTCATCTCTTGTTTCCTCGATAGGTCAGCAAGTTACACCACCATGGAGGCCAAACTTTGAGCAACTCCCACCATTGACATCAACTCTCAAGCCTTCGGAGGAGCAATCCCCAACTTTGGACTTCAAACCTCTTCCATTGGAGTTGAAGTATGCCTTCTTAGGACCACAAAGCACTTTCCCTGTGGTAATTTCTTCTCACTTAACTCGTGAACAAGAAGATAAATTGCTTGATGTGCTTAAGAAGCATAAAAAGTCTATTGGGTAGACAATGGCTGATATAAAAGGTATAAGTCCCTTGGAGTGTACCCATAGGATTTATTTAGAAGATGATGCAAAGCCTTCTAGGGAAATGCAAAGAAGGTTGAATCCCACAATGAAGGAAGTGGTTAAAAATGAGGTGTTGAAATTGCTTGATGTGGGTATCATTTACCCCATCTCGGATAGCAAGTGGGTAAGTCCCATTCACGTAGTTCCAAAAAAATCTGGGCTTACCATTGTTAAAAATGATCAAGATGAATCGATTCCTACCAGAATTCCTACTGGTTGGCGCATGTGTATTGATTATAGGAAGTTGAATGCCGCCACTAGGAAAGATCATTTTCCTTTGCCTTTCCTTGATCAAGTGTTAGAAAAAGTCGCTGGACATGCTTTTTATTGTTTCTTAGATGGGTTCTCCGGTTACTATCAATTGGAAATAGCACCAGAGGATCAAGAAAAGACCACCTTTACTTGTCCCTTTGGTACTTTTGCTTTCAGGAGAATGCCTTTTGGTTTATGCAATGCACCAGCAACTTTTCAAAGATGCATGCTTAGCATTTTTTCTGACATGATTGAGAACACTCTAGAAGTGTTTATGGATGATTTTTCTGTATTTGGTGATTCATTCGAGGTTTGTTTAACCAATTTACAAGCTGTTTTGGCCAGGTGTGAAGAGAAGCAGTTGCTACTTAATTGGGAGAAGTGCCATTTCATGGTGCAACAGGGCATTGTTCTAGGACATGTTGTTTCATCTAGAGGACTTGAAGTAGATAGAGCAAAAATCGATTTGATTTCTAAACTTCCTACACCTAAGTCAATGAAAGACATTAGATCTTTTCTTGGGCATGCGGGTTTTTATAGGAGATTTATCAAAGACTTTAGCTCTACTTCTAAGCCTCTATGTAAGCTATTGATGAATGATGTAAAATTTGATTGGACACCCGAGTGTCAAGAAGCTTTTTGTCGGCTTAAAACTTTGCTAACCACTGCTCCGATTCTTCAACCTCCTGATTGGTCACTTTCTTTTGAAATCATGTGTGATGCAAGTGATTTTGCTATAGGAGCTGTTCTTGGACAGCGTAAGAACAAACTTCCTTATGTCATTTACTATGCAAGTAAAACTTTGAATTTTGCTCAAAAAAATTATTCTACTACTGAAAAAGAATTACTTGCTGTAGTATTTGCTTTAGAGAAGTTTCGTGCATATATTCTTGGTTCTCCTATAGTCATCTTTACTGACCATGCAGCTCTCAAGTATTTATTGACAAAGAAAGATGCAAAACCAAGGTTGATTAGATGGATACTTTTACTCCAGGAGTTCAATATCATCATCAAGGACAAGAAAGGAGTAGAGAATGTGGTAGCCGACCATTTGTCTAGGCTCACAGTTGCTGAAACTGAACAACCAACACCTGTTCTTGATTCTTTTCCTGATGAACATCTTATGTTGGTTGAAAATTTGCCTTGGTTTGCTGATATAGTTAATTTTCTGGTGACAGGACAAACACCACCTCATTGGAGCGCTCAAGATATACGAAAATTCATGCATGAGGTGAGATCGTTCTTTTATGATGATCCTTACCTTTTCAAGTATTGTCCTGATCAAATCATTAGAAAATGTGTGCCTGAGCATGAAATGCAAGCTGTCCTTTCTTTTTGCCATAGCGAGGCGTGTGGGGGTCATTTTTCTGCACACAAGACAGTTGCAAAAATTTTACAAAGTGGTTTTTATTGGCCTCATATGTTTAAAGATGCATATAGTTTCTGCAAAACTTGCGAGTCATGTCAGAAATTAGGTGCTGTCACGAAAAGGAACATGATGCCTTTAAAACCCATTTTGGTCATAGAGATTTTTGATTGTTGGGGAATTGATTTTATGGGGTCATTTCCTTCTTCTTTGGGTTATTTGTACATCTTAGTGGCCATTGATTATGTTTCAAAATGGGTGGAAGCCATACGATGTAGAACAAATGACCATAAGGCGGTGCTTAAATTTTTGAAGGAAAATATTTTTGCTAGATTTGGCATGCCTAAGGCAGTCATAAGTGATAACGGCACCCATTTTTGCAACAAGCCTTTTGCTGCCCTCTTGCATAAGTATGGCATTCACCATAAAATTTCTACTCCATATCATCCCCAAACAAATGGCCAAGTTGAACTTGCTAATAGGGAAATTAAGACCATTTTGGAAAAAACTGTGAGTCCAAACCGAAAGGATTGGTCTTTGAAATTAACCGATGCATTATGGGCATATAGGACTGCATATAAAACTGTTTTGGGTATGTCTCCTTATCGGTTAATCTATGGTAAGGCTTGTCACCTCCCTGTTGATCTTGAACACCGTGCATTTTGGGCAATCAAAAAGTTTAATTCTGATCTTGATCAAGCTGGATCTTTGAGGAAATTACATCTTTGTGAATTAGAGGAACTTCGGAGGGATGCTTATGATAATTCTAAGCTGTCCAAGGAACGCATGAAGTCTTTCCATGATAAGCGTATTCCAAGAAAATCATTTGAGCCTAATCAACAGGTTTTACTCTACAATTCTCGACTTCATTTGTTCCCTGGCAAGTTAAGATCCCGATGGAGTGGCCCCTATTTGGTTAAAACAGTTTTCCCTCATGGTGCTATTGAGGTTGTCAATCCTCAAAATGGAAATGCTTTTAAGGTTAATGGTCAACGGCTCAAGCCTTTTATTTCTAACTTTGCACCTGAGGAATCTACTCTACATTTGCTTGATCCTAATTGATGGTTCTGGATTTATCCAGTTCTTTTCATTGCTTTCTTTTGTTTTTCAGTTTTTATTTTTACTACATTCCTTTCAAAGCTGTTCAGGTACTTCCTTTTCCTCTTTCCTTCAGTTTTTCTTTGAATATTCGGTTTTTCTTTTAGTTGTTTTGCCCCTGAACTGCTCTCTTTGTGTAAATTCCTTCATTTCTCTTACATCATTGAGGACAATGCTACAATCTAGTTGGGGGGTGGAAGAGAATTTATTTCTCTGTTTGCATGCCTTAGACACATTTTGGTCCACCTTGGGGAGTACTAGTAATGAGTTGAAAGCAAATTAAATTCCCCATTCTTGAATTTTACATGCTGAAAAAAATATATATAAAAAAAAAATAATAATAATAATAATAAAAATAATAATAAAAAAAAATTTGTGAGGAGTATTGAAACATAAATGATTAACACATACTTCTGGCATTTTTTGTGAAATTTGAGTATCTTGGTGGAGTAGTTGAGCGGAATTATTTTGTGAAGATTTATTTTCAACCCTAAGCATAGAGCAAGACTTATGATGCATCACAATTTGTTAAAGAGTGACTTGAAACACCGGGAGGCGATATTTACAGCAATGAGAATTAGTATGATTTATATAGAATGAAGGGCAAGTTTTGAAAGAACATTTTGCACATGCTTACACTTGTAGTGTTCCTCACTAATGTTCATTGATTTAAAATAGGAGAAGTAAACTGCAGGACTACCGAGCCATGCCAAAAAAAAAAAAAAAAGCAATAAAGGCGACTTAGTGAAATTTCCCAAGTATAAAAGGGCTAGAAACAGTTACCCAAGACTTTGGGGGTTGAGTGTTCAACCTTTAAAAACAGAGCTGGCGTGAAAACTGCTAGTCCCTTAGGCTTTGAGGTAGTTAGAATCAATAATGATTAATCTTAAGGTTGAAAAATCCTTTGATAAATCATGCTTATTAATGAGGAACACACAGAGGTTTAGCCACACACACATATCTGAGTTCTAAGACATTTGCCCCAATTCTACGTGAACAATTGTTGAGATTTTTCTTGTGGATACAACTCCTGGTGTTGAGTAGTCATGAATCGATTTTTTGTGAGAATTCAGAATTATGCTTGATTGTTTTCGTTTGAATTTCGAGCTTTATGCAATGTTCATCTCAATTAATTTTCACTATTTTGCTCAAGGGTTAGCAAAAAGCTAGTTGGGGGGTGTGTTTGAGCTGTAAAATTGCATATTTTAGCTATTTAAAACCAATGTATTTCAACTGTTTCGTGACATTATTATTGGTTTTAGATGGAAAAATAGTTAATAAGCATAAATTCGAGTTGTGATTTTTAATTGATTAATATCATGTTTATGCTTAATTTTATAACTATGATTTAATTAGACAATATTTCTTCACATATATAATATATTTATAATAATCTACTTTTCTTTTTAATTTATTTTGAGTGTTATTTTTTTATTTTCAGTTTAAATAAAATTCACTTTGGATCCCACCAAAAGTGCATACTAATTGAGAGGAATGAAGAGGAGGAAGGAGTTTGGCAGCACGCTATCTATATATATATATGTGTGTGTGTGGCTGGTGAGCAAAGGAATAAAGAGAGAGTTGGTGGTGTTTGACTTGAGTAGAGTTGGTGAGGAATTTCGGTGCTGAAATTGAAGACCTTGGAGCCGTGCTTAACTTGGATTGCTTGATCTTCACGAAGTCTTGAAAAGAAAGAGTATCGACTGAGATTAATTTGTGAAAGAAAGGAGTAATAGAGATGTGCTGGAGTAATTTAATTGGTTGGAGTGAAGAAAGAAGTGAAGTAGGTGCTTGATTGAGAAAAAGAGTGTGTCGGCTGGAACTAAAACTCAACACATGCACATGCAACAGCAAGAAAAGTGGACAGCAACACACAGCAAAACAGCAGCAGCAGCAGCTCACGGCACATGCAGAAATTAAACACATGCAGATTCACGGCTACACAGCTACACAAGCAGAAAGTGGAATCACTCGGACAACATCATTCACAAAGCAGAAAATGATCACAGCTCACAGCTCACAAATGCAGAAAACAGGAAAAGCAAAGCACCACACATGCAGAAAATAAATGTAGAAAAATAAATAAAAGCCAAGCAGATGCATCACTCGGACAGCAGTGCAACAAACCGAAAATGCAGAAATCAAAAGCATAAAACTTTGGACAGCTTACACATGCAGACAATGAAGAAACACAAAGCAGAAAATAAAAGGAAAGCAAATCACATGGACAACAACTCATCAACCAGCACATGCAGTAGAAACATGCATCAGTCATGGAAAAGAAAAGAAAGAAAACAAGCTGGAACTCAGACCAAACACGTGCACATGCAGCAAATGAAGGAGCACATGCAGAAAGCAAAGCAACTCACGGCACCTTCACCTCAATACAGAAAAGTCAATTAGAACATGCAGAAAATGGCAAGCTGGAATTCACGGATGGAAAATAAATCAACAAGCACATGCAGGAAAACAGAAAATTGAAACTCAGCACAAAGTCAAAACACATGCAGCATCACTCACGGTTCACATGCAACTGATCGGGCTCCAAATTTTGTTTTTTTTTTCTGTTTGTTTTGTTACTTTATTGAGTTGGCTATAAGGTTGAAAACCCTATAAAACCAGCAGGAGGCAGCAGAAGGGGAGTACGTTTTTTTTCTTTTCTTGAGATAGCAGACCGGGAGAGGGGAAGAGAGCAGACGGAACCAAGAGTTATTTTTTTTTTCTATTTTCAGTTTTTCTTTTTCCTTTGGGCGGTTTGTTTTCTTTTCTTTTCGTACTTGTTAGTTTAGAACTTAAGTACGGCTGGAAGTTATTTTATCTTCATTTTTCTTATCTTTTCGTCTACGTTGGCTGCTTTTAATTTGAAGAGTCAGATTCATTTTTTTGCTTTACGTTTTAATGTTTTTTCAGTTATTATTTCAGAAGATTTATTTTCAGTTTTATTATTTTTTTGTTGCTCAGTTTTCTTTCCTAAGTTCTTAGTTGAGCCGACGTGGAGTTCTTGGTTTTATTTGTTTTATTTGTTTATTTTACAGATTTTATCATGACTTCACTTAGGTTTATTTTTGTTACTAAAAATATCATGTGTAACTAATTTTTAAAGCTTGGGTTGTGGAATGAGATTTAATTTATTTTAGATTCTAGTTTGATGCAATATTTTGTTGTTTAATGTTGATTTCACTAAGTTACTAGTCGAATTTTAATAGAAAATAGATTGCGGCTCTTGCTCTTGTTTTGTTGTTGACGTAAGGCACAACAAAAGCTTGAAATTATCAAGGTTTCTTTCGATTAATTATAAATATAAATTTGGCTAGTAAATTAGAGAATTTCTTGAGAAAATATTGCAAAAACTTGAGCTTAATTTCTTATCTTCCGAATATCAATACCTTGACTGGATTGTTAATCGAGAAATTATCTAGAATCCGAAATAAAAAGAATCTCAAACCCAACCCAAGTGTTTGTTAATTTGCCTTTTTGATCATAAACTCTTATTTCAATTTCTATTATTTTTTTGAATTGCCTTTTAATTTTATTTTCATCTCTCATACTCGATTCAATTGTTACCCAAAATCCCGTATACGCTTTGATAACCCATTGTCCCTGTGGAATACGATCCTGGACTTATCCTTGATACGACTTGACACTTCTACACTTGGAAGCACATTCGAAACCGAGTCAGTATCCTTGTGGAAGTTGCATATAAATTTCTTCATCAAGTTCCCCATGTAGGAATGCATTACAGACATCCATTTGGGACAAAACCAAGTGTGAATAGAAGCTAAGGCAAGAAAGACACGAACTGTGGTGAGTTTGGCAACTGGGCTGAATGTTTCTTGGAAGTCAAAACCTCCTCTTTGGGTGTATCCCTTGGCTAGAAGTCAAATTTTGTGTCTTTCAAGAGAACTATCAGAATTGAGCTTCACCTTGTAGACATATTTACATCCAATAATAGTTTTATTGGGAGGAAGGGAAGTAATTGTTCAGGTGTAATTGTCCTCTAAGGCATTGAGTTCAACCTTCATAGCATCTTGCAAATGCTTAAAATTCACAACTTCACTATAGGAGGAAGGTTTAGAGAGTAAGGAGAGGGAAATAAAAAATGATTGGTGAGAAGGGGAGAGGTTTTTGTAGGTGAGATGATGGTTAAGTGGATGAAGTGTTGAGGCTGGAGAGGAGGCATTGAGAGGCAAGGATTCTGCCAGCTGGCAGTGATATTGATGGAGGTAGTAGGTTGATATCTATCTCTGGTAGACCTTCAAAGAGGGAGGGTGTTAGGTAGCCCAGCAGGAGAAGGTGTGAAGGAGTCAGGGTGGTTTGAGAGGATTGAATAAGAAGTGTTGATAGGCAGAGTTGACTCAGGAGGAGGTGATTCAGATTGGGGAATTTCGGATGTGTCAAATGGTGAAATAGGAGAGGGTGTGAAGGATTCATCTAGTGGTGCATGAGGTAGAACCAAATCATGGGAAAAAGAGGAGTGAATGTCAAGGGAAGGATGAGAGGTAGAAAGAGGATGAGAGTGGAATGACAAGATGGATTCATGGTAGATGACATTCCTAGAAATAAAGACAGAATGAGTCTCTATATCATAGAGTTTGTATCCTTTGACATTTGTAGGATATCCTATGAAAACACAAGATTTGACACGAGGTTCAAATTTGGATCTATGATGCTTGGAAATGCTAGCATAAGCTAGGCAGCCAAAGACACGAAGGTGGGCATAGGAAGGTGGTGAGGAAAAGAGTATTTCATAGGGAGTTTTGTTAGAAATGAGGGGTGTGGGCATTTTGTTGATGAGGTAGGCTGCATGGTGTGCTATTGCATGCAACCAAAAATAAACCCTATACTCCTAAAAAAATGGATGTAGTGGTGCGAGTAAGGATCGTTCCCATGGAGAGTGTCTAGCCTAGTTTTATGCTACGTGAACAAGGATGGGGGGTTTTGAGTTTAACGAGAACAATTTCAAGAAGAACAACTAAGGAATGATTAAAATTAAATTATCGTGATCAATCAAAAGAACAAACCTTGGTCTAAGTCAACATCCACCATCAGAATTTTACAACTGATCATCTATGTAAGTATATATTAATTCTTACTTTGAATATTCACCGTTGGAATTATTTTCCTATCTCTCCTTAGTCCCAGTTAATTAGAAAAAAAGTGATCTAATTAACCTTAACTACTAAACAACCCCAGACAAGCGCTAGAGGTTTAATCTAGTAGTAGCCTTAAGAATTAGATAGATTGATGAAGCTAAACAACAAAAGCACAAGCAGTTGCATTTAATTTCATCGAGCGTTTTCTTCCTAAGATCTAATAATTTCTGATGCAGCAAATCATTAAATTTTAGTTGCTTCACAAATTAGAGAGATCAAACAGTTACAGATTTGATATCTAACCTAGCAGTAGATTGCAACGAATAATAAACTAGTAGGCCTCCTAGTAATTAAAGGAGACAATCATGAAAATAGGCATAGAACAACACCTAATACTCAAAGTATAAAATTGAACACTAAAAACAAATAAGATCTTACAGTTTTATTGATTTTGAGGCTTCCATTTCTGTTGACCAATTATGAAAATTTAGCCACAGAAGGCAATGAAGAAAGCTCAAAGGAAAAGTTGGAGAAGAGGGGAGGGAGAGGTGTCTGGATATCTCCTCATTGTTCCCCCTCTTAGCCCGTTCAAATCTATTTCTTAGAAACCTACCCAATCTCCTAAAAATATTCTCAATATTATCCTCAAATAACAATATCCAAATTTGACTAATTAATGGAAAATATTGAAAATAAAATTAAGTCATAATATAATTAGAAAAGTGTTGTTTCGAGCTGGAATTTTCGTGCACCAGATCTCAAAACTTCAACAGATAAATCGCATATTTGAATTGCATGATACGGAACGTTCCAAAATGTCAGCAGTGTAGGTGGGTCAACTTCAAGCTCAATTTCGACCATGATGCAGCGAGTATATCTCCAGACTCAAAACATGAACGTTGTAGAAGTTTTTCTTGGAGTTCTATAAAATTTTGAATCATCTCCATTAGAGATTGGATGTGAGAGTTATAGCCAGATTATGAAGCGATGTCAAAATTGTCCAGAATCACCCAATTAGCTTCGTTTTGCATTTAACAACTCCATTTTCATCCTAAATCAAAATATAAGAATAATGAGTACATTTAGGCACCAAATAAGTATAAAATACTAGGCATTAAGGGAGAAAAATATGACATTTTGCATTCTCATCACTGCAGTTAAAATGGCATCCCCCCGAAAAGAGGTAAGCAATGCAACTTGAAAAAGAAGGGCTCGAGAAATATTCAAATGTTGTTGGTGTTTCCTTTCAATAACACCACTTTTTTTAGGTATACACACATAATTTTTTATGAATGATGCCATGGTTTTTTTATAAAAATCAACCATGTCGAATTCAAGGCCATTGTCAATTCTAATCTTTTTTACTTATTGAATTGAGTGTTTATGAGTTGAAAAAAAGACTGCAAGAAAGGTCTTGTATTTGATTTTAGTTTCATTAAAAAAAAACCCAAGTGGCTCTTGAACAATCATCCACAATAGTTAGGAAGTAATGAAAGCCTTGAATTGATGCTTGAGAATATGGGCCTCATAAGTCACAGTGTATTAAATCAAAAGGAAGTAAACTGGTGGTTACACTTGAAGGAAAGGAAAGATGTTTTTGCTTGGCCAAATGACAGACTTTACAATGAGATTGATCTTTGCACTTTTACATCAAGAGAATGAATTAAATTCATTCTTTGTGAAGACAGGTGTCCTAATCTAAAGTGCCAGAGATCAAAGTCTTATTGAACAGCTGCCTGGTTGGCTTGAGTTTTATTGGAGAGGGTTGAGGAGGTAGTGGGGTTGCTATCATGAGAGGAAGGTAGAAGGTAGTAGAGGCCTGCATGAACCTTATCAAGTCCAATCGTCATCCATGAAGAGATGACCTGAATGAAGCAAAATTTTTTTTTTTTGAGAAAAAAATTTTACTTGAGTTTTTGTACCATTTGGGAGTTGCACAAAGGTTTGTATGCAAGAAGATGAATTGTCAAGGAAAGAGGTGGAGCACACCAAGTGATCAGTGGTTTCTGTGTCCATGATCCATGGTGTGCTTTGAACATTAGAGTGCTTAGGATGAGAGGGTAAATTGTATTTGTGAGGATGCAAAATGTTGAATTGAGAAGGATTAGTGAGAGTGGAGAGACAGTGATGATTACCTGCTACGTCTAAGTAAGGAGTGATCGAGGGATCTGGTTCTGAAGTTGATGGCTTGATAGAGGCTGGAGTAGGCGATATAGGCTTGTTCTATCCCAAGTTTAGTTGAGGATATTGAGCATTGAAAAGGTCCATAAGATGCTGTGCTTGTGCTTGAGAGAGGTTCAACTGACAAATACTTGGAGTAGGTACGTGCTTCATAAGGTGAACTAGTAGTCTGAGCAGTGACTTGATTTGCATAATAAGGTGCAGCAGAGGTTCCTTTGGTTTTGGTAAACTTGAAGTTTGGTGGGAATCCCACCAATCTATAGCGTTTATCTGTCATATGCTCAGCCTTGCCACAGTGGTGACAAACCAATTCTAACTTATCATTTTTCTTTGGAAACTTCTGGTAGGCAAGTAGGGCAGAGGGTTCTATCATTTGTCTTGCTTGCCTTTGACTTTCCTCTTGCAAAATCAGTGAAAAAGTCTTATCTAATGAAGGTTTAGGACTTAGGAGAATGATTTGTCCCCTTACAGCATCATAGCTATAATTCAAACTCAATTTTGGAAACTTAAACACATAATCTCCTTGTTGGACTTCACCAATATTTTTCAAAGCATCACAGGTACATTTACCACAAGAACAACATGGAAGAGGCCTATAGCTATGTAGTTTTTCCCAAATGGCATTAAGTTGTGTGAAATAATCACTTATAGGGAGGTGTCCTTGCACATTGCCATTGAGCTTGTGTTGAAGGTGATAGATTCGAGCTTCATCAAGTTGTGCCAAACGTTCCTTGAGCTTGTCCCAAACTTGTTTAGCTGAAATCATGAAAAACACATTAGATGCAATGCCTTTGGAGACAAAATTGAGAATCCATACAAGGAGGATGTTATTGCATCTTAGCCATGGAATGTAGGAATGATCTGATAGGTCAGGGGTGGTGATTGAGCCATTCAAGAAACTTGACTTGCTCTTGATGGAGATGGAAAGTAAAAAGGATCTGTTTCATGAGATGTAGTTTGAACCAGTTAATAGGGGTGATACAATGACAATATTAGCGTTGTCACTATGGTGTAAGAAAATGGGTTATTTGAATCCTCAATGAGAGAAGAAGGAGAAGAGGAAGATGAGGATGTCATGACTTTTGAAGTGAATATATTTGTGAATCTAAAGAACCATAGTAGCAGAAATATCCTGCTCTAATATCATGTTAAAAACATAATAGAAACTCGAAATAAAGAGATGGTGAGCACTGAAGTTCCTTTCTCATTGATACTTTTTAATGATACAAAAATAGTAGATATATATAAATTGTAAAAGCTAGAAAGAAGGAGTCCTAAAATTAACCTTTGATCTTCTGTTAGTTTACATGTAATCAACCGTAACAGTATGGACAATAGTAGAGGTAATGCTTTTACATCGAGCTTCTTGGTATCTGCATTCTGTCGTAGCCATGTAATTCATAATTTAGACTTGCTTTTCTGTGCCAATGCCTTTTTACTTTCCTACTGCCTTTCTAGTTCATGTGTGTTGTAGTATGCTTTTCATCCACTTTTTGTGTTGCATGTATTTCTAGTGTGCTACATTATGGCTGCTTAGTTACTTTGTATACCTTTTGTTTATGATCGTTCCCATAACACCTCATTTCGTGAGAAACCTTAGGGTGGAGGGTGGAGGCTTGGGTGGCATTTTCTGTGGAGTTGGGTGGCTGAGGATGCTTGCAAAATTGCTGTACATTTTTTCTGTGCATGGGGAAAGGACTGTGCTTTCTTTTTTGTTGTTAAAGTAAAGGTGTGTTTACATGTTTGTGGAGTGGAGTAACAGCGTGAGGTGGAGTCCCTGGTTGGCGACTTGTCGTGGGAAGGGGAGATGGTTGTCTGGATGCACTTTTATCAGTGATCAACTGATGCCGTAGGGGACAGTGGTAGTGGGGCAACAAGCTTCGTGGAGGCTACGACTGAGGTTCATGGTTCGCTAATGCGCTGGCCGGGTGGTGCTTGGTGGTTCTTGTTGCAGGGTGGCAGTGGTGTGGGGGTGTTAAGAAGGAAGAAGGAGAGGAAATATTGATCTGAATCATACATTCTTCGTATTAAGCTTTACAAATAAATAGATGTACAATGTGCTATGTAAGGAAAAATACAGATAAGGAAAGTGGACTAATCGGATGAAGTCCTAAAATTAAGCTAATTACAAAAATCATGCAAGACTTGATTTTGTTCATGTATGGTAAGATAGTTGTCAATACTCCCCCTCAAGTTGGCGCATGGAGATCCGTAATGTCCAACTTGAGCTAGAAATGATGAAAAAGTTCCTGTTCCAAAGGTTTGGTGAATATATCCGCAAGTTGTTCATTTGAAGAAGTGTGGACAGCTTTGAGGAGGCCCGAGCGAATTTTGTTGCGAATGATATGACAATCAATTTCAATGTGTTTGGTATGCTCATGAAACACAGGATTGTGTGCAATGTAGAGTGCAGATTGATTATCACAATGGAGAGTGAAAGTTTCAAGATGGGGAACACCAAGGTCAGTGAGAAGCTATTTTAACCAAGTAAGTTGACAGGTGGTGACGGCGATAGCTCGATACTCAGCTTCAGCAGAAGAACCATAAACTATATTCTGTTTCTTGGTGCGCCATGAGATCGGACTGGTGCTTAACTGAATAAAATAGCCAGTGGTGGAGCAACGGGTGATGGGGCAGCTAGCCCAATCAGAGTCTGTATAAGCCGAAACATGAATACTGTTGGAGGAAGAAAAGAAGATGCCCTGATCCAGACAGCCTTTGATGTAGCGAAGAACTCTGGTAGCGACGTTCATGTGGGGAACGCGAGGAGCATGCATGAATTGACTAAGTGTGTTGATGGCATAAACACACTTAGTCCTCCCCCATATGGCAGACCATTCACTGCCCTTGGCTACACCCAATAGTGCCTTGATGAGATGGAGAAAGCCACCCTATCAACCTCCATAACTCATAGCCAACTATGAGTTTTTAGGGTAATCAAATCTCACAGTGGTAGTCCCAACTATCATTCCCCCCGAATGGTAGGCTATGTGTCAAGATCAGAGCAGGGAGCAGACATTGGTAGACTGAAGGAGGTTGACTAGACGCCGCAGACGCGACGAGTTACAACTTCCATAGTTAGTTTTTGGATAGTATTCTGTCCTCGTTAGTCGAGTTACATGAGTTACTCGACGAACTTCCTCAATAGTGTATTTTGGTAATGTAAATATGGAGTCTGGTCTACCATGTTTTTGAGGTTACAGTCTCCTAAAACTCGTACCAAAATCGTGGATGTTTATTTTATTAAGTATGCTTGGTGATGATTTAACTATTTGGGATATTATAAGTTTGGTGCATAGTATTGCTAAAAAAAAAAATATTATCCGCTACGAATATTGCATAATGCTAGATGCATGCTAGGAATATTGCATCGTATATGTCATGAACGGGGGCAGGTAACTATGTGTTGCATGTCTCGATGCTTCAGATGTCTGTTCAATCCCAAGCGGCATTTGAGGGCGTCGTAGGGTGGTATCAGAGCAATACGTCTCTGGGTTGTAAATCCACACGTCCTTAGGAAATGCACCAAATACTGGGCTTGAAATTTTAGTCTTCATTAGGCTTGAATTTCTTGAAGTATAAGAGATAGTACGTGGTTTTTATCAGTGCACTCGTGTGTTTCGAGAAGTGACACATGAATCTTGGTAGGATACCTTGGAACCCTCAGAGAGGCATCAATCAGGAAAATCAGAGTCCCCCGATGGATGGAGAATTAGTTGAAGCTGTATGCCTGTTGACTGACATCTGTAGACATCAGCAACAGTAGCGAATGCACTTACCCATTAGGTTGTAAGCTGTCACTCAGGGAGAAATAGATGTTGACTCCTTAGGAACTGAAGAAGCTGGCTTCATCACTAGTATTTTACTAGGACCTCTATATTGTTAAGTTTAGTTAAGTTTGATTGGATTGCGATTGATGGTATTAGTGCATTACTGTTATTTTGGATAATGATAAGTTATTAAGGTTTGTAACTTGTACGCTGTTGGATTTAAGTGAGTCTCTGTTGTTGGTGATTGTGGTTTTGCACGAGAGTTCAGTTTGGAAGTCGAATTGTTACCCAGTTAATAAGTGTAACAATTCTCATTAGGAGTATTATTATTCATACGAGTGTAGATATATTATGCCTTTCAGTAGTACGAGGAACGGTATTAAAGGTTGAGAAATTATATTTTGTGTATTTGGAGTTGTTTTGATTTTGAGGACCCAATGGTATTTGTTTTCGAAAGAGGAACAACCTTTGGCCTTAGGAGGATTCATTTATGATAGTAGTTTTATCTAGCCGCCATTAAATGGTTTTTTGTGAACCACTGTATTTGTGGAGATATAGATTGCCCTTACATTGGAGACCAATATATGGGAAGTAAAATCTTAGTCTTGAGGATTTACATGAACACTGATTGAGCTGAGATATTGCATATTTTAACTATTTAAAACCAATGTATTTTAAATTCCTCATGACATTATTATTGGTTTTAAATGGAAAAATAGTTAATAAGCATAAATTCAAGTTGTAATTTTTAAATTGATTAATATCATGTTTATGCTTAATTTTATAACTATGGTTTAATTGGACAATATTTCCTCACATATATAATATATTTTTAATAATCTATTTTTTTTTCTTGTTAATTTATTTCGAGTATTATTTCCTTATTTTCAGTTTAAATAAAATTCAAAGGAGATCCGATTCTGTGCCACGGCGCATGCTATATGAGTTTTTCAAAGCAGTGGATTTGGGCAGCCGAAAATGTTGAAAGAATTGTCGGAATGAAAATCATGGAGCACGTCGAATGAAGAAAAAGCTGCTATTCTACGGAAATCGTTCCGTCGGCAATTGCTATTTTTTTTTAGACGGGGAAGGTATTTTTCTAGCTGGACGTTAAAGGGAGCTGGAGCGAGTCGGTCATTGGAAGCGTTGGAGTTGAGTAAGATGTCGGTGGGTGTTTAAGTTTTCATTTAGGCAAGTCGGTGGATGTTTTTAATTGGAAAGGAGTGGGTGATTGAATTGAGAGTGTGCAGTCGATGGGTGCATGATTAGAAGTGTTGTGCTGGAATTAAAAGAAAAGAGTTGTGAATGTTACAGGAGTTTTGAGTGGAGAGAAGAGAGACGTGCTGGAGTAATTTGATTGGCTGGAATTAGTTTGGGTTGCTGAAAGTGCAAGAGTTAGGAGAGTTGAATTTGTTGGAGTTGAGAGACGTGAGGGACTTGAGAGACGTGGGGGACTTGAGAAGAAAAGTTGGTGGATGTTTTGAATGATGCAGAAACTGACTTGGACAGCAGCAGAAAGCTCACTCACATGCATCACTCACATATGCATAAATCACGGATGGAAAGAAAACGTGTACAGCATACATCACTCACAGCATGCAGAAAAGTTAAACTCAATGCAGAAAAGTTAAACTCAATGCAGAAAGTTAAAGGAAGCTGAAACAAACACACGGAAAAATGCAGAACAAACAAAGCACACAGAAAAATGCAGAAAGTAGAAAAGTCAAGCACAAATGCAAGAAAAGAAACTCACGGCTGGGAATAAAAACAGAAAGCAGGACAGCACATGAAGCAGAAACAGAAAATCAACAATCACGGCACCTCAATGCAGAAAATTCATGGACACTCGGGCAGCACATGCAGAAACCAATCCTTAGACAGCATCAATCACGGATGGAAAAAGAAGCAGCAACACACGGAAAAGAGAAGAAAACACAAGCAGGAAAACAAGCAGCAAATTACGGCACCTAAAACAGAAAATCAGCAATGCAGAAAATAGAAGAAAACACATGCAGAACGTAGGAAAGCAAGCACACATGCAGTGGAAAAGCATCATTCATGGATGGAAATACATGCAGAAAATGAAAAAGCAGAACACATGCAGAGAATGGAAATGCATCAATCACGGCAGAAGCAAAAACTGGGTAGCTCTCATCACACATGCAGACCCTATAAAACTAAGGAGCTGGAAGCTTAGAAAGGGAGGGAATTGACTACACACAGAATTTACTCTGCACTAGACATTGCAGCAGCACTTGTTTTGTTGGTTTCTTTTTATTTTTGTTTTCATTTCAGACTTGAAAAAGAGCAGCACTTGTTTTATTTTTCTGCATTCAGTTTGTTTTGCTATTGTTTTCCATACCTAAACTAAGTGGTTTGAATTCATTTTCCCTTTCAGTTGCTGGTTTAGACGCAAGATATACTTGTTTTCATTTTTCTGCTTTATGTTTTATTTTGTTCGGCGTATTTTTCTGCAGTTTACGTAGAGCTAGTTTTTTTTTTCTGTTTTCATTTCAGACTTGAGGAATCGGAGAGCTAGTTTTGTTTTCTGTTTTCATTTCAGATTAAAGGGATCAGTTTTGAGTTTATTTATTTCCTTTTCTTGTATTCATTCTTGGGAGGTTGCAGAAAAACTTTCGGTTTGTTTCTTGTTTCATTCTCTATTTTTCTTTCTTCCGGCAGTGTCTATTTCATTAGCCATTCCGTTTTCATTCTCTTTTATTTTGCTTAGTAGCTTCTTCTTTCTTTTCATTTACAGATTTTTTTATGTTGGCAGCTCATCAATTTTTTTATTTTCGTTTAGCGTCTTTGATTTTCTTCTAGGTTGCAACTTTAGTTTTTCTTCTTATTTTTTTTTGCTCTTTTCGTTTACATTGTAGCTTACACTTGGTTTTGGTAGCAGGCAGCTAGGCAGCTTCTTGAATTTTATTTTCATAGTTTTATTTTAATTTGCTTGCTATAGTTGTTCGGCTAGTGGGCAGCTTTGATTTTTCTCATTATATATTAATTTCTGCTATTTTTTTTTTGTTCTTGTTAGTTTGGAGGTTCATTTTAGTTTTCTTAGTTTATTTATTTATATAGTCTGGTTTGTTTTATTAACTAGGAGAGGGAGTTTTTTAACTTTTATCTCCTCTTTCACTTTTATGTTCTCGTGCTATTTTTGTGTATTTTATTTTTGTTATAGATAATGTTTATTTAATTTTCATAACTTTGTGTTGAACCTTGAATTTGGAGTTTTTCAATATTCAGTGCATGTTTGTCATTTACTTTCTAATCTAGTTTAAATTCTTAATTTAGTTTTATTAATTTTTGAATTTAATCTATTAGTCATTTACATTCCAACCCGACAATCAAAAATCTAAAAACATGAATCTAGTCCATGACTAGTAACCTTTCCATCCATTGCACATACCATCTATTTTTTTTTCTCTCTTTGTAAAGTTTTTCACACTTTTTCAACGAGTTTAATTTTTGAGTAACTTTCCCTGAGGAGACGATCTAGGAATTTATTCCTAATTATTACACGACATCCTCCTGCACTTGGGATAGCATTAGTGCTACTCATTTTTGAGTGAGTCAAACACTAGGAACATATCCTTCTATTCAGAGTCAGAATAAGAGGTAGCTCATGATGGATAGACGAGCTATGCCAATCATAAAAGAGAAAGCCTTGAGTTTAGGTTAATAGCTGATTGTTTATCAAGGTGTCACCTAGGAGGAGGAATGATTCATTTTAATTATGAAGGAGTAAACTAGTCCTAGGCTGACAGGTTTCCCTGAGGAAATAGAGAGAGTAAATTCAGATGTGTATGGATTAAATTCTTCCAAATCGAATTGCACGAATACTTGAAGTTTTAGATTTAAAGAGTACGCTGGTATGACTTGACCTACTTTGTGGAAGTGTTCTAGTACAATTGCTGGAATGGCAGAATTTAGTGGTGTATATATATATATATTTATGGTGAGTAACTCTTTGAGCATTAAGGAAATAAGTGATTTCACTTAAGCAAGGATTTGGTATCCTAGAAGGTTAGTCTAGAACTTGTTAAGTTTAGGCAATAACCTTTGTGATCGTTATAGATAAGATTAGTGTGGACTACGAGAGGAAGGAGTTATCTCATGAAGAACGTTACCTGCTGCTTCACTTGACTACGCAGTTAGACTGGGATAGCTTCAAAGCGAGGACAACACAAGATGGAGCTGAATCCAACAGAGCAATAGAAGAGCGCGTTGCAGCTGCCAACACTAAGCCCAACTAAGCTTACAACATCAGGATCATCTATGTCATCAACGCACCACGGACGTTTGCTAGTAGAGGGTCAAGAGCCAGAAAACGGCGATGAAGAGTTCGTGCAGCCCCTTACCAAGGTCATTTCAACAATGTAGTCTATGATTAAGAGGACAACGTGTTCTACTACTTACCCGAACACGCCATGCCGTTGGAGATCGATGCACCTCTATCGGATACAACGAGTGACAATACATCCAGTGATGGACAGTAGTTTTGGTAAGCAACATCTTCTATTAAGCGTGTATTATGTTTGTACTTGCATCGATTTCGAGGACGAAATCTTTTTTTTAGGAGGGGAGGATGTAATAGCCCGCTAGAAATTCAATGGTAGAATTTCTATAAACTTGAGGAACCTCATGGAAACTCCGTAAGTTTTCACGAATCGACCAATCGCAAAGGTTTTAGTCTGTCAACATAATCAATGTTATCACTCACTGTTGTGCCAAAAATGCGATTTTAATTGTTTGAGGTAGTTAGAAGTGTCAGATTATATTATAGTTTACGCCACTAGACTCAATAGAATATTTAGGATTTTATGGCCCAATAACCCATTTTCATAATTTCGGATGAAACGGCTGTTAGAAACTGTGAATTTATTTATAGGGGCACTTCGGGGTTGAGTTTTGATAAACGGTTTTCACTGCAGGTTAATATGAATATTTAAGATTTTTCAGTACTAAGTTTATTATGCATTTTTCAGAGTGAATAGTAACCTCGATAAGTGTACTAAGTGTAGTGTTTTCAAAATCACAGTGTGGAATGTCCAAATTAGGTTAGAGAAGTTTCATTTGGACACTTGGCAAGATCTTAGCCATACATAGTGAATAATATTAGACACTTGGCATAAAGAGTAGCCATTAGATGGATTTATGAAGGAAATCAAGTAGTAAGATCATGTCACCTAAGCAAAACCTTTTCCATGTGATCAACCAAATTGAGCCAGATCAAAGAGGGTTTCAACCCTAGTGAAACCCTAAATGTTTGGAATCCAATTGAAACCCCAAAAACTTGGTTGAAACTGAAACCCCAAACGGTTTCCCCAAACCCTAAAGTTGGCCTTTAAACCCTTTTGATCCAATTTCTAGCATTGTGTTTAATCACTTGATTAAATCAATTCCACATGCTTCTCAAATTCTTGTTCTGACATCATTATCCAAGCTTTTAAACCTTGAAAATTTTTTTGGGCCAAGAAAAATTGGATTTGGGCTTGATCGCATCTCAAACCCTAGCCAAACCTCCTTTAAACCCCAAATTGAACCCCACTTGGTTGGGGCCCACCAAAGCCCACGAATTTGGCCACCTTGGCAAGGCTTCTTGGACAAGTTTCCTCCCTCACATGGCAAACCATTCACGACCCTTGGCTGCACCCACTAGTGTCTTGATGAGATGGAGAAACCCACCCCATCAACCTCCATAACTCACAGCTTCCGCAGGCTGTCCTTTCCCCTCTCTATTCTCCACCTTATGTCACATATCTACCTCCAATCAATAGTCATTCAAGTCCATATCTTCCCCCTACAGAAGTATTGAGTCGTTCAAGTCACACTTACTTCCCTTTCATCACTTCTTCACCTCGTTCTTAGAGAGAAACCCAAAAGAGCTCTCTCGGGGTAGATTTCTATGTCTTCTTGTGTGGAGTTTTTCGACACCTTTTAAGTATTTTCACATGGTGACTCCTTCACAAAAGTTGTTTCTCTTTGAGTATAGTTTCCTTATATATATTATTAGTATCATTCCATGGTCATTTGGTTGGTCAAAAATATTTTTAACCTTGGAAAGGTCATTCTAGGCGTGAATCTGGAGAGTATGTTATGTTTAGGAGTTTTTGACCAACCTAATGGACATATCTTGGTCAGAAAATTTTATGTAGTGTTTTTAGCATGTGTTTAAGAGTGTTAAGTGAGGTTTTGTTGCATGGCTAAAGCTTTTGATGATAGATTTGCTTAGATCTAGAAACTTGAAAACTGGAAGTGGCAAAACAGTTTTTATTTGGAGAAAGTTTAAATATTTCGAGGTTTGATCTTACTCCAAAGGCTTTGATATTTTTATATGATGATCCTAAGTCTCTTACTTTCATGTTAGGATATTATTTTGAAGATATTTAGTATTAGTTTCAAAGATATGATTTTTCAATGCAAGAGGATTCCGGTTAGGCCTAAGATTTGATGTGTTTGGGTTAGATCTATGTTTTATTGATTTTTAGCCGTTGGATTTGAAGTTTGATGGTTGGATCCTATTTAAGATACACTCTTAAACCATGTGATGCTTTATTTCGAATATCTCACATTGTTAAGTCATTGATCAAGAGATTTATCAAAACTAGTTGAGGAAAAAGTTTATGTTTTTGGACTAAGTGTAAAACCAAAAACTCCAAGTGTTATTTTGTGATTTTGGTGACTTTAGTTGGATGATTTAAATCTTGGTTGATTTTAGGATGATGTTTTGAATATGTTAGAAGTAAGATTTGATTTTTTTGGAATTCTTGGAGATGTTTTGATCTAGGGTACAATGCTTGTGATTCAAAGGTTTGGATCCTTTTACAAAAAGTTTGGTATTGATTATTAGTTTTTTCTAAATGGATATTTTAAGTATGGTTTTAAACCTAGGATTGGAATTTGTTTGTTGCAAAATTTTGGTTTAAGCATGAGTTTTGAAGTTGTAAGGAATTGCAACAAAAATCAAGAGAAATAGCCTATGGATGTTTCAACCATAGTGTGTTGTCCATAGTTGTATTTTGGTTTAAATCTTTCTGAGTTAATGTTTGAGTTTATTCCAAAATTTACATGAGGAATGTAAATTTTGGAAATTTTTGGAGTTAGGATGTGAAATCCTTAAATTAGGGGTAAAATGGTCATTTTCCCACATGTAGAGGGTAAAATGATAATTTTACTCTAAGTTAGCTTGTTTTTCATGTTTCTAATTGTTAGTATATATGTTATTCGTGTTTCGTACTTTATTCTCGAAGAACGCGACGATCGAGGTAAGTGAGCTTCTAACTTACTATCGGTTTATTGTGTATGTATGATGGGTAAGGAAACTACAATTTATGTATATATGTTATCATATATGCCATGCCACGCCACGTCACGTCATTACATGTTTATCTGTTATGCATGATTTATTCTGTCACGAATATTTATCTGTTACACAATCTATTCTGTCATGTATTGCTATATGTTATAAGTATGCCACGTTAAGTATGCCATATGATACATGTATGTCATATCAAGTAATATTCACCATTGTAAGTATGTTATGTTAAGTAAAGAAGTCAGATCAAGTTTATGTTAAGTCAAGTTTCAGGTCACGTTCAAGTTAAGTTGTTCATGTCAATCACGACCCTAAGTGCTAGGATGGGGTAATATCCTAGTGAAACTCCTTTGTTCATGCTGGAGTGTCTAAATAGGTGTGAAATTTCCTGGGTTGATGAAATACAGTGAATAGGTTGCGAATGGGGCCTAATTAGCTGGTCACGGAGCGCGCCAAACACTAACACCGATGGTGTCATATTTTATTCTACGTGTATTCATGGGGCCACAACAACTGTCGAGCATGAAGTATGGGGTCACAACAACTATGGAGCATACACTACATTAGACACAGCAATTGTGACACGTAGAATACATGGGGCCACAACAACTGTGGAGTACGTATTAACGCATTCACAGCTGGTGTAAATACTTGTGTTGTGATGCGGTAATCGGCTGGGACACACGACTCTAGGGGACCCGTGTAGCACCCATATGGTCACGTTATTAATTAAGTCTATTGAATAAGATTCCAAATTCATGTTAAGAAGTTAAGAATAAGCAATCATGGTGACCCCATGAGATAAGAATAAGTTTCAGATCAAGTCCACGTTAAGACAAGTTTCAGATCAAGTTTATGTTATATTATGTTGTGCTCACGTAAAAGTTATGTTCATGTTCACATTAAGTTTCAAGTTCATGTTCATATCATGTTATGCTCATGTTTATGTTATGTTCAAGCTCATGTTTATGTTATGTTATGTTCATGTTCATGTTATGTTTCAAGTTCATGTTTCTATCATGTTATGTTCACGTATATGTTATTTTCAAGTTCAGGTTTATGTTATGTTATGTTCACATTCACATTATGTCTCAAGTTCACGTTTATGTCATGTTATGCTCAGGTTTATGTTAAGTTCAAGTTCATATTTATGTTATGCACATTCACGTTCATGCTATGTTTCAAGTCCATGTTATGTTTCAAGTTTCACATTCATGTTATGTTACTAGTCCATGTTATGTTTTAAGCTCAAGTTCATGTCATGTTAAGTCAAGTTTAGTTCACGTGTAAGTTCAAGTTCTATCATACTATATGTCAAGTTATGCTATGCTTATTTACGACTTTATTTATGCTTTTATGCTTTTACTGCCATGCATGCATCTTTAATCTATGTGGGAGTTTCCTGTTAACTTTCTGAGATTTGTAATCAAATCTCACCACGGTAGTCCCAACTACCATTCCCCCCGAATGGTACG
This sequence comes from Carya cathayensis, assembly GCA_011037825.1. Taxonomy (NCBI): domain Eukaryota; kingdom Viridiplantae; phylum Streptophyta; class Magnoliopsida; order Fagales; family Juglandaceae; genus Carya; species Carya cathayensis. The sequence goes on along the minus strand of QGSO01000805.1, from coordinate 171,059 downwards.
CGTTGCGTCAGGATCAGAGCAGGAAGCAAACATTGGTAGACAGAAGGAGGTTGACTAGACGCCGCAGACGCAATGCGGAGCTTACAGCTTCCATAGTTAGTTTTTGGATAGTATTTTGTCCTTGTTAGTCGAGTTACATGAGTTACTCGATGAACTTCCTCAATAGTGTATTTTGGTAATGTAAATATGGAGTCTAGTCTCCCATGTTTTTGAGGTTACAGTCTCCTAAGACTCGTACTAAAATCGTGGATGTTTATTTTATTAAGTATGCTTGGTTATGATTTAACTATTTGGGATATTATAAGTTTGGTACATAATATTACTTAAAAAAAAAGATTATCCTCTGCGAATATTACATAATGCTAGATGCATGTTAGGAACATTGCATCTTATATGTCATGAACGGGGGTAGTTAACTATGTGTTGCATGTCCCGACGCTTCAAATGTCCGTTCAATCCCAAGCGGAATTTGAGGGCATCACAGGAGAGGGGCTGGATAAGGGCACAAGGATCGGGGAATCAGGAGGGACAGGAGAGTAGGAAGAGGCCGAAGTATCATGAGTTAGGATAGGTTCAGGGATGGGAAGAGGAACGGCAGGGGTGGGAAGAGATGGAGTGTCAGGAAGGTCTTGGAAAGGAAACATGTGTTCGTGAAAGGTCACATCTCGGGAATAGAAGATGGTTTGAGTTTGGAGATTATACAGCTTGTAGGCTTTATATGTGCTCGGGTAGCCAAGGAAGACACATTTAGTGGCACGGGTAGAAAATTTGTCACGGTGAGCGCGGAGGGTTTGTGCATAACAAAGACAACCGAAGACACGAAGATTGTCATAGTTGGGGATTTTATTGAACAGAATCTCAAAAGGTGATTTATTGTTGAGAATACGGCTAGGGGTGCAGTTGATGAGGTAGGCTGCGATGAGGACACAATCACTCCAATAAGAGAGAGGTAAGTGTGCTTGAAAATGAAGACTACGAGCAACATTAAGAAGGTGCCGATGTTTACGCTCTGCAACGCCATTTTGTTGGGGAGTTTCTACACAAGTACGTTCATGAATAATGTCGTGTGTGTGTAGGTATGTTTGAAATTGATGGGAAAAAAATTATTGTCCATTATCAATTCTAATAATTTTGACAGTAGTGTCAAACTGATTTTGGACATGGGAAAAAAAAATGCGTTAAATAAGTGTAAGCCTCAGATTTAAAATGCATAAGATAAATCCATGTGGTGTGAGAAAAATCGTCAACAATTGTGAGAAAATAATGAGTGCCACATAATGAGGCGGTGTGATAACCACCCCAAATATCACAAAAAATGCGATTAAAACTAGAATCACTTTTATTGGCATAATTGGAAAAAGGTAATTTGGTGTGTTTAGAACGAGCACAAACATCACATTCAGAAAGAGTACAAGGAGAATTAAAAATATTAGGAATAGTAAAACTAGAGGGATCTCCTAGACATTGATGCCATAAGGCCTTATTTGCAGTAGATTGAGCAGCAAAAATGACGGGAGGTTCGGGTCGATACTGTTGCGCCTAAACTTTGACTCAAATTAATGAACCAAAATTTAGTGCAATTTTACTTGCAAGTATATAGGTGTTGTAGTACCTTACAGGGTCGAATCCATAGGGATTGACTTATGTGAAAAATTCTCTCAAACAAATGAAAAAAAATACTAAAAGAGATGTGCAATTGAAACTAAAATGAAGTTATTGATGTGACGCCCCCAAATCCCCACGTACTCACATGGGGAGTTCGAGACGTCCGGATGGTGACAACCCGGGTCACCATCCTAGCGACGGGTGTCAAGTGTGTGCAAGCGGCACGTGTGCACAAGAAGATACGCAGCGGATAGCAAAGTCAAATACTAAGTACCAGAATTTTTTCCCAAATAAAATACAAAGATAATCAAAAGTACATAATAAAATATTACATGATATAAATATTGTTTCAAAGCCAAACATAAAGCATGATCTCCAACTTAGAACTCCGGCGGAGCCGCATCCTCGGGCTCAGCCTCCTCTTCCTCCTCGAACACTGCATCAAAATCTACGGTACCAAAAATGGTGCCGCAGGTAAGTAAAATCCAAAACACTACTAGATAAAAACATATTAAACTCAAACAACAAGCATGAATGAATGCCAATGCACAAAAACTCCCAAACCATATTTTTCCACGCACGCTAAAAACCCATATGGCTTAAAAACATAACCTTTAAAACCAAGCCTCGCCATTATCCCAGATAATGGCCCAAACCACTATTTTCCCAGAAAATGGATCACAAGTCCTTCACCATTTTCCCAGAAAATGGCCCATATCCGAAAACCATGAAAAACAACTGATTATGCATGCACCATGATCTCCCCTAGGGATCATCCGCACACTTTGGCTCTGTGCCACACCGCAGGTAACGTCTACGCGTGTGACACCTACACGAGTGATGCCCAGACTCGCGCCTCCATCTCGCGCGTACCTGGCCGGGCCATCCTCTAGTCCCCGCCACTCTAAGGACCACGGAGTCGACACGACAGCGTTACCGTATCGTGCGATCCGGTTGTCGCCCAGCGACAACCCAGGGGATGTCACTCAGTATTATCCACTCCCGAGTGACCAGAGGAGCTCCACCGAGATAATAACCCATCCCGGCTTGGGCTCGTGATACGCACACTCCCAAAAAATCCATTTACGCCAATAAAAAGGATTTTCTCAATTAAAATAAAATGCACGTGCATGCATCATGTAAATGCCAATTTCAATGCTCGACAAATAAAATCAACCATAGAACAATAAAACAAGCAACTCCGTCCTCCATCCATCCGACCCCCGAACTCCTCGGACTCAGTCCGGAATCAGCAAACCAACCAAATAAATTATCACAAGAGTAAAATACATTTAAATCTAAAAGTAGAGTTTGGAAAATACTTACAGCGCTATATAGGATTTTTAGAAGGTTCGGCGCGGAGCGAACGGCGTCGCGAAAGCAACGTAACAGTGCAAATGCACTGTTCCCGTGGGTCGCAAAATACCCACTTTTGACTGGGGACAAACCAAGACACCAAATTGATAGGGGATGGTCTAGGGGTGTTTATGAAGCTAGTGGAAGTGAGTTTTGGCCGTGGGTGGCGGCGAAAACGCCGGTGGAAGTGAAAAAAGGGCCGATCGGAGTTGAGCTCGTGGGAGCCGCTCCGGCGACCGTTTGAGGCCGGGGATGGGTGGGTTAGGACGGCAAGGAGTCGGTGATGAAGTGGTGAAGAGGTGGTGGCCGGAGGTGGAGCGACGGCGGCGGACCGAGCCAAAAACCGTGCGGCTTGAGGAGCTTTTTCCGGCCAAACGGCCGGCCGGTTGGGGCTGGGAACGGGAGGGGGTGGTCACCGGCCGGAGGGGAAGCGACCGGTGGGGGCGGTGAGGGGCACGGCGATGGCGAACGGCCCGGCTGGGCGGAGGATGCCTCACGGCGTGGGTGAGGAGAGAGAGAGGAAGAGAGACGCGGGGAGAGAGAGAGAAACCGAACGGGAAAGAGGGAAAAAGAAAGAAGAAAAAAAAAGGAAAAGAAGAAAAGAAAAAGAAGAGAAAAAGAAAAGATGAAGAAAATTAATGAGGTCCAGTCCTCACGTCGGAAGTCCAAAGTCTGATTCAAAAAAAAAGAACTTTAAAAGCAATAAAAACCAAGAAAACATTTTAAACACATCAATAAGCTAAAATAAAATAAATAACTAGTAAAAACCAACTATTTAAATTTTTAAACCAAAAACAAGCCAAAATAAATTAAATCACGATTTAAATCCAACAGCCGATAAAATCTATTTAAAACTCGATAATTTAAAATAAAAGCACTATAAAATATTTTAATTAAATTAAAATATTCCTTCAGTGAAAATACACATAAAAGCGGGTCATCACATCCTCCCCCCCTTAAAACAAATTTCGTCCTCGAAATTTTGCAGGACCAAACACCAACTTGAAACAAGCCATATAATTCCACATGAAACCAACTGCCACCAAAATAAGGAACGTACCGTCATCACTCGAACAAGTAGGGGTACTGCTCCCTCATGTCCACTACTCGCTCCCAGGAGAAATCTTGAGCTAACGGATCTCTCCAGGCCACCTTAACCAAAGGTATCGTCTTGGACCTTAACTGTTGCTCCTTCCAATCCATGATCTGCGACGGAACAACCTCATAAGTAAGGTCCGGTTGCAACTGAATATTCTCTGGGTCGACAAAGCGTGGCTCTTGTTGTCCAAAACTCTTCTTTAAAGATGATACATGGAAGACATTGTGTATATCCCCAAAATATTCTAGCAATGCGACTCTGTAAGCGACGGACCCTACCTTCTCCAAAATCTGAAAAGGTCCAACATATCTCGGATCCAGCTTCCTCTTCTTCCCAAAACGCTTAACTCCTTTCATGGGAGAGACCTTAAGATAAACCCAATCGCCTTGTTCGAAAGACAATTCTCTCCTCCTGGTATCCGCGTAACTCTTTTGACGACTTTGCGCTGCAGCCATGTTATCTCTTATAATCTGAATCTGATTTTGCATTTCCTGTATTATCTCGGGTCCAATTATTTTCTTCTCCCCGACTTCATCCCAACATAAGGGTGATCTACATTTTCTACCATACAGAGCTTCATAAGGAGCCATTTGGATGGATGCATGGAAGCTGTTATTGATAAGCGAACTCTATGAGTGGCACGTGATTCTCCCAACTTCCTTGAAATTCTATAGCACACGCTCGCAACATATCTTCAAGAGTTTGAATCGTGCGCTCTGATTGGCCGTCTGTCTGGGGGTGATAAGCAGTACTAAACTTTAATTTAGTACCTAAAGCCGCCTGCAAACTCTTCCAAAAATGGGAGGTGAACCTTGGATCTCTATCCGACACTATGCTCTTGGGTATTCCATGTAGTCTCACTATTTCCTTTACATACATGCGGGTCAATTTTCCCAGAGAATCCGCATTATTGACCGGTAAGAAATGAGCACACTTAGTCAGTCGATCAACAATCACCCAAACTGAGTTCTTTCCACTGGGAGTCCTCGGCAAACCCACTACAAAATCCATAGGCGTGCCATCCCATTTCCATTCAGGAATAGGGAAGAGGCTGGAGCAAACCTGCTGGTCTTTGATGCTCGGCCTTGACTTGACGCAAGTGCCACATCTCTCAATATACAAGGCAATATCCCTCTTCATTCCTTCCCACCAATAATTTTTCCTTAAGTCCCGATACATTTTTGTGCTACCCGGGATGAACGGAATAGGGAGCCGCGTGAGCCTCCGCCAAATTCGCTCCTTAAATTCTGAGTCCTTAGGAATTACTCTACGATCTCGGAATCGAAGAATCCCATCTTTATCCAAACTGTAGTGCAACGGCCCTCTAGATTTTCTGACCCTTTTTCTAATGTCCAACAGCTTCGAGATCTTTTCTTTGAAGAGTCTTCAATTCTTCAAAATCAACTACTCGAATATCAAGAATTGAAGATATCACTTCCTCTTGCTGCGAACTTCCAATAAGGAGCCTTCTCATCCCGCAAAGTAAAGAATCCACTCCAGAAGATTCAGCTTCATCCTCTAAATGTGACTTCCGGCTCAAGGCATCTGCAACTACATTTGCTTTCCCTGGATGGTATTTAATCTCGCACTGATAATCACTTATTAGCTCTAACCATCGCCTTTGCCTCATATTGAGATTCTTCTGCGAAAATAAATGCTTCAGACTCTTTGATCGGTGTAGATCTCGCAAACTGCCCCATATAAAAAGTGTCGCCAAATCTTAAGGGCAAACACTATCGCGGCCAATTCTAAATCATGCGTCGGGTAATTCTTCTCGTGGTCTTTCAGTTGACGAGACGCATAAGCCACGCCGGCAGTCTCCTGGCTATGAAAAACGTCAGAACGGATGAGAATGCATGCACTAAAGGCTACGAGAAACGGCTCGTGTGGTTCTGGAAGTGCTAGAACTGGCGCAGTTGTCAATCTGTTCTTCAATTCCTGGAAACTCCTCTCGCACTTGTCCGACCAAACAAACTCTGCATTCTTTCTAGTCAAAGCGGTGAGAGGACCGGATAATCTGGAAAATCCTTCCACGAATCTCCTATAGTATCCGGCAAGTCCCAAGAAACTTCGGATCTCGCGCACAGTCGAAGGACGCTGCCATGATAAAATAGCTTCCACCTTACTAGGATCAACTGCCACACCGTCCCGGGAAATTACATGTCCGAGAAATCTGACTTCTTCCAGCCAAAATTCACATTTGCTAAGCTTCGCGTACAGCTGGTGCTCTCGTAACTTCCCAAGCACTAAGCGAAGGTGATAAGCATGCTCGTCAATATTCTGGGAATAAACCAAAATATCATCAATAAAGACCACCACAAAGGAATCCAGATAAGGTCGAAAAACCCGGTTCATCAAATCCATGAAAGCTGCAGGAGCGTTAGCCAACCCAAAAGGCATCACTTTGAACTCATAATGCCCATATCTTGATCTAAAAGCAGTCTTGGGGACATCTCTATCTCTTATTCGCAGCTGATAATATCCCGATCTCAAGTCAATCTTCGAGAAGATAGCCGCTCCTTGAAGCTGATCAAATAAATCGTCAATTCTTGGGAGAGGGTACTTATTCTTGATGGTCACTTTATTAAGCTCTCGATAATCAATACACATTCTAAGAGTGCCATCTTTCTTTTTAACAAATAAAACTGGTGCACCCCAAGGCGAAGTACTTGGCTGAATAAACCCCTTGTCAACCAACTCTTGCAACTGGGCTTTCAACTCTTTCAACTCGGCTGGTGCCATACGGTAAGGGGCTTTATGCACAGGAGCCGCCCCAGGTTCTAAATCAATGGCGAACTCCAACTCGCGGACTGGAGGTAATCCCGGCAAATCATCTACAAACACATCGGAAAACTCTCCTACAACTGGAAAATCCGCTAAAGACTTATTCCCACTTGGCATAGACGCCACTTGAACCAAAAAGGCCTCCGCTCCACAAGCAATATCTTTCTTCGCTTGGATTGCCGATATAACCATCGGCTTTTCTTTTAATTTACTCCCCAAAAACTCTAGACAATCACCATCTGGGAGTTGAAAACTGATCACACGACTCCTGCAATTTATACTTGCACAATACCGATATAACCAATCCATGCCGAGAATAATATCAAATCCCAACAACTTGAATACCACCAAGTCGGCATCAAGAGTCCTACCACCAAAATCCAAGGGACAACCCAACGCAACTCTAGAACAACAAACCATTTCACCATTTGGAAGACTCACCACTAAAGATTCTGGTAGGGGTCCCGTAACCAAATTACATATCCGAGCGAACGTAGAAGACACAAATGATTGAGATGCACCCGAATCAAACAATGTGCAAGCATAAAAGTCATATAACCGAACTCTTCCTGAACCAAACACATACACCCACAAAATCTGAAATAAAGAAACATCAAATCACACCAAACATCAAATCCAAAAATTTAGTTAATTTAGAACCATACCTGTAATCACTCCAGCATCGTGGGTCGCTGGTGCCTCATCATCCACCTCTCCAGGGGTGACAGCATACACTCGGGCCTGCGCTACTTGCCTCTGATTAGCTCTTCCCCCACGTCGACCTCCACGGCTTCCTTGAACTGCATTAGGGCACTCGCGGGCAAAGTGTCCCTGCTGGCCACAATTATAGCATNTCTTCAAGCAAGTGAAGATCAATATTCCACTCTTGGATGCCATTCAACAAGTGCCTTCTTATGCAAAATTTTTGAAGGACTTGTGCACAGTGAAGATGAAGCTTAATGTAAAGAAGAAAGCCTTCCTAACGGAGGAAGTTAGTGCATTGATATTGAGCGAGACTCCTCAGAAGTTTGGAGATCCCGGCTCTCCCAACATTTCCATTATGATCGGCGAATCACGCATTGGGAGAGCTTTACTTGATTTGGGGAGTAGTGTGAACTTGCTACCGTTCTCAGTGTATGAACAGTTGGGATTGGGTGAGCTGAAAAAGACCTCCATCATGCTATAGTTGGCTGACAGATCAGTTAAGGTACCAAGGGGTATTGTAGAGGACGTGTTGGTCCAGGTGGACAAATTCTACTACCCAGTGGATTTTGTGGTTCTTGATATGCAGCAGCCAGCCTCCACTATTTACCAAGCTCCTGTCATCCTTGGAAGACCATTTCTAGCTACATCAAACGCTTTGATTAATTGCAGAAGTGGAGTTTTGAAGCTTACCTTTGGGAACATGACACTTGAGTTGAACGTTTTTAATGCTTGCAGGATGCCAGCACGTTTTGATGACACAAGTGATTTGAATGCTGTGGAGAGTTTGACACCAACAGAGTTTATTTGCTCAAATTTTCCTTTCTCTGATAATGATTCTATTTTTCAGACACCTGAATTTTTACTTAATGAAAAATTTGATCATATCAATGAAGATGACTTTGAATTTTTTGATTGTTTTGCAGATTCTTCTTTACCACTTCAAGAATTCAACATCAACATTAAGGACAAGAAAGGAGTTGAAAACGTGGTAGCTGACCACCTCTCTAGATTGTCATCATCTCCTTCTTCAAATGTCAACCTTCCTCTCGATGATAGTTTCCCGGATGAGCAGCTGTTTGTGGTTAATAGAGCTCCCTGGGAAGTATTTTGAGTTGCTTCTCCTTCTTTACAGTTTTCTTTACTTGCATTTTCTTTTATTTGTTCTTTTGCATTTGATTTTATAACTCTTGTTGATTGTTTGTTTTGCTTGCTTAGTTATGTGCACTTTGTTTCTTTCGTTCGATTCATTGAGGACTATGTCTCTCACTAGTTGGGGGGTGGCATTGTGCACAGTCTTTTAAAAATAATAATTTAAAAAAAAAAAAACTTGATGCCCATTGATACATTTATGATTGAGCATCTTGGTGGAGTAGTTGAGCAGTATCCTTTGTGAAGATTTATTTTCAAGCTTAAACATAAAGCATGATTTTTGATGCATCATATTTTGTTGATATGTGGCTTGAAACACCGGGATGTTATAGTTATTGAGATGAAACTTGATAAAATTTTTGTAGAACGAAAGGCAAAGTTTGAAGGACATTTTGCACATGCTTACGCTTGTAGTGTTCCTTATTTACCATTCATTGATTTAACACTGGAGAAGTAAACTGCAGGACTACCGAGCCATGCCAAAAAGAAAAGAAAAGAAAAGAAAAAAAAAGATGTGAAAAAAAAGAAGAAGAAGAAATAAATGCGGCTTAGCGAATTTTCCTAAGTAAAAAGGGCTAGAAACAGTTACCCAAGACTTTGGGGGTTGAGTGTCCAACCTTTAAAAACAGAGCTGGCGTGAAAACTGCTAGTCCCTTGGGCTCTGAGGTAGTTAGAATCAGCAATGATTAATCTTAAGGTTGAAAAATCCTATGACAAATCATGGCTAGTGATGAGGAACACACAACCAGTTTAGCTTCACACACACATTTGAGTCCTGAGATATTTTCCTTAATTCAATGTGAAAGATTGTTGAAGATAGTCTTGGTGGGTATAACCCTTGGGGGTTGAGCAGTAACGTGTCACTTTTGTGAGAATTCAGAATTGAGTTTGATTGTTTTTGTTTGAATTTTGATCTTTATGCAATATTCATCTCAATTAATTTTCACTATTTTGCTCAAGGGTTACCAAAAAGCTAGTTGGGGGGTGTGATTGAGATGAGATATTGCATATTTTAACTATTTAAAACCAATGTATTTTAAATTCCTCATGACATTACTATTGGTTTTAGATGGAAAAATAGTTAATAAGCATAAATACGAGTTGTGGTTTTTAATTGATTGATATCATTTTTATGCTTATTTTTGTAACTATGATTTAATGGGACAATATTTCCTCACATATATAGTCTATTTTTGATAATCTATTTATTTTTAATTTATTTTTTTGAGTGTTATTTCTTTCTTCTTATTTTCAGATTGAATAAAATTCAAATGGGATCCGGTTGGAACTTTTGACTAAAAGTTGAGAGGAATGAAGAGAAGGAAAAAGAAAATCGGGGCTTGATTAAATGGGAGAGGGAGATGTGTGGGAGTTGATAGGAGACCCGTGCTTGACTTGGAAGAGGAGTTTGGCACTGAATTGAGGCAGATGTATATATATATATATATTGCTGGGCGGAAGAAAGTTACAAAAAAAAGAGAAAGTTGCAACAACACATGCATCACTTGGGCCCACGATAGAAACAGCACTCGGCACATGCAGAACATGGACAGCAACTCATCAGCTCAACACTTGCAACTCACACATGCATCAAAAAGAGAAGAAGCACATGCAGGAAATGCATCACTCGGACGTGCAGCAGTGCAGCAGAACAACTGGCCCTCAACTTTGATGGAAAAGCAAAACTTCACATGCAGAAACTAACCTGGACAGCAGGAAATCACGCACACATGCACTCGGACAGCAACCTACGGCAGAGAAAAAAAACACATGCAGCACACAGCTCACGCACATGCAGAAACTGAAGAAGCTCATGTAGAAAGTGAAACATGCAGCCATACACATGCAGAACATGGACAGCAACTCATCAGCTCAACACTTGCAACTCACACATGCATCAAAAAGAGAAGAAGCACATGCAGGAAATGCATCACTCGGATGTTCAGCAGTGCAGCAGAACAACTGGCCCTCAACTTTGATGGAAAAGCAAAACTTCACATGCAGAAACTGAAGAAGCTCATACAGAAAGTGAAACATGCAGCCATACACATGCAGAAATGCAGGATAGTACATGAAGCAGAAAACAAAAAATCAACAATCACGGCTGGACAGCAAACCGAACACATGCAGAGAATGGAAAAGCATCATTCACGGATGGAAATACATGCAGAAAATGAAAAGTCAGCACGCATGAAAAGTCTCTCACGGCAGCTCACACATGCAGAGAAAGCACAAATGAAAGAAATCAACAATCACGGCAAACACACATGCAGAAAATAAAGTGTAACGCAACTCACGGATAGAAACAGCAACTCTCGGCAGCTCTCATCACACATGCAGACCCTATAAAACTAAGGGGCTGGAAGCTTAGAAAGACACTGAATTTACTCTGCACTGGGACGTTGCAGCAGCACTTGTTTTGCTGGTTTCTTTTTGTTTCTGTTTTCATTTCAGGCTTGATAAAGGAGGCAGTTTTTAGTTTTCATCTTCAGTTTATTTTTCTGCAGCTTAGGTAGAGCTAGTTTTGTTTTATGTTTTCATTTTCAGACCTGAGAAATCGGTTTGAATTTATTTATTTCCTTCTCTTGTATTCATTCTTGGGAGGTTGCAGAAAAACTCTCTGTTTCTTGCTTCATTCTCTGTTTTTCTTTCTTCCGGCAGTGTCCATTTCATTAGTCATTCGGTTTTCATTCTCTTTTATTTTGCTTAGTAGCTTCTTCTTTCTTTTCGGTTACAGAATTTTTTTTTTTTTATGTTGGCAGCTCATTATTTTTTTTTCGTTTAGCGTCTTTGAGTTTCTTCTAGGTTGCAGCTTTAGTTTTTCTTCTTATTCTTTTTGCTCTTTTCGTTTATGTTGTAGCTTACACTTGGTTTTGGTAGCAGGCGACTGGGCAGCTTCTTGAATTTTATTTTCATAGTTTTATTTTATTTGCTTGTTATAGTTGTTCGGCTAGTGGGCAGCTTTGATTTTTCTCATTATATGTTAATTTTCTGCTATTTTGTTTTTGTTCTTGTTAGTTTAGAGGTGGCAGTTTCATTTTAGTTTTCTTAGTTTATTTATTTATATAGTCTGGTTTGTTTTATTAACTAGGAGAGTGAGGAAAGAAAGGAGAGGGAGTTTCTAACTTTTATCTCCTCTTTCACTTTTATGTTCTTGTGCTATTTTCGTGTATTTTATTATAGACAATGTTTATTTAATTTTCACAACTTTGTGTTGAGCCTTGATTTTGGGGCTTTTCAATATTCAGTGCATGTTTGTCAATTACTTTCTAATCTAGTTTAAATTCTTAATTTAGTTTTATTAATTTCTGAATTTAATCTATTAATCATTTACATTCCATTTCGACACTCAACTGATGATTTAAGAGAAACAGATGATGCACTCAATGATGAGGTCGATGATTCAGTCCTAGCAAGTCTATGTGTGCTATCTCTAGCCCAACCAAACATGCAACTTCAGCACAAAACAAGATAACAGTAAACCAGTAAAATGAGAGCTAAAGATATCACCCAGGCTGTGAAGAGGTTCACAGCTCCATAAACATCCTCTCAGAAAGAAAAAATAAATAAATACACTGATAAACACCAGTTGTCCCCGGCAACGGCGCCAAAAACTTGACTCAGCTTATAATGTTGTCTTCCAAGCGTAGAAGCTGTCAAAGTAATACAAGGGTAAGTCCCAAGATTGAATTCACAGGGACAATGGGTTATCAAAGCGTTTGTGAGATTTTCTTTGTGTAAAGGATGTATCGATTATGAAAGATGAAAATGGATGTGGATCTATGTTTTTAAAATTACTAAAACTAAGAGACTTAGAGAAAGTGTGTAGCAAATGAATTAAACTTGCAATAAACAATAAAACAAATACTTGGGTTGGGTTTGAGATTCTTTTTATTTCGGATTCTAGATAATTTCTCGATTAACAATCCAGTCAAGGAATTGATATTCGGAAGATAAAAATTAAGCTCACGTTTTTGCAATATTTTCTCAAGAAATTCTCTAATTTACTAGTCAAATTTATATTCATAATCAATCGAAAGAGGCCTTGATAAATTCAAGCTTTTGTTGTGCCTTATGTCAACAACAAAACAAGAGCAAGAGCCGCAATCTATTTTTCTTTTGAATCCGACTAGTAATTTAGTGAAGTCAACATTACACAACAAAATATTGCATCAAACTAGAATCTAAAATAAATTAAATCTCATTCCACAACCCAAGCTTTAGAAATTAGCTATGCATGATATTTCTAATAACAAAATTTAATCTAAACAAAGCCATAAAAAAAATCTGTGAGAAGAAATAAAAATAAATAAATAAAACTACAAACTCTACGCCTACTGGATTAAGAATTTAAACGTAGCAGGATAGAAAAGAAAGGCAAAGACAGTGTAAAAATGGCCCGCCGACCTCTCCAGTCGACCTGCGTCTAAACTAACAAGAACCAAAAAAAATCAACAAGCCGAATTAATGGTAGAGGAAATTGCCGAACAAAACACTGAGTTCTGTCTGCAACGTCAAAAAAAGAATACCAGCAACTAAACTTCAAGCCGCCTGGTTCTGTAAAAATGAAAAATAATATAGAAATTGAAGCTGCCGACTCAAGTCTGAACTCTAAAATGTAAGTGAGATAAAAGAACCGAACGAAACAAGCAAGTAAAGATGCTAAAGAAAAGAAAAAGACTCAAAACTAAAACTCCCTCCTAGAACAATCAAGTTCCGTCTGCGACGTGAAAAAGAATGAATACAAAAAAATTCAAGCCGCCTACTCTCAAACTAAAAAGTAGACTAACAAAACAGCAGAAAAATAATTGAAGAAGAAAACAAGAAAGCTTCCGCCTGGTTCTCCAAAGAAAGAAATAAAAAAAATGTTCGGCAGCTAACTACTCCAAACGAAAACAAAAAAAAAAAAGACTGAATAAAAAAACTCTGTTCTGCTTCCTCTAAATGAAAAACAGTAAGAAAAGAAAAAAAAACAAGTCTGCTGCACCGTCCGAAGAGGGCTCCCTCTTTACTCCCATTCAGCTCTCCTTTTATAAACAAAAAAACTCCATCCGTGAGCTGCATGAGCGTGAGTGACTTCCTGAGTTTGCTGCATGTGTTTCTTTCACTTTCTGCATGTTACTTTCTTGCATTTTCTGCATGTTGTAAGTTGCTGTTCGTGTGATGCTGCTGCTTTTCTTCTTTTGCTTTTCTGCATGCTGTTTCGATTTTCTGCATGTGCCTCTTGTTTCTGCCGAGTTGTTTCATTTTCTGCTTCATGTCCTGCATGTGCATGTGTTCCAGCCGTGACTACATTTTCTGCATGTGCTGTCCTTTTGCTTTTCTGCATCCGTGCTGTTTCTGCATGTGCATTCTTCTGCATGAGTGTTCTACATGTGTGGTGTCCGAGTGTTCCTTTTTGATTTCTGCATGTTCAGTTTGCAGCATGTGTTTTCTGCATGTGTTCTCTTTACTTTCTGCAGTAGGTGCCGTGTGATGCTTTCATGCATGTGCTTCTGACTTTGATCTATTTTGAGGTGCTACATATGTCCTGGATGTGTACTGTCCGAATTCTTGCATTTTCTGCATGTGTTTTCTGCACTTTCTTTTTACTTTTCTGCATGTGGTTTTCGTGTTTTTCTGCTGAAAGTGTTTCTTCATTTTCTGCTGCAGTTTTCTGCTTTTTTCTGCATGTGAGTTGAACTTTCTGCATGTGTGCTGCATATGTTATTTTTCTGCATTGAATTTGCAAGCATGTGCCGTGAGTTTCTTCTGGTTGTGTGCTGTCCAAGTGATGCTTGCTGCATGTGCATTTTATTTTCTGCAAGTGTGATGCATGTGGCAACATGTACATGAGTGAGTTTTGAGCTGCTTTGCTTCATGTCCTGCATGTGTAGTGCATGTGGCAGCAAGTGTTTCAACTTTTCTGCAGGTGCGAGTTGCAAGTTCTAGCCGTTTATGTTGACAACATGCCCACGTTACTCCACCGTTTTTCTCAAGTCATCACCTACTTTTCCTTTCCGTATATGTCCAGACCACCTCCTTCCATTTTCTTTCTCTTCTGTTCTACTTTCCGTAAGAATTGACCGCAAGTGTTCCGTGAGTCGAAATAAATCCACCACTTTGAAAAACTCATATAGCATGCGCTATGGCTCAGAATCGAATCTTCTTTGAATTTTATTTGAACTGAAAAAAATAACACTCGAAATAAATTAAAAGGAAAATAGATTATTAAATATGTGAGGAAATATTTTCTAATTAAATCATAGTTATAAAATTAAGCATAAACATGATATTAATCAAATAAAAATCACAACTCGAATTTATGCTTTATTAACTATTTTTCCATCTAAAACCAATAATAATGTCACGAACCAGTTGAAATAAATTGTTTTTAAACAGCTAAAATATGCAATTTTTCAGCTCAAACATACCCCCCAACTAGGTTTTTGCTAATCCTTGAGCAAAATAGTGAAAATTAATTGAGATAAACATTGCATAAAGCTCGAAATTCAAACGAAAACAATCAAGCATAATTCTGAATTCTCACAAAAAAATTGATTCGTGACTATTCAACATCAGGAGTTTTATCCACAAGAAAAGTCTCAACAAGTATTCATATAGAATTGGGGCAAATGTCTTAGAACTCAGATATGTGTGTGTGGCTAAACCTCTGTGTGTTCCTCATTAATAAGCATGATTTATCAAAGGATTTTTCAACCATAAGATTAATCATTATTGATTCTAACTACCTCAAAGCCTAAGGGACTAGCAGTTTTCACGCCAGCTCTGTTTTTAAAGGTTGAACACTCAACCCCCAAAGTCTTGGGTAACTGTTTCTAGCCCTTTATTTTAGGAAAACTTACACCATTTTTTTTTCTTTCTTTCCTTTTTTTTTTTTTTTAAATATATAGGCTCGGTAGTCCTGCAATTTACTTCTCCTATTTTAAATCAATGAACATTACTGAGGAACACTACGAGTGTAAGCATGTGCAAAATGTTCTTTCAAAACTTGCCCTTCTTTCTATACAAATCCTACTAATTCTCATTTCTGTAAATATTGCATCCCGATGTTTCAAGTCACTCTTCAACAAAATGTGATGCATCATAAGTCATGCTCTATGCTTAGGGTTGAAAATAAATCTTCATAAAATAATCCCGCTCAACTACTCCACCAAGATACTCAAATTTCACAAAAATGCCAGAAGTGTGTGTTAATCATAAAATAATCACAAAAACGCCGATGGTGCCATATTTTTTATGTTACGTGTATTCATGGGGCCACAACAACTGTGGAGCATTAAGTATGGGGCTACAACAACTGTGGAGCATACACTACGTGAGACACAGCAATTGTGACACGTAGAATACGTGGGGCCACAACAACTGTGGAGTACGTATTAACGCACTCACAGCTGGTCTAGATACCTGTGTTGTGATGCGGTAATCGGCAGGGACACACGGCTCTAGGGGACCCGTGTAGCACCCATATGGTCACGTTATTAATCAAGACAATTGAATAATATTCCAAGTTTATGTCAAGTCCAGTTTCAGATCAAGTACATGGTAAGTCAAGTTGCAGATCAAGTTCATGTTATGTTATGCTCACATACATGTTATGTTCATGTTCACATGCTATGATTTAAGTTCATGTCACGTTAAGCTAAGCTTCTGTTTCAGTTCAATTATGTCAACTCATGCCATGTTATGTCATGTCACATTATGCTTATTATTTTATGCCATGTTATGTCAAGTTATGTTATGTTTACTTTCAATTTTGATGGTGCATTCATACCTTTATTTCTATGCATACATCATTAACCTGTGTGAAAGTTTTCTGTTAACTTGCTGAGATTTGTAATCAAATCTCACCATGGTAGTCCCAACTACCATTCCCCCCGAATGGTAGATCTTGTTACAGGACCCGAAGGAGAATTGGAATCTGACCAACTGAACACGGTCGACTAGGCCACGGTGCGATGTTGATGATGGCATAGTATTTAACTTAGGTTACTACTTGTACTTTTGGAGTTGTATCTCAAGTATTCTTTTGATCACAACCATTTTGGACTAGTGTGGTGATCACGGCTATTTAGTATGCCTTTATGTATGAAATATGTTTCAAGTATTTGGGATATTTTAGTTTGGTGCATAGTATTGCTAAAGAAAAAAATTATCCCCTGCGAATATTGCATAATGCTAGATGCATGTTAGGAACATTGCATCTTATATGTCATGAACGGGGGCAGGTAACCTTGTGTTGCATGTCCCGACGCTTCAAATGTCCGTTCAATCCCAAGCGGAATTTGGGGGCGTCACATTTACAGCACCGAAAGATTAAGTACTTCCAATCAAGTCCGCTTTAGCTGCACCAATTGACATCAAATATTTGATTCTCACGTAAAAGTCAAGCCAAAACAATCAACAAGCTACCGCCTAACGTCTAGCATTTTTCTTCGTCCCACTTCCCCTTTTTTTCGTAAGTTTTCTTTTTCTCACCAAACCTCTGTCTCCACGTAAGCTCCCTCTTCAACGTAGAAGTCCCTCTCTCAACGTAGAAGTCCCTCTCTCAAGCCGTAAAAACCAGCTGAACGTCAACTCCCACAATTTTTGGCTTTCCGTAAACAATGACTTCTTTCCATAAATGTAGCTCTTGGTTTCTATGTAAAACAAAAATAGCTGCTGTCCACTCTTTCTCTGTCCGTAATCCTCCACCAAAGTCTGTTTTGTATTTTTCTTCCGTAAAACACTAGTCTTCATTTCGGTTTGCTCTCTCTATTTTTCTTTCGGTGGTTTTTGTTGATTACATGTGAAGCGCATGCAACTTATTCCATTTTCTTTCATTTTGGCTACCTCTTCCTTAATTTCAGCTCTTTTTTCACACATACTTCTTCAAAGCTTCCTTTCGGATTTCCTGTGAATTTTATTTATGCTGCAAATAAAGAAATAAAAATAACACTCGAAATAAGTTAAAAAGAAAAATAGATTATTAAAAATATATTATATATGTGGAGGAAATATTGTCTAATTAAATCATAGTTATAAAATTAAGCATAAACATGATATTAATCATTAAAAATCACGACTCGTATTTATACTTATTAACTATTTTTCCATCTAAAACCAATAATAATGTCACGAAGCAATTGAAATACATTGGTTTTAAATAGCTAAAATATGCAATTTTTCAACTCAAATAGATACACATAGAGCCCATTGCATAGATCACCCGTTCCAATCGGCTTCATCGATTGAGAGTCCTGAAATAAACAAGAATTATAGGAAAAAGTTGTAAGGAAAGAATTGTGAAGGGCAATTTGTGAAACTGAAAGTAAGTTGAAGGATAAAAGGGGAACATAAAAAACATTTTGTAATATGAGAGATGGAGAAAGACGGCAAGAACCTAGCCTTTCGGCTGGGATATCTTGTCCTGTTGGAAACCGAATGTGGTGGAGAGTAGCAAGGAACTGCAAATCAAAGAAAGCTTCACGTTGGTGGCAGATGTGGTGGCTTGCACCACTGTCCACCACCCAATGGAGGCACCGATTGAAGGTGAAATCAGACGGGGAGAAGAGATTGCCAGCAAAAGATGCAGGGGATGGTTGAATTGGTGTGGCCGACAGTGCTGGGAGGTTGAGCAGCTTCTGATACAGCTTCAGAGGAAGAGAAACCAGATTTGTAGTGGAGGAAGAAGAGGGGCCAACGGTATTTGCAACGGATGGGGGTGGTCCTGGGATGGACGATTTGGGTTTGGTGGTGCGAGGCTCTTGGCCTGGAGGGTACCCGATGAGGGTCCAGCAATGGTCACGGGTGTGGCCATCTTTGCCTCATGCAGTGCATTTCAGAGGAGGTCTTGGGCGAGCTGAGGTGCGGGTAGCCATGGCCATGGTTTCGAAAGGGGTGGGTTGGAGGAGAAGAAGCCTCTGTTGCTCTTCTTGAAATAAGGTGGAGAATACTTTGCCGAGAGAGGGAAGCGGGTCCATGGCCAGAATTTGGGTGCGAAGATGGGCAAAGGAATTGTTGAGTCCAAAAAGAAATTGGAAAACTCGTTCATCATCAGCCTGTCGTTGCATTTCTTTGAGGTCAGTTACAGTTTGGAGATGACTAAGTTCATCCCATAGCTGTTTGATTTGGTTAAAATAATCATGAACAAAATTTGTGGATAGGGGCAGGGAGGAGAGAGCTCGTTTGAGATGGTATATACGGGCATTGTTTCCATGGCGAAAACAGGAAGAAAGGTCAAGCCAGACAGCACGGGGATCAGTATGATATTCGAGAGAATTGGCAAGGGAAGGGCTGATGGAGTTAAGGATCCAGGTAAGGACCATATCCTTTGTTTGATTCCACTAAGTATATTCTAGTTTGGTGGGTTTAGGAGGGATGAGGGTGACATCGATAAAGCCAAGTTTATTCTTAGCATTAAGGGCTCGGGTCATGGCCTTTTTCCATTAGGGGTAGTTGTCTCCTGTGAGAAGGTTATTGACAAGAATTAAACTAGGAGAATCGGAGGAGTGAAGAAGATAAGAGGAGCGAATAGGTGGGGTGTTGGCCTCGGCCATGACAGAATGGCTGGATCGTTTCTTTAGGCTGATACCATGTTAAGAAGGAAGAAGGGGAGTGTGACGCCCCCAGATTTCCGTCTGGGATCGGACGGACATATGAAACATCGAGACATGTAACACAAGGTTACTTGCCCCCGTTCATGACATATAAGATGCAATGTTCCTAACATGCATCTAGCATTATGCAATATTCGCAGCGGATAATTTTTTTTTTGAATACTATGTACCAAACTTATAACATCCCAAATAATTAAAGCATAATCCATGCATACTTAACAAAATAAATAACCACGATTATAGTACGGGTTTCAGAAGACTGTAATCTCAAAACATGGGAGACTAGACTCCATATTACAGTACCAAAATACACTTACTGAACCAGTTCATCGAGTAACTCGCATAACTCAATTAACAAGGCTAGAATATTGTTCCAAAGAAAAAAAACTAATTATAGAAGCTGAAAACTCTGCATCGCATCTGCGGCATCTAGTCAACATCTTCCAGCCTATCGGTGTCTGCTCCCTGTTCTGAACCTGACACATCGCCTACCATTCGGGGGGAATGGTAGTTGGGACTACCACGGTGAGATTTGATTATAAATCTCAGCAAGTTAACAGAAAACTTTCACACAAGTTAATGATGTATGCATAGAAATAAAGGTATGAATGCACCATCAAAGTCAAAAGTAAATAGAACATAACTTGACATAAAATAATAAGCATAATGTGACATGACATAACATGGCATGAGTTGAAATAATTGAACTGAAACAGAAACTTAGCTTGACGTGACATGAACTTAAATCATAACATGGATGTGAACTTGAAACATAACATGGACTTGAACTTGAAGCTTGACATGAACGTACACTTGAACATAACGTAACGTGAAACATGACTTGAATGTGAAATACATGAACTTGGAATCTTATTCAATTGTCTTAAGTAATAACGTGACCATATGGGTGCTACACGAGTCCCCTAGAGCCGCGTGTCCCTGCCAATTACCATATCACAACAAAGGTATCTAGACCAGCTGTGAGTGCGTTAATACGTACTCCACCGTTGTTGTGGCCCCACGTATTCTACGTGTCACAATTGCTGTGTCTCATGTAGTGTATACTCCATAGTTGTTGTGGCCCCATGAATACACGTAACATAAAATATGACACCATCGGCGTTAGTGCCTGGCGCGCTCCAGTGACCAGTTACTTAGGCCCCATTCGCAACCCGTTGATTGTACTTTGTCAACCCAGGGAATTTCACACCTATTAGACACTCCAGCATGAACAAATGAGTTTCACTAGGATATTACCCCATCCTAGCATTTAGGGTCGTGATTGACATGAATAACTTAACTTGAACATGATCTGAAACTTATATGAACTTTACATTAGGTGAACCACGCTTGAGTCGTGGCACCGCATAACATAACTTGTGGTGAACACGCTTAGATCCGTGTCACCCTTAACATAATTTGGGATGAACACGCTTAGGTCCGTGTCACTCTTAAATACCTTATCTTTCTTAATGCATGAGATATTATTTAATATCATGAACTTTTCTAACATGGCTTATACTTGTAAATGACACAATATGATTTAAACATAAACATTCCATGGCATACATGTAACATATGGCATACTTAACATGGCATACTTATAACATACAATATTGCATGACATAAAAGATTGTGTAACAGATAAATATTCATGAAAGAATAAATCATGCGTAACAGATAAACATGTAATGACATGGCATGACATGTCATATATGATAAGATACATACATAAATTGTAGTTCATTTACCCATCATAGATACACAGTAAACTGATAGTAAGTTAGAAGCTAACTTATACAGATTGTCGCGTTCTACGAGAATAAAGTGTGAAATACGAGGAACTGTAAAAGGTCATTCTAAAAGTTAGAAATTTAATCACTAACAATTAGAAACATGAAAACAAGCTGACTTAGAGTAAAATTATCATTTTACCCTCTACGTGTGGGAAAATGACCATTTTACCCCTAACTTAAGGATTTCACATCCTAATTCCAAACATTTCCAAAATTTACATTCCTTATGTAAATTTTGTCTTAAACCCACATATTAACTCAGAAAAGTTTAAAACAAAACACGACTATGGAAAACACACTGTGGCTGAAACATCCATAGGTCATTTCTCTTGATTTTTGTTGCAATTCCTTCAAATTTAAAACTCATGCTTAAACCAAAAGTTTGCAACAACCATCTTCCAATCCTAAGTTTAAAACCATACTTAAAACATCCATTTAGAAAAACTAATAATCAACACCAAACTTTTTTTGTAAAAAGATCCAAACACTTGAATCTCAAGCTTTGACCCTAAATCAAAACATCTCAAGAATTTCAAAAATCAAATCTTACTTCTAACATATTCATAACATCATCCTAAGATCAACCATTCTTTAAATCATCAAACTAAAGTCACAAAAATCACAAAAATAACACTTGGAGTTTTTGGTTTTACACTTAGTACAAAAACAGAGACTTTTTCTTAACTAGCTTTGATAAATCTCTTGATCAATGGCTTAAGAATGTGAAATCTTCGAAATAAAGCATCACATGGTTTAATGATCCAACCATCAAACTTAAAATCAAATGGCTAAAAATCAATAAACATGGATCTAATCCAAAAACATCAAATCTTAGGCCTAACCGAAATCCTCTTGCATAGAAAAATCATATATTTGAAACTAATACTAAATATCTTCAAAATAACATCCTAACATGAAAATAAGAGACTTAGGATCATCATAAAAAAATATCGAAGCCTTTAGAGTAAGATCAAACCTCGAAATATTCAAACTTTCTCCAAATAAAAACTGTTTTGCCACTTCCAGTTTTCAAGTTTCTAGATCTAAGAAAATATATCATCAAAAGCTTTATTCATGCAACAAAACCTCAATGAAATCTCTTAAACACATGCTAGTAACACTCCATAAAAGTTTTGGACCAAGATATGTCCATTAGCTTGGTCAAAAACTCCAAAACATAACATACTCTCCAGATTCACGCGCAGAAGGACCTTTCCATGGTTAAAAATACTTTTGACTGGCCAAATGACCATGTAATGATACTAAAAATAAATCTACGGAAACTAGACTCAAATAGGAACAACTTTTATGAATGAGTCATTGTGTGAAAATACTTACAAAGGGTCTAAAATCTCCACGCAAAAACAAATAGAAAACTGCCCGAGAGAGCTCTTTTGGGTTTCTCTCTAAGAATGGGGTGAAGAAATGATTAAAGTGAAGTAAGTGTGTCTTGCATGACTCAAGACTTCTGTAGGGGGAATATATGGACTTTCATGATCATTGAGTGGAGGTAGACATGTGACATAAAGTGGAGGATAGTGGGGGGCAAAGGACAACCTACAAAAGCTATGAGGCATGGGGCTTGGTGGGGTGGGTTCCTCCATACTATTGAGTGCATCTTGAGGCAATGAATGGTCTTCCAAGTGGGGGAGGGAACTTCTCCAAGAAGCCTTGCCAAGGTGGCCAAATTCGTGGGCCTTAGTGGGCCTCAACCAAGTGGGCTTCAATTTGGGGTTTAAAGGGGGTCTGGTTAGGGTTTGAGATGCTATCATGCCCAAATCCAATTTTTCTTGGCCCAATCAAATTTCCAAGATTTAAAATGTTGGATAAATATATCATAATAAGAATTTGAGAAATTAATAGCATCTAAAAGTGATTTAATCAAGTGATTAAACACAATGCTAGAAATTGGATCAAAAGGGTTTAAAGGCCAACTTTAGGGTTTGGGGAAACCGTTTAGGGTTTCAGTTTCAACCAAGTTTTTGGGATTTCAAATGGATTACAACCATTTATGGTTTCATTAGGGTTGAAACCCTCTTTGATCTGGCTCAATTTGGTTGATCAGATGAAAAAGGTTTTGCTTAGGTGGCATGATCTCACACCTTGATTTCCTTCACAAATCCATCTAATGGTTTCTCTTTGTGCCAAGTATCTTATACTATTCATTATGTGTGGTTAAGATCTTGCCAAGTGTCCAAATAAAACTTCTCTAACCTAATTTGGATATTCTACACTGTGATTTTGAAAACACTGCACTTAGTAGGCTTATCGAGGTTACTATTCATTCCGAAAAAGCGCATAATAAACTTAGTACTAAAAAATCCTAAATATTCATACTAACCTACAGTAAAAACCGTTTATCAAAACTCAATCCCGAAGTGCACCTATAAATAAATTCACAGTTTCGAACAGTCGTTTCGTCTGAAATTATGAAAATGGGTTATTAGGCCATAAAATCCTAAATATTTTATTGAGTCTAGTGGTGTAAACTATAACGTAATCTGACACTTCTAACTAACTCAAACAATTAAAATCGCATTTCTGGCATCACAGCGAGTGATAACATTGACTATGTTGACAGGCTAAAACCTTTGTGATTAGCCAATTCGTAAAAACTTATGGAGTTTTCACAAGGTTTCTAATGTCTATAAAAATTCCACCATTGAATTTCTAGCGGGCTGTTACATCCTCCCCTCCTAAAAAAAAGATTTCATCCTCGAAATTGGCGCAAGTACAAACATAAAACACGCTTAAAAGGAAGATGTTGCCAACCAAACTTTTAGTATAAAACTTCTCCCCGTTTTGGCATCATTAAAAAGGATCAGCAGCAATTAAATGGACTGAAGAAAACGGTGCGTTAATAAACACTGTAGATAGTTGAAAAAACGAGCCGTCCGTGACCTGACAAGTGCTGCAAAGTCTCGACGCCTAACCTATGAATTTAGTGCGACTGGAGATTTAAACAATCGTCTAATGTTGTTGACAAACGTGATTGAAGGCTCTGAGTTTCTATATAAAAAAATGATCATTTTCACCTATTGGTACAAAAAACATACATCGCTTCTTGACCTGAGTTCTGTTTTTTCATCACAATAGAATGGCTGGGCAATTCACTTCCACTAATGTTCTAGACTTGAATCATGAACCCTTGACGCATCAACCATCAATCTTCTCTCCTGAGGTCGTCAATACTATGATAGGAGCAGAGAACCGTTTTTCTAGTAGGGCTGATTCTGAAATTATTGTAGAATCAAGAATGCTCAGTAGTCAATATGCTGCCTCCGTTACGATCATGTCTCGGAGGTTAATGGCGAGGGTAAGTGAGATTGATAATCTTAACATCCAAATATCTGAGTTACGATAGAAGCTTTCTAACAAGGATAGAGAGAATAAAAGGCTAAAGCAAGAAAACAAAGAGTTGAAGAATTTTGCAGATTGGTATGCTCATGATCTGCAACCACGAATAGAGGAGCTGGAACGAGAAAGGATTCAGATACAGGGTCAACATCAGCAGATAACAGCAGAAGTTCATCGTTTACTAGAAAAATAGGGATAATCTACTGTTAATCTCGCTGGCTTAGTAAGAAAACTTTTGACAATGTGTGTCCAGCATATCTTGTATTTCTTCTTACTAAATAAGATTTGAAGAGACAATAGTTTGTCTTCTTCTTTATGCTATCTCTATAAAATTAGTCTTAAACTTAATCCAATTTGCATCAAATTTTATTCTCATCTCTATAACTCATCTGCATTCCTTCAACATTCTCGCTTTAAGTTTTCAATTCTTTTCTCAATGGCTCATTCTTCTAACATTTCTCTAGATCCATCCATGAGGTATTCAGCACCTCAACCATCTGTCCTTTCTGCAGCTGCCAGTGGTGCCATGTTACAGCAAGAAAATAATAGTTTGGCTAATAAGTCAGATTCCGATGCTATCTACAACTTGGTGAGTCTTGGGACTCGCTACTCATCCTCTATTATTGCTTTTTCCCAGCGAGTACAAGCCAAAAACCATGAGGTTGAAAGGCTTAAAGAACAAATTGTTTTACTTCAACGAATTGTTCAAAAGTCTCACATAAGGGAAGGAATCCTTCAGCACAAGAATAAACAGTTGAAATCTCTATTGGATTCTTCATTCCGCTTGCCATTTCCCATGGATATGGATGACATGATATTGTATGAAGAGAATGAGCGTCTCAAACATGAGGCTAAGAACCTCAAGTTTATGTAAAAGTATTTTTAAAAAATCTCTCTATTTTTATAAACTCTGGTCTATCTTTTAAGAGATATTCATAACATGCATCATTCCTATTTCTCTTCTAATCATACATAATCTATGTTCTGGTAAAGGTGTTGTGAATATATCTGTTAACTAATCATGTGTGTTTGTGAACTCTAGTACTATATCGCCTTATATAATCTTAACAATACATAGGTCTTAGAAAATACCTGAAATGGCAGTTGCTCTAAATGTTATTGGGGCATCAATATCTGCCTCCCCAAGAGTGGCTGTAAACACTCGAGCTGGCACAGGACGTCGTGGCTTTGGTTTGGAATCTCTGTTGGGAACAGTCCCCTTCCTCTTAGCTCTCTTGGGACAATTTTTGATCAATTGGTCAGGTTGGCCACATCCAAAACAAAGTCCTAAGGTAAGCTTGCACTTGCCTCCATGGTTCTTTCTACACATCCCACATATTGGATATGTGGATAGCATTGAGCTTCCAGTCTCGATGCCTTTTCCTTTATCTAATTCAGTAAACATCTTCTTCATTTCTGGACTTTCTTTAGTAGCATACGGTGAAGTCCTCTTTCTTTCCAAAATGATCTGGGTGGTCAAACCCTTATGCTCTGCCTCTACTATTGCTGCCACATTTACCAATTCTTGGTAAGGCTGTATTATAAGGCAAGCTACTTGACTGCGGATCCTAGGCTAAAGTCCTGCTTGAAACTTCTGCACCTGCATCCTCTGAGTAGAGATAAGGTGTGGTGCAAACCTTCCTAACGCCATAAACTTAGCAGCATATTGTTCGACGGTCAAACTGCCTTGAGTTAAAGTGGCAAACTCCTATGCCTTCAGCTGTTTGATAGAGTCTGGGAAGAATCTATTGTCGAACTCTTCCTTAAATCTCTCCCATGATAGTGCAGCGCGACTTCCTAGTTCCCTAACTAAGAGCTGCCTTCGTGTATTCCACCATATTCCAGCTTCTCCTTGGAATAGGTATCCAGCATATAGGACCTTCTAGTCTTCAGTACAACCACAGATCTCGTATGTCCTTTCGAGATCCATAATCCATTTTTCAGCTTTCAGTGGCCCTTCAGTACCAGAAAACTTCGGGTAACGATGGATCAAGAATTTCTCATACGAACAACCCCTAACTTCGGGTCCGGGTACGTGCACTTATTGTTGTTGTTGTTGTCTAAGTACATCAACCAGTAGATGTATAGCTTCAGTTAATCCTCCATCCATTGGGAGATTTAGATTCTCTTGATTGATGCCTCCCTCTGGGTTCCGAGATATCCTACCGCGAGTCATGTGTCACTTCCTGAAACACATGAGTACACGTATTAAAACACGTACTATGTCCCATACTTCAAGAAATTCAAGCCTAATGAAGACTAAAATTTCAAACCTAGTATTTGGTGCATTTCCTAAGGACACGTGAATTTACATCCCAGAGACGTATTGCTCTGATACCACCCTGTGAAGCCCCCAGATTTCCGTTTGGGATTAGATGGACATCTGATGCCTCGAGAGATGTAACACAAAGTTACCTGCCCCCGTTCATGACATATAAGATGTAATGTTCCTAACATGCATCTAGAATTATGCAATATTCGCAGCGGATAATTTTTTTTTCAATACTATGCACCAAACTTATAACATCCCAAATAATTAAAGCATAATCCATGCATGCTTAACAAAATAAATAACCACGATTACAGTACGAGGTCTCAGAAGACTGTAATCTCAAAACATGGGAGACTAGACTCCATATTACAATACCAAAATACACTTACTGAACCAGTTCATCGAGTAACTCACGTAACTCAATTAACAAGGCTAGAATACTGTCCCAAAAAAAAAACTAACTATATAAGCTAAAAACTCTGCATCGCATCTGCGGCGTCTAGTCAACATCCTCCAGCCTATCGGTGTTTGCTCCCTGTTCTGAACCTGACACATCCCTTACCATTCGAGGGGAATGGTAGTTGGGACTACTATGGTGGGATTTGATTACAAATCTCAGCAAATTAACATAAAACTTTCACACAGGTTAATGATATATGCATAGAAATAAAGGTATGAATGCACCATCAAAGTCAAAAGTAAAGATAACATAACTTGACATAACATGACATAAAATAATAAGCATAATGTGACATGACATAACATGGCATGAGTTGACATAATTGAACTGAAACAGAAACTTAGCTTGACGTGACATGAACTTAAACCATAACATGGATGTGAACTTGAAACATAACATGGACTTGAACTTGAAGCTTGACATGAACGTACACTTGAACATAACGTAATGTGAAACATGACTTGAATGTGAAATACATGAACTTGAAATCTTATTCAATTGTCTTAATTAATAACGTGACCAAATGGGTGCCACACAGGTACCCTAGAGCCGCGTGTCTTTGCCGATTACCGCATCACAACACAGGTATCTAGACCAGCTGTGAGTGCGTTAATACATACTCCACAGTTGTTGTGGCCCCACGTATTCTACGTGTCACAATTGCTGTGTCTCACATAGTGTATGCTCCACAGTTGTTGTGGCCCCATACTTCATACTCCACAATTGTTGTGGCCCCATGAATACACGTAACATAAAATATGACACCATCGGCATTAGTGCCTGGCGCACTCCAGTGACCAGTTACTTAGGCCCCATTCGCAACCCGTTGAGTGTACTTCGTCACCCCAAGGAATTTCATACCTATTTAGACACTCCAGCGTGAACAAAAGAGTTTCACTAGGATATTACCCCATCCTAGCATTTAGGGTCGTGATTGACATGAATAACTTAACTTGAACATGATCTGAAACTTATATGAACTTTACATAAGGTGAACCACGCTTGAGTCCGTGGCACCGCATAACATAACTTGTGGTGAACACGCTTAGATCCGTGTCACCCTTAACATAACTTGTGATGAACACGCTTAGGTCCATGTCACTCTTAAATATCTTATCTTTATTAAAGCATGAGATATTATTTAATATCATGAACTTTTCTAACATGGCGTATACTTGTAAATGGAACAATATAATTTAAGCATAAACATTCCATGGCATGCATGTAACATATGGCATACTTAACATGGCATAATTATAACATACAACATTGCATGACAGAAA
This sequence comes from Carya cathayensis, assembly GCA_011037825.1. NCBI lineage: Eukaryota > Viridiplantae > Streptophyta > Magnoliopsida > Fagales > Juglandaceae > Carya > Carya cathayensis. The sequence continues at coordinate 142,595 of QGSO01000805.1, read as the reverse complement.
AGATTGTGTAACAGATAAATATTCATGAAAGATTAAATCATGCGTAACAGATAAACATGTAATGACATGGCATATATGATAACATACATACATAAATTGTAGTTCCCTTACCCATCATAGATACACAGTAAACTGATAGTAAGTTAGAAGCTAACTTACACAGATCGTCGCGTTCTTCGAGAATAAAGTACGAAACACGAGGAACTGTAAAAGTCATTCTAAAAGTTAGAAATTTAATTACTAACAATTAGAAACAAGCTAACTTAGAGTAAAATTATCATTTTACCCTCTACATGTGGTAAAACGACCATTTTACCCCTAACTTAAGGATTTCACATCCTAATTTCAAAATTTACATTCCACATGTAAATTTTGTCTTAAACTCAAATATTAACTCAAAAAAATTTAAAACAAAACACAACTATAGAAAACACACTATGGCCGAAACAACCATAGGCCATTTCTCTTATTTTTGTTGCAATTACTTCCCACTTCAAAACTCATGCTTATACCAAAATTTTGCAACAACCATCTTCCAATCCTAGGTTTAAAACCATACTTAAAACATCCATTTAGAAAAACTAAAAATCAACACCAAACTTTTTTTGTAAAAAGATCCAAACACTTGAATCACAAGCTTTGACCCTAAATCAAAACATCTCCAAGAATTTCAAAAATCAAATCTTACTCTAACATATTCATAACATCATCCTAAGATCAACCATGCTTTAAATCATCAAACTAAAGTCACCAAAATCACAAAAATAACACTTGGAGTTTTTGGTTTTACACTTAGTACAAAACAGAGACTTTTTCTTAACTAGCTTTGATAAATCTCTTAATCAATGGCTTAAGAATGTGAGATCTTTGAAATAAAGCATCACGTGATTTAATGATGTGTCTTAAATAGGATCCAACCATCAAACTTAAAATCACATGGCTAAAAATTAATAAACATGGATCTAATCCAAAAACATCAAATCTTAGGCCTAACCGAAATTCTCTTGCATAGAAAAATCATATCTTTGAAAATAATATTAAATATCTTCAAAATAACATCCTAACATGAAAATAAGAGACTTAGGATCATCATATAAAAATATTAAAGCTTTTAGAGTAAGATCAAACCTCGAAATATTCAAACTTTCTCCAAAAAAAAACTGTTTTGCCACTTCCAGTTTTCAAGTTTCAAGATCTTAGAAAATCTATCATCAAAAGCTTTATTCATGCAAAAAAACCTCAATGAAAACTCTTAAACACATGCTAAGAACACTCCATAAAATTTTCGGACCAAGATATGTCCATTAGCTTGGTCAAAAACTCCAAAACATAACATACTCTCCAGATTCACGCCTAGAATGACCTTTCCGTGGTTAAAAATACTTTTGACAGACCAAATTACCATGAAATGATACTAAAAATACATCTAGAGAAACTAGACTCAAATAGGAACAAATTTTATGAAGGAGTTATTGTGTGAAAATACTTACAAAGCATCGAAAATCTCCACGTAAAAACAAACAAAAAACTTCCCGAGAGAGCTCTTTTGGGTTTCTCTCTAAGAACGGGGTGAAGAAATGGTTAAAGTAAAGTAAGTGTGTCTTGCACGACTCAAAACTTCTGTAGGGGGAATATATGGACCTTAATGATCATTGAGTGGAGGTAGACATGGGACATAAAGTTGAGGATAGTGGGGGGCAAAGGACAACCTACAAAAGCTATGAGGCATGGGGCTTGATGGGGTGGTTTCCTCCATACTATTGAGTGCAGCTTGAGGCAATGAATGGTCTGCCAAGTGGGGGAGGGAACTTCTCCAAGAAGCCTTGCCAAGGTGGCCAAATTTGTGGGCCTTAGTGGGCCTCAACCAAGTGGGCTTCAATTTGGGGTTTAAAGGGGGTTTGGTTAGGGTTTGAGATGCTATCAAGCCCAAATCTAATTTTTCTTGGCCCAATCAAATTTCCAAGATTTAAAATGTTGGATAAAGATGTCATAATAAGAATTTGAGAAATTAATAGCATGTGAAAGTAATTTAATCAAGTGATTAAACACAATGCTAGAAATTGGATCAAAAGGGTTTGTAGGCCAACTTTAGGGTATGGGGAAACCGTTTAGGGTTTTAGTTTCAACCAAGTTTTTGGGGTTTCAAATGGATTTCAACCATTTAGGGTTTAACTAGGGTTGAAACTCTCTTTGATCTGGCTCAATTTGGTTGATCAGATGAAAAAGGTTTTGCTTTTTTTTTTTGATAGGAAAATTCAACCTTTCATTAAAAGAAACTTACAGACATTTATCAAGCCAAATAGCTTGAGAAATAAAGTCTGGACAACAGTCATCCCACATAGAGATATTCTCTACATTCCAAGCATATCAGGCAAGAATATGAGCTACCCGATTACCTTCTCGATAAACATGCTGAAAGATACATTCAGCAAACAAACCACACAACTTTCTAATTTCAACCAATAAAGGAGTGAGCATAGCATCTGGTTCCATTTCATTGTTTAGCACCTGAACAGCCATCAAACAATCTAATTCCACCAACAATCTTTGGATTCCCCTACTAGCACATAGCTGTAGTGCATGGAAGATGGCCAAGAATTCAATAGCTTCTGCATTAAGAGCTTCATTTTCAACCTTGCTTGTTGCAGAAATGACGTTACCCTCAGCATTCCTGAGCACCATACCCACTCCAGCCTTATGAATATCCGCAAATAAAGAACCATCAACGTTAAGCTTTAACCAACCAGAAGGAGGGGGTTTCCAATCATAAAATTCACGTATTCTCGGCCTAGAACATTGTTTCAAATCAGCATATGCTTTTAACACAGATAGAGAGTGATCGATCACCTGTTGAACTGCAACAACTTTCTGCTCATGAAACATTTGATTTCTTCTCCACAAGAAGCCCCACATGATCGCAAAGAACACTTCCATTTCCGCACCCAAATCTTGTTGCAACAGAGCCAAAGCTACTTGCTGAACTGTCAGATCTGTCTCAAGATGCTGAATTAAAGGAACAAAAGAAGACCAGCATGGGGAAACTATAGGACAAAAAATTAAGGCATGAGATGTAGTCTCAATATGCTGGGTGCAAAAACAACATGGTCCTTCACAAAAAATGTGCTTCCGACGCAGGTTCTGTTTTGATGGGAGAATATCCCTACACGCCCACCACGCGAAAACCTTTATCTTATTGGGTACTCTCATCTTCCACAATGCCTTCCACAAAGATTGTTGTTGCCTAGCATTAGAGCATTCACCTCTACAGCCCTGAAGTTGAGATTTAAAAAACCTGTAGAAGCTTTTAACGCTAAATCTACCACTTCTTTCACAATTCCATATCAATTTATCAGGTTGCTCATTTGGGAAGATCAGAACTTTTAAAATATCTGAGACTAAACTTGGATTGAAGAGAGCTCAGAGCTGGCTCAAATTCCACCCTCGCTGAGCATCATCAAATAAACTGTCAACAAACGCATCTTGAAGAACTTCTGGAACTAAAACAGCTTCCTTCATTAAGGATTGATGACCCGGAATCCAGGAGTCCTTCCAAAGTTTAGTGATTTTACCATCACCTATTCTCCAAGAGCATCCATGACTCATCAGCTTCGTCGCCTCCCAAATACCACGCCGAGTGAAAAAAGGGTTTCTTCCTAATCCAGCAGCTAACAAATCTCCTTGGGGGAAGTACTTTGCCTTAAAAACTTTGTGAAGCAAAGAGTCTATCTCATTCAAAATCCTCCACCCCTGTTTAGCTAACATAGACAAATTGATTACCCGTAAATCCTTGAAACCGAGACCCCCTTTCCCTTTTGGTTCACACATTTTTTTCCAACTCATCCAAGCAATTTTCCGTTCCTTCTTTCTCTGGCCCCACCAGAAATTAGACATCATAGACTCCAAATCTGAACAAAGAGAGATGGGGATAAGAAAACAACTCATAGAATAGGTTGGAATCGAAAGAGCTACTGCCTTAATCAAAATCTCACGCCCCCTTGAGATAACATAGACTCCTTCCAACCCTGAAGCTTCTTCCAAACCCTTTGTTTTATTTCATCAAAAGCCTTAGACTTCGCACGACCAACTGCAGGAGGAAGACCCAGATATTTCTCATAATTTTGCACTTCAGATACACCCCATAGGTTCATCAGCTCTGCTTTTATATCTCTGGACACATTACCACTGAAAATCATGGAAGTTTTCTCCAAATTAATTTTTTGACCCGAAGCATTTTCATACTTCTCCAGCAGCTCTTTGATTTTTCTGTTCTCAGCAACATTAGCTTTGCAAAATATAACGCTGTCATCTGCAAACAGCAAGTGATTAATGGAGGGCGCATTCCTACAAAGCTTGATGCCTGAAATTTCCTTGTGAGAGGCTGCAGCCTTCAGCAAAGCTATCAGACCCTCTGTAACAAACAAGAAAAGATAAGGGGATAAAGGGTCCCCCTGACGAGTCCCTCTGCTTGGGATTATACAGCCCTTTGATGATCCATTCACTAAGACTGAGAAAGAGGAGGATTCAACACAAGACATGACCAATTCAACAAACTGAGTATTAAACCCAAACATACTCATCACTTCCTTTAAGAAACCCCATTCAACTCGGTCGTATGCTTTACTCATATCAAGTTTGAGAGACATAAAACCTTTTTTTCCTTTCTTCTTCATTCTCAAAAAATGGACTAGTTCATAAGCTACAAGCACATTGTTCGAGATGAGACGATCAGGCACAAACGCACATTGAGAATCTGAAATGATCCTTGGCAATACCTTCTTAAGTCTATTAGCAATGACCTTAGAGATAAGCTTATAAAGCACATTACATAAGCTAATAGGATGAAAGTCAGCCAATTTTGTTGGATGCAACTTCTTAGGAATCAATGCAATAAAAGTATGGTTTAAGGAGGGAGGCATCATACCAGAGTGTAGCACATCCAGAACAGCAAGAGAGACTGACTTACCTAGAATAGGCCAGTAGTTCTGATAAAATAAAGGTGCCATCCCATCGGGTCCCGGAGCTGAAGCAGGTTCCATTTGTTTTAAGGTTGAAAAAACCTCAAACTCAGTATACGGCTTGGTTAATTCATCATTCATCTCACCTGTCACTTTTCCTACCAAATCCCCCAGGAAATCACTCGTTACACGTTGAGAAGAAGCTGAGAAAATATTTCTGAAATAATCGACTATCAATTGGTCTCGCTCATCCCCAATCTTCCATTCTCCAGCATCATTCTGCAGCTTGTCAATAAAGTTCTTTCTCTTTCTGTGAGAGGCCTTTGAATGAAAAAATTTTGAGTTTTGGTCTCCCTCTCTGAACCATAAAGCTTTCGCCCGCTGTCTCCACATGATTTCATCCCTATTTAACCATTTATGGACCTCATTCCTGGCATGATTAAGAGCTGACTTACTCACACCCATTGGATCACCATCTTGTAGGAATTGAAGATGCTCTTTCGCCTGCTTCAGCTGTCTCTGAACATTCCCAAAAACCGTGTGGTTCCAAGCTTTAAGTCTCTGCCCACATACCCCAATTTTTTGCATCACATCTTCCATCTTGTTTCTTTCCTCAGAGATAATCCATGTGTCTTGTACAATTTTATCACAACCTGATTCCCCAATCCACATAGCCTCAAATCTGAACACTCTATTAGTCCTCCTCTTGGTTTGACGTATCTCTGAAACCAAACTAATAGGAATGTGATCTGAATAGGCCGCTCCTCCATGAAACACTTCAGCTTGTGGAAACAACACCCACCACCGGGCATTCCCAAAGAAACGATCTAACTGTTCGCATACTCTGAATTCTGGGTCACGCCCATTACACCAGGTATACTTAGGCCCTCTAAAACCAATATCCCGAAGAGAACAAGCATCCATCGTCAGCCTAAACTCATTCATTTGGCTCTGCGATCTATCCCTCCCCCCTAGCTTCTCATGACTGAAAAGAATTTCGTTAAAATCTCCAAAAACCAACCAAGCCTCATCATCCCGATAACCCAAAGAACGAAGTAAATCCCACGATCTACCTCTCTGAGATGCATCAGGATTACCGTAAAAACCGGTAATAAAATACTTCAAAGACTTAGAACCATTCTCCTCAACACAAGCATCAATATGATTCTTTGAGTAACTCAAAATAGAAAGATTAAAATCCTTGCCCCACAATAGAGCAAGACCCCCACTATTACCCTCCCTATCAATTGCTAAACAATTCACAAAACCAAGAGAAAACTTGCATCGGTCAAAATCACTAACCTTCAAACGTGTTTCCTGGAGAAACACTATATCGGGAGCTTCTTTCTTTATTAAGTCGCGAAGGACCCGAATGCCGCGTGGGTTCCCAACCCCACGGGCATTCCAATTGAGGCACTTCATGGCTCTCGGCGGTGCTGGGACCCAGCCACCGCCGTTTGGAAATCCTGAACAAACTCCGACTCAACGATCGGAAGGGTAGACACCATCGTCCTCTTAGCATCTCTGACCTCTGTTTCCCCATCTTCCACCGTTACTTTTCTTTTTCTTCCTGAAGGCAGCCGTTTGGGGGATACTGAATTTGGCAACTTCGGTTTGTCAATAATAGAGATACGTTTCCACTTACGGCCCTCCAAGACGTTGGGCTTATTACGTCTACCCGTTGGGCCCTCCTGGGCCATTGGCTTAATGAAATCCCCCTTAGCATCAGGAAAGTTTAAGCCCAATTCCCCAGCCTTTCCTGAGTCTAGCGAAGATTCTAGACTCACCTTTTGAATAACCGAATCCTCACTCTGTAATTCTTTTTCCACTGACATCAACACAAGTGTGTCATTCGCCTCTGTTTCCTTTGTAACCACCATCATAACCGCTTCCTCCGAATCAGCAACCTTCGTTGGGGTCACAGAATCCTTGCCCTCCGTCCCTGTCACTGAAGCTACACAAACTGTCCCCTGAATTTCGCCAGGATCTAAATCCGGAGCACCTTCCACCCTATTTTGTGAATCCAGATGAACAGAGGCATCCGCCTTATTCTTATCAGATTCTTGAGCAGCTTCCCGGCGATGCCCGCGTTTTGTAAAATGAATTCCAGCACGCAACCAGTTACCATAAGGGAAACCTTCCTCCCCAACGCTGTTCTGTTTATCTTTCCATTTCACACACTCCGAATGACTATGATTCAGTAGACCACAGCAATAACAAAAATTAGACAACCTTTCATAAGAAAATCGAATCCACACAGGTTTTTTCAGGCCAATATTCACCAGTTTTCCATGTAGAAGAGGTTTTGAAATGTCCATGGCAACCCTTACACGCAGAAATTCTCCCCACGCTACTTCTCCTTTTACAATATCAACTTCAATAACTCTGCCAATCTTGCTACCTAACAGACTGCCCATATACTCATTTTGAGCAATGAAAGGTAAATCGTGCAACCTTACCCAGAACGACGCCTCGGTGAACTGGATTTGGTGCACTTGTTGATGACCTTCCACCTCCTTAACCAACACCAAATGTTTATCGAAAGACCAGGGACCATCTCTAATGACCCGGTCCTTATCACATTCATCATCAAATTCTATCAGCATGATAGAAGAATTTAGATCTCTGAATTTTATACCCCCAACTGGTCTCCAAGCCCTCCTCATAGTATGTTTGAAAGCCTCCCGATTGTAATATCGGTGAGTGAGCAATTTGACAACCAAACATTTTCCACTGCACAGAACGGCATCATGCAACTTCTCCACATCAACAAGGATCTCCTCGCTCTCAGCTTCCGTTAGAGAAAGATTCTTGTACATTTCCTCTAGATTGACTTCCATGTGATCCCTTTCCGAAGCACCCCACTGCAAATACCCCAGAGAACTAGACTATAACGACTCGGAATACCTGTACTAAGCCAGGAGAGAAAAAACCTCTACATAGGGAAAACCCTAGGAGAGGAAGCATGCACACAACTCAAATTTATAATCGAAAAAGGTTTTGCTTAGGTGGCATGATCTCACACCTTGATTTCCTTCACAAATCCATCTAATGGTTTCTTGTTGTGTCAAGTATCTAATACTATTCATTATGTGTGGTTAAGATCTTGCCAAGTGTCCAAATAAAACTTCTTTAACCTAATTTGGACATTCTACACTGTGATTTTGAAAACACTGCACTTAATACGCTTATTGAGGTTACTATTCACTCCAAAAAAATGCATAATAAACTTAGTACTGAAAAATCCTAAATATTCATATTAACCTACAGTAAAAACCGTTTACCAAAACTCAATCCCGAAGTGCACCTATAAATAAATTCACAGTTTCGAACAGTCGTTTCGTCCGAAATTATGAAAATGGGTTCTAGGGCCATAAAATCCTAAATATTTTATTGAGTCTAGTGGCGTAAACTATAATGTAATCTGACACTTCTAACTATCTCAAACAATTAAAATCGCATTTCTGGCATCATAGCGAGTGATAACACTAATTATGTTAACATGCTAAAACCTTTTCGATTAGCCAATTCGTGAAAACTTATGGGTTTTCATAAGGTTTCTAATGTCTATAGAAATTTCACCATTGAATTTCTAGCGGGCTGTTACAGGGAGGAAATATTGGTCTGAATCATACATTCTTCGTATTAAACTTTACAAATAAATAGATGTACAATGTGCTATGTAAGGAAAAATACAGATAAGGAAAGTGGACTAATCGGATGAAGTCCTAAAATTAAGCTAATTACAAAAATCATGCAAGACTCGATTATGTGCATGTATAGTAAGATAGTTGTCAATAGGGGGAGTGTTGAAGTGGGACTATCTCACAGTGGGTCATCTCAATGCATCTGGTGGCTGGCAGTGGCCACTGCACAACACAACGGGAAGAGAGAGAACGCCGTTCAGCACTGATCTGGTGATGAGGTTCATCCTACACAATCGCCGCATCAAAACAACCACACAGAAAATTGTAGTAAGGAGAGGGAGAGAGAGTGGCCGGGTCTGTTAAAAGAAAGTTAGAGGTGAGAAATACGGAAGATGCCTGGGGTAGGTGGGATCATAGAAGAGAAAAAATACGGAAGAAAATATTGGAGGGAAGAAACCTAATGAGAGAAGGAAGAAGAAGGAAAAGGAAACTTACTAACAAAACGGTGCCATTTCTTCTCAAGGTGTCTTGGGCCTAATCTAGGCTTGGGCTCTGGCCTGGGTATTACAGAATGTACGAGTGAGAGATCAGATATTTGAGTATAGCTATTTCCTGGTTTATTTTCCTGTTTAAGTTTAGCCTCTTATGTACGATTGTTTTTCAATTGACTAAAAGTTGTATAATGAAAGTCTACGTGGTTGTCTAGTCCTAGAAAGATAATAGGTTTTCTAGGTCGCATCAAGATCATTTAGGACTTCGTTAGGTATATATATCTAGACAACATAATTCTTTGTTGGAAAACATAAACTAATGACTTTGTTTAGAGTGAAAATATTAGGATCACAAGATTGTGTCAATAAATCATAAAAAGACACCACTAAGGGTGGAGGCTAAATGCTATTTGGGTTAATCCCAAATGGTTTGACATATTCTAGACCCTAAATACAAATCCGAATATACTCACTTTCAATTAATTAGTATTAACCGTTAAAAGGATTTGGTGAATTCTCTAGCGAGATCATTGGCGTCTAAAGTCGTTAAAGCTCAAACCGATTTGCTCGAGCGCCTGTGACTTTTCGCCATCTCGGCCCCTCTTATTCCATTTGCAGTATGTAGAGTGTCCATATATTCCTACGTCACATCATGATGGGAAAGAAATGCACCAAATTGGACCGGTAAATTCAATGTCTAACCCAAGATATTATTGGAATGTGGAAAAATGTACAGTCAACAAAGTTAAGCGCAGAATAGTAGGTGGAGTACTGACGAAATCATGTGGACCGAAGTTGGCTGTAGTGGCAGAATTACCACGCACGTTGATGGTTCCCAGCTACTAAATTGTTTTCATAATTCTATATATATATATATATATATACACGAAATTACCTCCCAAAAAATTTATAATTCTCATTTACTCTTTAAGATTTTCTAAAATTTTCACGCACATATAAATCTCTTTACAATTTTTTTCCTATAGTCCCGGCATTTTGTACAATTTTTATATTTGATCTATTTTCTATGATATGGTCCCCCTAAAATTAAATTAAACTTAAGTTTATTAAAAATAATAAACTTATTAATTTATATTCCAAAATCTTTTATTATACAATATTATGCTTCTTATTGATATGGAACCGAAGTGAAATAAATTCAAAAGTTAATTAAATTTGATAATTCATTGGAAAAATAATTGAGGAACTTTTATCTCCTAGACTTTATCGAGCTAGAAAATATTTATTTAAGATCTTAATTATAGTATTATATGATTAATGTGATATTAAATTATATTTAAATTTTATATTAAAGTTGATAAACTAGCTTAAATATTAGGATGAAAGATAGGATTATGAAAGACCACTTGATAGTTTTTATTAAGAAAACAAATTTTAAATATTTTATTACAAAAATAATAATGAATGAATATATATATCTATAAAACATTGCCTGTTGCCCAGATGACTAACACAAGAGGGGGTGAATTGAGTTGTATTTAAAAAAATAATAATTATAAATCAAATATACAATATAAAATATAAAAAAAAATATAAAACAAGAATAAATATAAAGAGTAAGGGTAAGAGAGAAGCAAACTCAATATGTTAACGAGGTTCGGCTCCACTGCCTACGTCCTCGCCTCAAGCTACCCCTTGAGGATCCCCGAATTCAATATTCAACCTCCTTAAGGTGGAGATAGAAACCTATTACACATATGAACAACACCGCTACAAATGATCCGTGTAGAACACCCTCTACACTTGCAATCACCTTACATGTGGTGATTCAACTATTTCCTATGTAGAACATTTTCTATACGCACAAGAGTTATACACATCCTTCTACTGATACAAGAATTGATAGTGAGTAAGTTATCAGAAAACACTCCTCAATGAGTGAAATAAGAACACTACAGTGCAAACTATATCTCTCAAAATGAACAAGGGTTAAGGCTCCATACTTAGAGAAGAGAGAATGAAAGCTTTGAATGAATATTGTATGCTCTTGGTGTTGTGAATATGAAACTCTCAAATGATCTATTTATAGGCATATGAGACTTCATATTCAAATTAAAAAAATTCACATGTCAAAGACATCATCATTCACTTTTCAAAAATTTCAAACCTAATCTTTTACTTTTTGCATATGACAAAAAGAGTACACTTTACTTTTTAAAAAATTCAAACCTAATCTTTTACTTTTTTCATATGACAAAAGGAGCACACTTTACTTTTCAAATTTTTCAAACAAAAACATCTTCCTTTTGCATAAGTCAAGAAAAGTATCAATCACTTTTGAAAATATCCAAAGAAAACATGCACATGTGAAAGATGACAATCAATCAATTTTAATATTTTCAAAGTTCAAACTTTTAATCATGTTATGCACATGTGAAAAATGACAATCAATTATCTTTGAAAATTTTCAAATTTAATTTTCAAAGTATTCATGCACATGTGGAAAATGTATTTTAATGCGACTGGAGATTTAAACAATCGCCTGATATTGTTGACAAACGTGATTGAAGGATCTGAGTTTCTATAAAAAAATGATCATTTTCACCTATCGGATACTAAAAAAAATACATCGCTTCTTGACCTGAGTTCTGTTTTTCCATAACGATAGAATGGCTGAGCAATTCTCTTCCACTAATGTTCCAGACTTGAATCAGGAACTCTTGACGCATCAACCATCAATCTCCTCTCCTAAGGCCATCAATACCATGATAAGAGTAGAGAACCGTTTTTCTAGTAGGGCTAATTCTGAGATTATTGCAGAATCAAGAATACTCAGTAGTCAATATGCTGCCTCTGTTACGATCATGTCTCGGAGGTTAATGGCGAGGGTGAGTGAGATTGATCATCTTAACATCCAAAATTCTGAGTTACGACAAAAGCTTGCTAATAAGGATAGAGAGAATAAAAGGCTAAAACAAGAAAACAAAGAGTTGAAAAAATTTACAGATTGGTATGCTCATGATTTGCAACCACGAATAGAGGAGCTGGAACGAGAAAGGGTTTAGATACAGGGTCAACATTGGCAGACAACAGCAGAGGTTCATCGTTTACTAGAAAAATAGGGACAATCTACTGTTAATCTCTCTGGTTTAGTAATAAAACTTTTGACAATGTGTGTCCAGCATATCTTGTATTTCTTTTGACTAAATAAGATTTGAAGAGACAATAATTTGTCTTCTTCTTTATGCTATCTCTATAAAATCAGTCTTAAACTTAATCCAATTTGCATCAAATCTTATTCTCATCTCTATAACTCATCTGCATTCCTTCAACATTCTCGCTTTAAGTTTTCAATTCTTTTCTCAATGGCCCATTCTTCTAACATTCCTCTAAATCCATCCATGGGGTATTCAACATCTCAACCTCCTGTCCTTTCTGCAACTGTCATTGGTGCCATGTTGTAGCTAGAAAATAATAGTTTGATTAATAAGTCAGACTCCGATGCTATCTACGACTTGGTGAGTCTCGGGACTCGCTACTCATCCTCTATTGTTGCTTTTTCCCAGTGGGTACAAGCCAAAAACCATGAGGTTGAAAGGCTTAAAGAACAAATTGTTGTACTTCAACGAATTGTTCAAGAGTCTTACACAAGGGAAGGAAACCTTCGGCAGAAGAATAAACAGTTGAAATCTCTATTAGATTCTTCATTCCGCTTGCCAGTTCCCATGGATAGGGATGACATGATATTGTATGAAGAGAATGAGTGTCTCAAACATGAGGCTAAGAACCTCAAGTTTATGTAAAAGTATTTAAAAAAAATATCTCTCTATTTTTATGAACTCTGGTCTATTTTTTAAGAGATATTCATAACATGCATCATACCTATTTTTCTTCTAATCATACATAATCTATCTTCTGGTAAAGTTTTTGTGAATATATCTGCTAACTGATCATGTGTGTTTGTGCACTCTAGTACTATATCGCCTTTCTGCACATTATTTCGAAGAAAATAATATCTTATTTCAATATGCTTAGTTCTAGAATGTTGTATTGGGTTCTTTGAAAGATTTATAGCACTTGTATTAGCACATTTGATTGGAATGTGATTATACATGAGTTTAAAATCTTCAAATTGTTGCTTCATGTAAAGAACTTGAGTACAACAATTACCCGCAACAACATATTCTACCTCAGCAATAGATAGTGCAACAGAATTTTATTTTTTACTAAACCAGGAAACTAGTGCATGTCCTAAGAAATGACATGCTCCACTAGTGTTTTTTCAATCTATTTTACAACCAGCATAATCTGTATCCGTGTAGCTGATTAGATCGAAAGATGTGTGCTTAGGGTACCATAACCCTAGGTTAATTGTACCACTAAGATATCTAAGAATGCACTTAACTGCAATTAAATGAGATTCTTTTGGAGATGATTGAAAGCGTGCACATAAGCACACACTGAACATAATATTTTGTCTACTAGCTGTCAAATATAATAAGCTACCAATCATACATCGATATACCTTCCAGTCAATTTGCTTACCGGATTCATCTTTATCAAGTTTAGTGGATGGACTCATTGGTGTTCCAGTTTCCTTAGCACCTTCCATCCCAAACTTTTTCAGCAATTCCTTAATATATTTTGATTGATTGATGAATGTCCCACTTTTTGTTTGCTTAATTTGCAATCCGAGAAAGAATGTAAGTTCTCCCATCATGCTCATTACAAATTCTTCCTGCAGAGTCTTAGCAAAAACTTGGCACATATTTTCATTAGTAGCACCGAATATTATATCATCAACATAAATTTGAATCAAAAGAATATCATCATTTTCGTATTTAATGAAAAGAGTTGTATCAATTTTTCCTCTTGAAAAACGTTTTTCAATCAAGAAACCACTGAGTCTCTCATACCAAACTCTAAGAGCTTGTTTGAGTCCATATAGTCCTTTTGTAAGTTTGAAAACATGATTTAGAGAAATATGATTTTCAAACCCAGGAAGTTGCTCAACATATACCTCTTCATTTATAAAACCGTTTAAGAAAGCACTTTTAACATCCATTTTAAAAAGTTTGAAATCTTTATAACAAGCATATGCAAGTAGCATTCGAATAGCTTCTAATCTTGCGATTGGTGCATATGTCTCATCATAATCGATTCCTTCTTCTTGATTGAAACCTTGGGCTACAAGTCAAGTCTTATTTCTAGTAATAACTATGGACTCATCTTTCTTGTTTCTAAAAACCCATTTTGTTCCAATAATAGTATGATTTTTGGGTTTAGGAACAAGTGTCCAAACATCATTTCTTTCAAATTGATTAAGCTCTTATTGCATAGCTAGAATCCAAGATTCATCAAGAAGTGATTCATCAATATTTTTAGGTTCAATAGGAGATAGAAAAGCAGTATGATTGCAAATATTTATAAGAGATGATCGAGTGCTTACACTTTGTGAAGGTTCTCCTAGAATTTGTTCCACTGGATGATCTTTCACAAATTTCCACTGTTTGGTTACATCTTGTATTAAATTTTGATGATCTTTCCTGATGTCTGTTGGACTTCCTCTATTGTGTTCTCTTTGTTGAGATTGAGACTTTCTGTATTATTTATACCTCCTGTTTCTTCATCAATGGATTTCTTGGAGGGTAGAGAATTAGATTAATCAAATACTATATGCATAGATTCTTGTACAGTCAAAGTCTTTTTATTGAATACTCTATAAGCTTTACTATTAGTAGAATACCCTGGAAAAATACCTTCATCAGATTTTGCATCAAATTTGCCTAAATTATCCCTGTCATTCAAAATAAAACATTTGCATCTAAATACATGGAAGTAACCAATGTTGGGCTTTTTCTCATTCCAAAGCTCATAAGGGGTTTTATCTAATTTAGATCTTCGCATAACTCTATTTATAACATAACATGCAGTACTTACCGCTTCGGCCCAAAAATAACTAGGCAAGTTGTTCTCATTAAGCATTGTTCTTGCCATCTCTTGAAGAGATTTATTTTTCCTCTCTACTACCCCATTTTGTTGAGGAATTCGAGGAGCAAAAAAATTATGCACAAAACCATTTTCATCACAAAAAGTTTCAATATTTTTATTAACAAACTTTGTTCCCCTATCACTTCAAATACTTGAAATAGTGTAGCCCTTTTCATTTTGAATTCTCTTGCATAACTTGGTAAAAGCATTATGTGCCTCATCTTTATGAGCAAGAAAGATGACCCAAGTATATCTAGAGAAGTCATCAACAATAAGAAAAGCATAATATTTTCCTCCTAAACTTGCAACTCTATTTGGTCCAAAAAGATCCATGTGTATCAGTTGCAGTGGTCTGGTAGTGGAAATATGTTTCTTGGTTTTAAAAGAAGTTTTTGTTTGTTTACCAAATTGGTATGCATCACAAATTTTGTCTTTAAGAAAAATTACCTTTGGTAAACCTCTTACAAGATCATTTTTTGAAAGTTTAAAAATAAATTTCATGTTGGCATGGCCTAGTCTTCTATGTCATAGCCAACTAGTTTCATTTTGAACTGAAAAATAAATAGCATCTTGTGAGGTAATTTCTTTAAAATAGATTGTATAAACATTGTTGCTTCTAAAAGCAGTAAAACAAATATTACAATCATGATTATTCAAAATAATGCACTTATCCATTTTGAAAGTAACTGTAAATCCTTTATCACATAATTGACTTATACTCAAAAGATTATGTTTTAGACCTTCAACAAGTAGAACAATCTTCAATTATGAGAGAATATTTATTACCAATTTTACCTATTCCACAATCTTCCCTCTCGAGTTGTCTCCAAATGTCACGTGTCCTTCTTCTTTAGATCTAAAATCAAATAACTTAGTCTTGTCTCCCGTCATGTTTCTTGAACAGCCACTATCTAAAAACCATTTGTTTTTGCTTGTGGAGGACTTCATGCATACCTATAAAAACAATTAAAATAATTTTTCTTGGTACCCAAGTTCTTTGGATCATTTATTTATTAGTATTAGAATAAACAAGATTTTTTGGTACCCATATGGCCCTAATAGTCATTGTATGCTTTCTTCCAATAGGACAAGCATGATAATTATGACCATTTCTATTACAAAAATTGCAAATAGCATGTGGCATATATGAAGAACTTAAGCGATTATAATAGTATCCTTTTCTCACAAAATTATTATGAAAAGAATTTTGAATATTGGACTTTGATGTAGAAGGATTATCAAAGAAGTTTTTATAAAATTTGTATTTTTGTTTTGGCATATATCCCAAGCCTGCCTTGTCAAAAACACATCTTTGACTACCAAGAAGTTCTTCAAAATTTCTTTTTCCATTCGTAAAATTTTCTAAATTAGTTTTCTTCTTCTTCAACTCAAGATTTTCATCTTTCAAAACAATACTTTCTTTTATTAAAATATCAATTTCGTTTGTTAAAGAAGAATTTTTCTTTTTCAAAGCAGTATACTTGATACCCAATTTTTCAAATTCCTCATATACCTCTTCTAAAACATTTTGCAATTCTTCATATGAAGGATTTTCAATATTATCAAGATTTGTTACCTCAATGTCATCTTTAGACATAAGACAGATTTGCTAATTCTCCATTGCTTGCTTCACTATCTGAGCTACTTGAATCATCATCCCATGTAGCTTTTATTGCTTTTTTGCCTTTGTTTCGATCTTCTTTAGCAGATGACAATCTAGCTTGATATGACCAGTCTTATTGCATTTATAACAAATTAAAGTGTCATTTTTACCTGAATCTTTCTTGGAAAACTTTTTGAAGGATTTCCTCGGAGGAGTTTTATTTTTATTTAAGAACCTCTGAATTCTTCTTGTTATCATCGCAATTTCTTCATCTTTGTCGTCATTTTCCTCATCTTCATCACTTTCACTTTCATGAGGAATAGTTTTAAGTGCCAAGCTCTTCTTTGACTTTCCTTCTTCTTCTCCTCTTTTCAATGTATACTCATGGGTGATAAGTGACATGATAAGTTCATTCACTTCGAGCTTCTTGAGGTCTCTAGCTTCAAGAATCGCTATCAATTTTTATTCCCAACATTTTGGGAGAGAGTTGATAATTTTTCTTACTATCTCTACTTTGGAATAAACTTTGCCAAGAGCTGTCAAACTGTTTATGATGTCAGTAAAACGAGTGTGCATACTAGAAATAGATTCATCATCATTCATCTTAAACATTTCATATTCATGAGTAAGAATATAAATGTTTGATTCCTTGACTTGAGAAGTTCCTTCATAAGTAACTTTCAAGTTATCCCAAATTTCTTTTACCGTAGCACAAGTCATTACTCTATTAAACTCATTACCACTGAGAGCATTATATAATAAATTCATAGCAGTTAAATTCAAAGTATAAAGTCTATCGTCTTCACGATCAAACTCTTCTTCATTTTGGACCTTTACTCCATCAACCACTTTTGTTGAAATATAAGGTCCATTTACAATACATTTCCAGATTTCTCGACCTTGAGCCTGAAGGAATATTCTCATTCTAACTTTCCAGAATGAGTAATTGTCTCCACAAAAGAGTGGAGGCCGACTGCTAGATTGACCTTCACCAAATGAAGCTGCAATGTTAACTGTGACGCCCCCAAATTCCGCTTGGGATTGAACGGACATTTGAAGCGTCGGGACATGCAACACAAGGTTACTTGCCCCCGTTCATGACATATAAGATGCAATGTTCCTAACATGCATCTAGCATTATGCAATATTCGCAGCGGATAATTTTTTTTTTTTTTAGGAATACTATGCACCAAACTAAAATATCTCAAATACTTGAAACATATTTCATACATAAAGGCATACTAAATAGCCGTGATCACCACACTAGTCCAAAATGGTTGTGATCAAAAGAATACTTGAGATACAACTCCAAAAGTACAAGTAGTAACCTCAGTTAAATACTATGCCATCATCAACATCGCACCGTGACCTAGTCGACCGTGTTCAGTTGGTCAGATTCCAATTCTTCTTCGGGTCCTGTAACAAGATCTACCATTCGGGGGGAATGGTAGTTGGGACTACCACAGTGAGATTTGATTACAAATCTCAGTAAGTTAACATAAAACTCACACACAGGTTAAAGATGATTGCATGGCAGTAAAAGCATAAATGCATAAGTATAGTCGTACATAAGCATAGCATAACTTGACATATAGCATGACATAACCAGAACTTAAACGTGAACTGAACTTGACTTAACATAGCATGAACTTAAGCTTAAAACATAACATGAACAATCAACATAACATGAACGTGAAACATAACATGGACATGAACATAACATAACATGAACGTGAGCTTGAACATATCATAAACGTGAACATAACATGATGTGAACATGAACTTGGAACATAACATGAACATGAACATACGTGAGCATAACATAACATGAACTTGATCTGAAACTTGACTTATCATGCACTTGATCTGAAACTTGACTTAACATAAACTTGGAATCTTATTCAATTGTCTTGATTAATAACGTGACCATATGGGTGCTACACGGGACCCCTAGAGTCGTGTGTCCCTGCCGATTACCGCATCACAACACAGGTATCCAGACCAGCTGTGAGTGCGTTAATACGTACTCCACAGTTGTTGTGGCCCCACGTATTCTACGTGTCACAATTGCTGTGTCTCACGTAGTGTATGCTCCACAGTTGTTGTGGCCCCATACTTCATGCTGCACAGTTGTTGTGGCCCCATGAATACATGTAACATAAAATATGGCACCATCGACGTTAGTGCTTGGCGCGCTCCGGTGACCAGTTACTTAGGCCCCATTCGCAACCTGTTGACTGTACTTCGTCAACCCAGGGAATTTCACACCTGTTTAGACACTCCAGCGTGAACAAAGGAGTTCCACTAGGATATTACCCCATCCTAGCATTTAGGGTCGTGATTGACATGAATAACTTAACTTGAACATGATCTGAAACTTATATGAACTTTACATAAGGTGAACCACGCTTGAGTCCGTGGCATCGCATAACATAACTTGTGGTGAACATGCTTAGATCCGTGTCACCCTTAACATAACTTGTGATGAACACGCTTAGGTCCGTGCCATCCTTAACATATCTTGTGATGAACACGCTTAGGTCCGTGTCATCCTTAACATAACTTGTGATGAACACGCTTAGATCCGTGTCATCCTTAACATAACTTGTGGTGAACACGCTTAGGTCCGTGTCACTCTTAAATATCTTATCTTTCTTAATACATGAGATATTATTTAATATCATGAACTTTTCTAACATGGCGTATACTTGTAAATGGCACAATATGATTTAAACATAAACATTCCATGACATACATGTAACATATGGCATACTTATAACATACAACATTGCATGACATAAAAGATTGTGTAACAGATAAATACTCATGAAAGAATAAATCATGCGTAACAGATAAACATGTAATGACATGGCATGACATGGCATATATGATAACATACATACATAAATTGTAGTTCCCTTACCCATCATACATACACAATAAACTGATAGTAAGTTAGAAGCTAACTTACCTCGATTGTCACGTTCTACGAGAATAAAGTGCGATATACGAGAAACTGTAAAAGGTCATTCTAAAAGTTAGAAATTTAATTACTAACAATTAGAAACATGGAAACAAGTTATCTTAGAGTAAAATTATCATTTTACCCTCTACATGTGGGAAAACGACCATTTTACCCATAACTTAAGGATTTCATATCCTAACTCCAAAAAATTCCAAAATTTACATTCCTCATGTAAATTTTGTTCTAAACTCAAATATCAACTCAGAAAAATTTAAAACAAAACATCACTATGGCCGAAACATCCATAGGCCATTTCTCTTGATTTTTGTTACAATTCCTTCCAACTTCAAAACTCATGCTTAAACCAAAATTTTACAACAACATCTTCCAATCCTAAGTTTAAAACCATACTTAAAACATCCATTTAGAAAAAGCTAATAATCAACACCAAACTTTTTTGTAAAAAGATCAAAACACTTGAATCACAAGCTTTGTCCTTAAATCAAAACATCTCCAAGAATTCCAAAAAATCAAATCTTACTTCTAACATATTCATAACATCATCCTCAGATAAACCATGCTTTAAATCATCAAACTAAAGTCACCAAAATCACAAAAATAACACTTGGAGTTTTTGATTTTACACTTAGTCCAAAAACAGAAACTTTTTCTTAACTAGCTTTGATAAATCTCTTGATCAATGGCTTAAGAAGGTGAGATCTTTGAAATAAAGTATCACATGGTTTAAAAACGTGTCCTAAAGAATATCCAACCATCAAAATTAAAATCACATGGCTAAAACCCAATAAAACATGGATCTAACCTAAAAACATCAAATCTTAGGCCTAACCGAAATTCTCTTGCATAGAAAAATCATATCTTTGAAACTAATACTAAATATCTCCAAAATAACATCCTAACATGAAAATAAGAGACTTAGGATCATCATATAAAAATATCAAAGCCTTTAGAGTAAGATCAAACCTCGAAATATTCAAACTTTATCCAAATAAAAACTGTTTTGCCACTTCCAGTTTTCATGTTTCTAGATCTAATAAAATCTATCATCAAAATCTTTATTCATGCAACAAAACCTCAATGAAAACTCTTAAACACATTCTAAGAACACTCCATAAAATTTTCGGACCAAGATATGTCCATTAGCTTGGTCAAAAACTCCAAAACATAACACACTCTCCAGATTCACGCCCAGAATGACCTTTCCATGGTTAAAAATACTTTTGACCGACCAAATGACCATGGAATGATACGAAAAATACATCTACGGAAACTAGACTCAAAAGGAACAACTTTTATGAAGGAGTCATCGTGTGAAAATACTTACAAAGGGTCGAAAAACTCCACGCAAAAAGACCCAGAAATCTGCCCGAGAGAGCTCTTTTGGGTTTCTCTCTAAGAACGGGGTGAAGAAATGATTAAAGTGAAGTAAGTGTGTCTTGCACGACTCAAGACTTCTGTAGGGAGAATATTTGGACCTTAATGATCATTGAGTGGAGGTGTAGACATGTGACATAATGTAGAGGATAGTGGGGGGCAAAAGACAACTCTACAAAGGCTATGAGACATGAGACTTGATGGGGGCCTCATATAATGATAACTGGTAATGGCTCCAAGTGGGGGAGGAAATTTCTCCAAGAAGTATGCCAAGGTGGCCAAAATTCGTGGGCTTTAGTGGGCCTTAGTGGGCCTCAACCAAGTGGGCTTCAATTTGGGGTTTAAAGGGGGTTTGGTTAGGGTTTGAGATGCTATCAAGCCCAAATCCAATTTTTCTTGGCCCAATCAAATTTCTAAGGTTTAAAATGTTGGATAAAGATGTCATAATAGGAATTTGAGAAATTAATAGCATGTGAAAGTGATTTAATCAAGTGATTAAACACAATACTAGAAATTGGATCAAAAAGGGTTTGAATGCCAACTTTAGGGTTTGGGGAAACCGTTTAGGGTTTCGGTTTCAACCAAGTTTTTGGGGTTTCAAAAGGATTCCAACCATTTAGGGTTTTACTAGGGTTGAAACCCTCTTCATCTAACTCAATTTGGTTGATCAGATGAAAAAAAACTGTTTTGCTTAGGTGGCATGATCTCACACATTGATTTCCTTCACAAATCCATCTAATGGTTTCTCTTTGTGCCAAGTATCTAATACTATTCATTATGTGTGGTTAAGATCTTGCCAAGTGTCCAAATAAAACTTCTCTAACCTAATTTGGACATTTCACACTGTGATTTTGAAACCACTGCACTTAGTACGCTTATCGAGGTTACTATTCACTCCGAAAAAGTGCATAATAAACTTAGTACTGAAAAATCCTAAATATTCAACTGAGTCTAGTGGCGTAAACTATAACGTAATCTGACACTTCTAACTACCTCAAACAAATAAAATCACATTTCTGGCACCATAATGAGTGATAAACTAATTATGTTGACAGACTAAACTTATGCGATTAGCTCGATTCGTAAAAACTTATGGGGTTTTCACGAGATTTCTAATGTCTATAGAAATTCCACCATTGAATTTCTAGCGGGCTGTTACATTAACCATAAGATCTTAACTCAAAAGATAGTTAATCTTATAACAGAACTCTAGCTCTGATACCAATGTTGCCCAGATGACTAACACAAGAGGGGGGGTGAATTGAGTTGTATTTAAAAAAAATAACAATTATAAATCAAATATACAATATAAAATATAAACAAAATATAAAACAACAATAAATATAAAGAGTAAGGGTAAGAGAGAAGCAAACTCAGTATGTTAACGAGGTTCGGCCCCACTGCCTACGTCCTCGCCTCAAGCTACCCCTTGAGGATCCCCGAATTCACTATTCAACCTCCTTCATGTGAGATAGAAACCTATTACACTTTGAACAACACCGCTACAAAGGATCCGTGTAGAACACCCTCTACACTTGCAATCACCTTACACGTGGTGATTCAACTATTCCCTGTGTAGAAACTTTCTACACGCACAAGGGTTATACACACCCTTTTACTGATACAAGAATTGATAGTGGGTAGGTTATCAGAAAACACTCCTCAATGAGTGAAATAAGAA
This sequence comes from Carya cathayensis, assembly GCA_011037825.1. Taxonomy (NCBI): domain Eukaryota; kingdom Viridiplantae; phylum Streptophyta; class Magnoliopsida; order Fagales; family Juglandaceae; genus Carya; species Carya cathayensis. The sequence continues at coordinate 119,906 of QGSO01000805.1, read as the reverse complement.
CAATACAGCACAAACTATATCTCTCAAAATGAACAAGGGTTAAGGCTCAATGCTTAGAGAAGAGAGAATGAAAGCTTTGAATGAATGATTGTATGCTCTTGGTGTTGTGAATGTGAAGCTCTCAAATGATCTATTTATAGGCATATGAGACTTCATATTCAAATTTAAAAAGATTCACATGTCAAAGACATCATCATTCACTTTTCAAAAATTTCAAACCTAATCTTTTTACTTTTTGCATATGACAAAAGAGCACACTTTACTTTTCAAAAATTTCAAACCTAATCTTTTACTTTTTGCATATGACAAAAGGAGCACTTTACTTTTCAAAAAATTCAAACCTAATCTTTTACTTTTTGCATATGACAAAAGGAGCACACTTTACTTTTCAAAATTTTCAAACAAAGACATCTTCCTTTTGCATAAGTCAAGAAAAGCATCAATCACTTTTAAAAATATCCAAAGAAAACATGCACATGTGAAAGATGACAATCAATCATCTTTCAAAATTTTCAAATTTAATTTTCAAAATATTCATGCACATGTGAAAAATGTATTTTAATGCTTTATGATAAAAAATTAATTTTTGAGCCTTAATCCTAATTTCAAATTTTTAAGAGATTTACAACATTACTATATGACTTTAATGTAAACTTGTTCCCTTCTTGCTCATGCTTGGTTCCTTGATGTGCTTGACTCCATTGTGTGAACAACTTGAGCTTGAGACTTCTTCATTCTTTGAATTCATTTGTTATTATCAAAATCTATGTGTAGATATATAATTATACAAAACTTGAAACCTTAGGTTCAACATTGCCATTGGAAATTTGAAATAGATGTCAAGTTGTATTTTTTGAATTTTATCTTTGCATGTATATAGAAAATTAATGAAATATGACTTTTAATATATAGTTACGTTTTTATATGTTTTGTTGAAATTAAGATTAAGCTTTGTCTTTTTTTTTTTTAACATAAATGTGTCATAAATTAGAAAAAATTGAGCCCCTTTTGAAAAATTTCTGGTTCCCACTGTGTCATTACATAAATGTCTCATAAAATACTTGTCTTGTCATTACTATTAATGTGTATAAGTTGTCTTTATAAATATGTAGTCGTACTTGATTGTGATCACGTGCAGAAGAAATGTGAATGTGGAAAAAAAACAAAAAAAACAAAATTTTGTTGAAGATCAGACTCAGTATATTGGAGGATTGCATGCTTAATTGCTGCCTAAGAAAGAAAGAAATTGTCAGAATTAACAAACTTTTTCAAACCAGCTGGCCACAAGAATACATGTCATGAATGCACATGGTTTTTAAAGTTGCGTTTGGATGTTGTTTAGTTAAGATGAGTGCATGTTTGAGATTACAATGTGAAATATAGTTTATAACTTTAAGATTTTTATTTATTTATTTATTTTTTTGTGACAGTTATTGGCTCGGAGTAAAGAGGGGAATGATGTTCTTATTTGGTTGAAAGATAATAACGGAAATTTTTCTACCAAAAGTGCTTGGAATTGCATTTGGGTTAGGGCTTCTCGTTTACCTTGGGCTCAGTGGATTTGGCACAACAACCTCCCTAAGAAAATCTCTATTATGATGTGGAAGGCTATTCATAACTGTTTGAGTGTTGATGAAAAGATTAGAAATACTAGTATCCCGATAGTCTCTAAATGTAATTGTTGCCTCATGGGTTATTTTGAAGATCTGAATCATGTGCTTTGCAATGGGGATATTGCTCGAAAAATTTGGCACTTGGCTGCAGTCAATTTAGGTGTGCATATGGGTGTTTTTCTTACTTGGAACGATTAAATTAATTTTGGTTTCGTCGTGTGGGTAAGTCTTCTCAAATTCGCCTTATTTTTTGTCTTCTTCCCTCTATTGTGTCTTGGAAGCTTTGGGATTGGCGTTGCAAAGCTTGGTATGAAAATAAGATTGACACTGTGGATTCGGTGTGGCAAGTTATTAAATTTTGGATCCATCGTATAATGCATTTGATTATGAAAGTTACTCATATTTCGAATCATGATGTGGCCCTTTTAAATAGATTGGATATTCCGGTCTTATTGCCTAGACCTAAGAAGGTTCAGGTGGTAAGATGGTTGAAACTTAGGCAGGATTGGGTGAAGCTTAAGTCAGATGTTAGTAGTTTGGGCAATCCTGGGCAGGCTAGTGCTGGGGGTGTTATTCGTGATAATTGTGGTAGACTCTGCATGGTTTATTCTGTTCATTTACGCATAGGATCCAATACTTTTGTTGAGATAAGGAGTCTTTTGGAAGGGGTCCGAAGGTGTCACCAGATGGGTTTTTATAAGGTGGATATAGAATCAGACTCTCATATTTTATTCAACTGGATTATTAAAGGTGAATATAATATTTGGTACCTGAAAGATTATTGGGATGAATTAAATAGCTATCTTGCCTGTATGGATTATCCCGTGAGTCATGTTTATCGTGAAGGAAATTGTGTGGCTGATTTTCTTGCTAAGCAGGGTGCCAAGGGCCTCAATAAAGATTGGCCAGCTGACGGTGACTTGCCTAGTCATTTACGAGGTCTTCTTCGTATGGACAGACTTGGTTTTCCTTATCTGTATATCTCTTAAGATGTCCCAGGTTTGTCTTGTTTTGGTTTCTTTCTAGTTTTGATGCGTTTTTGTCTTGGTTTTTTGGCTTTCTTTGTTTTGCAGGTTTTTTTGGTTCTGGTGGGATCCTGTTTTAGAGCTTGTTTATTTATTTTTGGTGGGGCTCTTTGTATTTGGTTTGGAGTTTGTAGTTTGTTTACGTTTCGTAAGTTTTTGACGCCTGGGTTTGGTCCTCTTGTTTTATTATGTATCCCCCAGGTGTCCTTTTTGTAACCACGGTTTTCCTCCGCCATAAGTAAGGGTTATTAATAAATTTGGAATAGGGCTGCTATGTGAGTGGTTATAACTTTAAGATTTATAACTTATAACTTAAGTAATAAATTTTATTATTAAAAAGTTATTTACTGTTTAATAACCATATGTTTAAAACACTTTCAAACATATTACATTTGTTTGGAAACAAATAAAAAAAGTATTTTCTGAAATAAAAATGATGATTATTTAAATTTTTAAAAATTATGATCATATCTTTGAAAGTTTGAAAGATCTAATTATATTAAAGTTATATGGATATTTTCGTCCATTAACAGTTTTTTTAAATGATTATTCGGAAAAGCACATTTGAGAAAAAACATCAAAATGATATTTTTCCTCAAACATACTTTTTAACTTATTTGATATTAAAAGTGCTTTAATATGTAATATCTAAACAACCTAATTTTTTTATTAAAAAACTTTCAAGAATATTTAAAACTCCTAACGTAATTCTAAATATATTTTGAGTTGAATTCTTAGTAAATAATAATAAATTAAATTAATGAAATGAATTATATAAAATTTCTTTAAAATGAATTTAAATATATTTAAATATTAAAATAAATTTAGTTCTTTAAATGTCTTGGACTAGTATGAGTTTCCGAGACATGTTCATTATTCAAACTTAATTACTTTGTCGCTTTCTGAGGTGGAAGCCAAATAGCTTACTGTTTCAAAGGCAACTTTATTACTAAAAGAAGAGTATACCAATTAAAATACAATTCATTCGGTACAAAAGAATCCACGATCTCTACCTATATTTAATAATTAATATTGATCTTAATTATTCATGAGGTATTATTAATAATGGTAAAATTATCCTTTTTTGTTTAAAATAATTATAAAAAGGCCTCAAATCATAAATTAGGAGTAGTAATATGTATGTGATATAGCTCATGTACTAAACACAAACAAGACATAAAATTAATGGATTTAAATTTTATGTTAATGAGTTAGGATTAAAATGTGTTAATCTGTTAAGACATGTTATAATAATATTTTAAGAAAATATGTTCATGAGTTAGGATTAAAATGTGTTGATCTGTTAAGATATATAATAATAATATTTAAAAAAATAATAATAAGACTACTTATTAAAAAAATTAATATTTTTTAAATTTTAACGTATAATAAAATTAATATTACAAACCCAACAACAAAAAGTATAGGCGTTGGTATGGAATTAATTTTGTGAGATGTCTTGATTTGCTGCTTAGGAATGCGCTTAATTTGCGACGTAGGTCCACGTGCCAGTCTAGAGTATAAACTGTCTTCGTAGCAGTGTTAACGTGTGATGCGACGTGTACAAGTGTAAAGGAAAGTAAGATCATCCCCATCTGGTTTTACATCCTCATCTCTATAATTTAACTCAAATACTCATTTCTTCAAATTTATCCATAAAATTTGTTTATTTTCTAAAAACCTCAAACATCTCATTCCCTATCCCTATCTCTATTCTTTTAAATAATATTTTTCTATTTTTGTATTCTTTTTTTCTCTCTCTTCCATTTACAATCTTAACTACTAACTCTTTTGTCTTATTATCTTTTTTTTCAAATATCACTTTCTACTAAATATTTATTAGAGATTTTGACTATCCAATACAGTATTTTTTTAAAAATTGAAATTCGTACTATAAAAATAGAAATTTTTTATTAATTAGTGCATTTTCTAACGTGATGGAAAATTTAATTAGAACAGTACTCAATATCTCTAATGAAAAACCGAAAGTCACGTATTGATGAAAAAAATTTTTAATTGGATGAAACGTAATATTTTCTGTCTTTTCTCCAACGGTAATATTTTTTGTCTTTTCTCCAACGGTAATATTTTGTGTTTTTTCTCAAACGGTAACTTTTTTTGTCTTTTCTCAAACGGTAACTTTTTTTGTCTTATCTCAAACGGTAACATTTTTACTCATATGTATAACGATAACTATTTCCTTTATAAATACGCAAACTCAAGCCTCATTTTCTCTATAAAACCAAACTTCTATTGTATCCTTTGATCTCCTACTCCTTTCATCAAATGGCTCGTACTTTCTTTCGCAAATTATTGACATATATATCCTCTGAAGATGATAGCAATATTCAAAACATGGAGGCGGATGGACAGTCATCGAGGCGACGTGCCAATAGCCAACGCCGTAAGTTTATTCGGCGTGATCATATTCAGGGACACGAGCGCCTATTTCGTGATTACTTCGCTGAAAATCCAGTATATCCCTCGAATCTATTTTGAAGGAGATTTCAGATGAGTCGTCCCCTATTTCTTCGTATTCTAAATGAAGTAGAGTCTTACGAGCCGTACTTCATCCAGAAAAGAGATAATGCCGACCGACTCGATTTATCTTCTATGCAAAAAATCACCGCAGCACTTAGAATGCTAGCGTATGGGGTTACTGGAGATTTTATGGATGAATACATACGTATTGGTGAAAGCAGCGCAATGGAGAGCCTAAAAAAATTTACTGAGACAGTAGTAAGTGTTTTTTCAGAAGAATATCTAAGGTCTCCAACTGCTAATGATATTGCCCGATTGCTTGTGGTTGGTGAACAATGAGGATTCCCAGGAATGCTGGGAAGCATTGATTGCATGCATTGGAAGTGAAAAAATTATCCCGCAGCTTGGAAAGGTATGTACTCCGACCACATCTATGAACCAACTATTATTTTAGAAGCAGTTGCTTCTTATGATCTCTGGATATGGCATGCATTTTTTGGTATGCCCGGTTCACATAACAATATTAATGTGTTAGAGAGATCTTTTATTTTTACAGAACTTGCCCAAGGGCGTGCTCCTTAAGTCAATTACACTATCAATGGTAACGACTATACGATGGGCTATTACCTTGCGGACGGTATTTATCCTAAGTGGTGAACTTTGGTGAAGACGATTCCATCACCACATGGGAATAAGAAGAAAAATTTTGCGAGAACACAAGAATCCGCAAGAAAAGATGTCGAGCGTGCATTCGGGGTACTTCAACAACGATTTGCTATCATTCGTGGACCTTCCCGAATGTTCAAAGTGAAGATACTAACAAATATAATGAAAGCATGTGTTATTCTACATGATATGATAATTGAAGACGAGCGTGATGATAATAAGAATCTGAACATTGAATCTGATCAACTTAATGATGATCTCCCCGAATTGTCGCGCAATCATACAACTGAGCTTACGGACTTCATCCAGCGTCATCATGATATTACAGACAGCTCGGCACATCATCAGCTTCAAGAAGATCTAATCGAACATCAATGGCTTTTATATTCACAACATTAGTCGGGGTCGCATTTGTATCATGATGACCTATGTAATTGGTGACCTATGTTTAAGTTAATCTGATTTGCATTTGTATTTCGTTATTGTTATCAATTTCCCGAATATATTAATGGTAATCAAGTTTGTTTCTGAAAATGTCATTGAGTCATTAATTGCACAACGATATCATACTTCCATATTATCAAATACAAAAAGGATTAATTACATATATTTTTACACATATTTAATTAATAGTAACCAAGATAATTGTCCCAAACATAAAATAAATAACATGATCATTGAGAATCATTCCAAATCGGCGTCTCTAATGCGTCTCGCCATGATTTCCCTCTGGAGTTGTTGGAAATAAAGCCGCTGCATTTCTGGCATGACACTCACATCCATCATCATGATGCGCTGATCTGATTCCTTCTTCGCGAGCTCCACTTTCTCAGCCTCCAACCACAACCGTTCGTCCTCTTGCCGGATCTTACTGAGCTCTTTTTCTCGATCAAGCGACATCTTCTCGACCTCCAACCTCAGTTTTTCATCCTCAAGATGTAATTTTTTGGCCTCTGTCTCCTTGTCATACTCCATCTTCTCGGCTTTAAGGCGATAAAAATATTTCTCCTGAGCGCGTGACTCCTCCAAAAGAGTATATTTCATCTTCCTGAGTTGGAAATTCTCCTCTGCTTGCCTGCCTTGGGCCTTTCGTTTTCCTTTCTCAGCTTTCCTTCCAATTGGTCGGTCGAGCTCGATAACTTCATTCTCCAGCATTTGATCCGCCTCGATATCAAAAACAGAATCAACTGTAGCGCCAGAACATCGAGTTGGGGTCGGGGATGGGGACATCATCTTCCTTCGCTTTGGATCATCCTTTGTGGCTCGCCAAATCCACTTAGGTTGGTCCTTCAACAGGTGCCAACAATGCTCGAACTAGAAGGAGCATTTTTCTAGTGCTTGATACATAACCTTGGCCTTGTCAAACTTGCATGGAAAAAAAAATTAATGTTAAACCAATGTAGGAGACAAGAAATTTTAGAGTAAAAGAGACAAGGATTTGGAAATTCTACCTTGTCTTGGTCGGTCATGCCACTTTAATTTAACCCTTCAACTTGGGCTAATTTCACACAAAACTTGTTTGTTACCTTTTGGATAACCGACCATCGATGAATTAAAGACTTTATTGTCCGCTCATGGCTGGTTTCTTTAAATTGTTGGAAGTATTCATAAATTTTTTCCCAAAGTTGAGAGTATTTTTGATCTGTTCCCTGGACGGCATCAAGGCTACAATTTAGCCATGCGGAGACAAGTAACTTGTCTTCTTCAGGGGTGAAATTCGCACCCCGTGCTGATTTCAATTTGCCGATAGGCTCGTTAGGGGGTAGGGGTGGAGAGTCATCAATGGTTAATGGAGATGTTCCACTTTGCCCACCGTAAGTGGGGTCGAGTTGAGGATCTTCACTAAGAAGATTGGTGAAGTACATGTGTCCAAGGTCTTGGGAATCCATCTCTAAAATATTAATGAGATGTTAGAACAAGAAACATTGAAAGTTGGGGTTTAGTCGGGGTCGCCGGCTCAGGAACCGAATGGTGACGCATAAGAAATCTGGTCACCCATTTCTGGCTGCAACAACCGGTTGCCAATCACAATTGGCCGTCCAAGTTATCTAGCCATTGAGGAAATGACCAACAATTCACAATATCTCCACATGCGATTGTCATCATCACAGCCAATGGGGTTTAGTTTACACATAATACAAAACACTTCCCAAACAGCATGCAAATCACAATAATTGTAAATAAGAGCATCCCCATCCGATTCACTAATATATAGAATATATTAATATGTAAAAAGGCTCAGAATGGTGATGATATAATTAGCATGCATACGTAAGGAGCCTTATAGCGAATGGTTGCAAAACCCCACCCGAACCCCAATTGCCTTTTGTGGAAAGTACCAAAAACTGCAATACGGCCATCTGGGTGAGGATTACCCCGCCATATCAACTTGGCCCCATTAACACTTGTGTCTTACCCCACACTAAAACACCATCATCACAGCCTAACAACAGCCCCCCACCCCCGAGAGATACGAAACACTGCAAATGACTCAACAACACAGAAAAAATTACCCTCTCGAAAGACCCAAACAGTGCTGATACCTATGGTAAAATTAGCAAATGATCCACATGTACAACATATCAAGTCATGTAGAATCAATTAAATGCAAGGTGCCTAAAAAAAATAACCCACTAAAATTATATCATGAATAAAATGGTATGAAAAAAATTGGTAATATTATATATAATATTATCTGAATTAACAGCATAAAAGAGATGCGTGTAAGACCTGATTCATACCATTTTCCCCCCTCCATACCTCATAAAGGTAATTCATTAATGTTAAGGCCAATGTATTTTCTATATGTGTGTGTACCTATTTATATATATGTCCGTGTGTGTGTATAAAGATATAAATGAACCCAAATATATTCATCCACAAAGAAAGTTGGGGTTTTGCATAGCCACGGTCAAAGGTCTATCCACTCATATTCACATAATATAACAAATGCCAAGCTGAGATATCATTAGACAACCATATTCATACCAAAACCAGATCATAGAGCTACCATGATTGTAAACTTGAATAAAAATAAACTGTTGCCATATAGGAACATATCACCAGTGATAAAACAACATGCTACAGCATCACTATAAATCATAACACATGCATAAAATCTAGAAAAAAAATATATTACTTGAGAAATACTACAGAGAAATCCAAAATCAAAAAAGGATTTCTAATTGGGAAAACATATGTTCTATCTACCCAAATTTTTCAACAACAAGGTGCTTCGACAGAAGTGACAATGACAATGCTCAACATGATCTGTAAAAGTTAACATCAAGTTTGGGTTTCATGCCATCATTTCGAGTAGATTAATAACCCACCAATAACCAAAATCAGCAGTGACCAAACATCACACAAAAGCAATGGAGAAATCCCCAAATCGGTAGTTACCCAAAATGACAGTTTATAGCATCCTCAAATCCACACATCTTCAACATCGGCACAGACCCAAAATCACAGCAATAATATGATAAATTCTTACTCATAGCACATTTATATACACAATAAGAAAAAAAAATCTGCAAGAAAATTATATAGGTGCCTTTCGGATTTGCCCCCAAAATGCTCGGTTACAAAGACAAGAAACACTCACATGGTATGCCAATAGAAACAGAGCCATCAGAAAACCACAACATTCCCTCGCCGATAGAAACACTGGAGGCACAAAACCATAACCAATGCCGAAATCAACACAGGAACCAACCAAGAGGCAAAAAAAAATTTCCTTCGCATGCAACAATGCGAAACCAAAGATCCAAAAGCAAAAACCACAAATCGGGGCAATATAATCGGAGATTCACCTTTGATTGGACCGAGGTGGGGTGCAGGTGCTGCGTTCTGGGGAGGGGAGGGAGAAGAAGTCGCGGGTTGAGCTCCAAAACCGTTGGGGCGAAAATGAGATGCAGATGTACAGTGGATCCCCATATATGGGGATTTACTATAGCGCCCCTTAAATTGGACCGCATTTTGGGGATCCGGATGGGGATGGGTTTTATGTAAAAACCCTAAAAATTACCTCAAAATATAGAGATGTAGGACTGATGCGGGGCCGGATGAGGATGCTCTAAGAAGCCCTTAGCTACTGTTTTTTCTTTATTTTTCTTAGAAGAAGAAGCGAGACGACCTGCGTAATAATTCTCTTTACATATAATTATAGGAATTTCTTCTCATTACCAAATATCCAATTTAAGTTATAGCTACTCTTAAATATCCAATTTAAGTTATAGTTATTGTTTTAAGAGTAGGTCCGTCACCATATCACTTTTAAAATATTTAAGTGATTTAAAACTTATCTCATAATCTAAAAGTCAAACTTTACTATTATAAATAATTTCAATTTACAGCTTGATTTAATTCTTAACCTCAAAGTTATAAATTATCATATTGTACCAACTAGACTATACCTTAGTGGTAGCTCTTAATTACTTATATTAGTAGAGAAGTGAGACTTTTCAATCTAGTTCTGAATCTGTAAGCACTGATTCAGTGAATCATATGATTCAACAAATTAAATTGAGCGATTCATGACAATTTTGAATTGCATATTTCAGAGTTAATAAATGTATTAAAAATCATAAAGATTCATAACAAGTATTTTATATCTTTTATAAATGGATATAAAATATAAATTCATTAACTAATTATAATAAAGATGAAATTTATACATTTAATCTCAATTGTTGACACTATATTGCCTTATATACGAAATAGATAATGACCATTATGTTATGAGAATGCATGACTGAAAATCTATGTTATTATATTTTAACTGTATGAAGTAATGCTTACTAGTCATCGACTCATTTTAGTTTTTATGTGTATCCTCCTAGAGACAAGATGAGCATGATGCATCAGGACGAACACTGCCCAAGGGGAAGAGCACGAAAGTCTAGGCATGCTATTTTGTACGAAAGACTTTAATTATAAAAATTTTAATGTTTTTCGCTGTAACCTTTTAAATTAAGAAATAAGTTTTATTTATAAACATGGAGTCTTTTGTATCATGGAACGAAAGGAAAAGAAATTTTAAAAGGAATAGTAATTCCCATTAAAGAGTTACACCGCTTGATAAATACTTTCTTTTGGAGAAAGGCTAATGGTAAACGCAAGAAAAAATGGGTGGCTTGGCATAACATGTGTAAACCAATTGAAGAAGGTGGTTTGGCTTTACATAACCTGGATGAAATGCAAAAAGCTTTGCAAATGAGATTAGCGTGGAATTTAATCCAGGGTATTTCTCTTTGGGCTCAATTCTTTAAAGGAAAATATATGGGTTTCAAACCTTGGACTCTCCTTGATTCGAACAAGGGTACGAGATTTTAGAAGATGATTGTTAAAAGTATTCTGTTGGTTCTTGATAATTCTAAATGGTGTCTTAGGGAAGGTAACCTTTTCCATTGTTACGATAAATGGTGGGATTAGGGTCCTTTAGTCAATGACTTTTTGATTGTGGACCGACCTATGATTAAAGTTATGGATTGTAAACTGTCTAATTCTTGGGATGTGGGTTTGTTGGCTCGGTTAGTGTGGCATGACAATGTCGATGATATTCTTGATTCTCTAGCTGTTTGTGAAAGGGGCTCGTATGTGTTGATTTGGACGAAGCATGATAGTGTTTATTTTTCTACTAAATCAACTTGGGACTGTATCCGTATAAAAGGTTCACATAAGCTGATTCCTCTGAAGTTCTTGGTTTCTATGTGGAAAGCTTGGAATAATGCATTAAGTGTTGATGATCATCGTCAAATTGGTATCACGATTGTTTCTAGGTGTGACTGTTGTGACGGGGGTAAGTATGAAAACCAAAATCATGTGCTATTTGAAGGAGATTTTGCTACTTGGGTCTGGTAATACTATGGTGCTATTTTTGGACTACCTCTTGGCAGCACTTGGAAGGAGACAGTGGATCAATGATTTCATCAAGTGTCCTCTTCTTCTCAAGTGGGAATTATTGTGGGGTTTTTTCCTTCTTTTCTCTCTTGGTGTCTTTGGCATCGAAGATGTGTCACTCGCATGGAGGTAGGCTCAAGCCCTTCAGTGTGGTTTGGCAATCTATCCACCATTGGATTAGTTCGGTCTATCAAGACATTCACAAGGTTTCTAAATGTTCTAGACATGATTCTCAGGTTTCACATTCTTTGTCTATTCTAGCTTTAGTTCCACCAAGGCGAAGTCTTAAGTTGGTGGCTTGGAACAAGCCCAATCAAGGTCGATTCAAGCTCACTATGGATGGTAGCAGTTTTGGTAATCCTAAACCCTCTGGGTTGGGTGGTATTATTAGAGATGATGATGGTAACTTGATTTATGCCTTTGCTTCTTCTATAGGCATTGGTTTGAATAATATAGCTAAGTTATTAGCTCTTCTATATGGTCTTAAAGCTTGCAAAAGCCTAGAGATTGCTTTTGTGGAAATTGAACAAGATTCTCAAGTGGTGGTGTCGTGGTGGAATAGAAGGAGAAGTGGGGTATGGTATTTGGAAGACTTTTGAGAGGAAATTAGTGCCATTATGGATTTCATGGTTCGTTCTGTGCGACATATTTTCAGAGAGGGTAATAAAGTTGCAGATTGGCTTGCAAAGTATGATGCGATGGGTTAACACATGGAGTGGCATACTATTGGGAATGTTCCAAGGCTACTTAAATGATGTGAAGCCCAATTGACTCGCTTTGAGACCCAACAACAATATTAGAAAACCAACCCAAGAAAGCCAAACTCAAGTCTATGGATGGAGAATCTAGACCCGTTGAGAACTCGTTTCAAGAACCTAGATTATATTAAAATCTAGACCCATTGAAGAACCCGTCTCAAGAACCTGGATTACAGAGGGGAACGCCACAAAGGTTGTGATTTACCTTTGATAAGTTCAAACGTTCAATCAAGAACAAGAGGAGATAAACTCAACTCACAATGAATAAAATTCATCAATTTCAATAATGTCTTTTTTTCTCAAATGAGGCTACAAGTGGTTTAAATAAACAATTCCCAAAACCCTAAAGGAATAGTGTCGTGGGTACTGTAGTGTGAATAGTGTTGCGCTACAGTAACTTCTAAAACCCTAGTTTGTAAAATAATAACTTTCCAAATAAGCCTTTGGCCAAAATACAAGGCCTTCCCAAAAACCCTAGTTCAATAGAAATAAGACTTGTGGGTTGGATATCCCCAAAGCCCAATTATTCTAGATTAATTTCTATAACTAATAAAATAAGCCATTTTAATGAAATAAATAAGTCCATGGCCTTCAATAATAATAGGCCCAAGTCGTGTCTTCCATAGCCTAAATCAAGTGGATCAAAACTGGTTCTCCTTCTTTCAAGCCCATCATGAGTGTTGGGCTCTTGCTAGCTTCATCCCAATTAGATTGTACCAATTCTTGCATTGCTCACTTGATCTTCGTGGCTCTTAATTTTGTAATTGATTTTTAAGACTTGGTCCACCTTGGGGCCCATCATTCCCCCTCTCCTCAAAAGGATTCGACCTCGAATCTCCACCTGGATCAAAGGGAAATAGATCAGTAACATTGAAAATAGCAAGCACATGATACTTACCTGGAAGATCCACTCAATATGAAGTATCATTAATTTTATCAAGAACTAGACAATTTCCATCTAAGCTACTTCTGTCATCAATAGGTAAGGGCATTAAATCAAAAGGAATAAGTGGATTAAAACCATATGCAATTTCAAGATGAGAATAAAAAATGGCTGTATGCATGGTCCTGTTACATGCAAACTCTAACAAGAGCAAACGATACTCCCACAAACGTTCATGCAACAAGTCAATTAAAGGCAAATAATACTCCCACAAACGTTCATGCAACAAGTCAATGAAAGGCAAATAATACACCCATAAACATTCATTAATCACATCTAAAGTCTTCCTCACACCAAAATGATAATTCTAATTATATGCAATCTCAATGAGTGGCAAATAATATTTCCACAAACGTTCATACAACCAGTTAATGAATGGAAAATGATACTGCCACAAACGTTCATGCCATACATCAATAAATGGCAAATGATACGCCCAAAGGTGTTCATGCAATTCGCCTAAACTCTTCTTTACACCAAAGTGATCACTTCAACTATATGCAAACTCAATGAATGGGAAACAATACTCCGACCAATGTTTATGCAATATGCCTCAAATATTCTTTATACTAAAGTGACCACTCCAACTATATCCAAACTTAATGAATGGCAAGTAGTACAATGGTCATGCAACATGTCTAAAGTCCTCTTTATATCAAAATGTCCCAACAAACCACATCCATGCTCAAGCAACTCATGCATAAGACTAGTAGGCACACAAAATCTTTTCTCTCTAAACAAGTACCAATCTAGTCTATATAAATGAGAAAGCGATGATTTCTCATGTACTCCATACACACTAGTCAAGCCATCATCATTAACAAACAATTTCTTATCATATTCAAGTCTCAATAACTTTGAATCTATGACAAGAACATACCTTCTTGCATAAGCATCAACCACAAAATTTTCCTTACCTTGTATGTACTTGATTACATAAGGAAAGGTCTCAATGAATTGCACCCACTTGGCAAGCATTCTATTCAACTTACATGTTCCTTTCAAGTGTGTCAAGAACTCGTGTTCTTCAAAGAAATTTCGAGTAAAAACTGCCGCACCTGGCACAAGATCAATATAATGCTCTATCTCTCTAATAGGTGGCACTCCACTAAACACCCCACTAGGAATCATGACCTCATATCCCTGCAACCAAGAAACAACAATACTAGCCAAAGGTACGTCAAGTTTGTTAGTATTAAAACTTGCCTTAGCATAGAAACCCACTTCTCTCTTTGTTTTTCTCTCACTTTCTTCATTCTCCTCTTTCTTTTCACTCTCTTTTTCAACATCTGTTTTTGAACTCTCGGCTTCACAATTGTTTTTCAATTTATTCTCTCTTTTTCTTGAGATTTCAGCCTCATCCTCATTTCTTTTCTCTCTCATTTTTCTCTCTCTCTCATTTTCGGTCTCACTATTTTTTTCTTCCTCAATCTCATCATTCTCACTCTTTCTTTTTCGCTCAACCTCACTTTTACTCTCTCTTTTTTTATCAATCTCATTTTCTCTCTTTCTTTGTAGATCAACCTCAGTTTAACTCTTTCTATTTTGATCAATCTCACTTTCTCTCTTTCTTTTTTGATCAGCCTCACTTTTCAACTTTAGTTGGTCCTCATGGACCTGTGTTGGAGTTAAAGGAGCAAGTTTGATTCTTTTTCCATCCTTTTCAAAACTGTACATGTTCCTAAACCCATCATAGATCGCTCTCCTATCAGACTACCACGGCCTCCCCAACAAAATATGACCACAATGCATAGGCACTACATCACAAAGGACCTCATCCTTGTACTTCCTAATTGAAAAAGATACTAGCACTTGCTTATTTACCCTAACCTCCCCACCATCATTCAACCATTGCAACTTGTATAGTCTAGGGTGTTTCAAGGTAGGTAAATTCAATTCCTCAACTAAAGTAGCGCTAGCCATGTTTGTACAACTCCCCCAATCAATGATCATACTACATACCTTGTTGTTGATATGGCATCTAGTATGAAAAATGTTCTCTCTTTGCTGCTCTATATCATCCATCTTAAGTTCTGTATTAGGAGCATACCTAACAACAAGAGACTCACCATACTCTTCATTCTTATCGTACCCATTCTTAATACTAGGCTCACGTCTCCTCCTATCTCTTCCACTTTGCAAATCTCTAATCAATGCACCTTGTTGTTCCATCTTATCCCTCACTTTCCCCAACTTCAAATTTAACCTTTGAAACTTTTGTTGCATGGACTGCAATAAAAAGAATGAATTGTCTGCCACCCCCATCGATGTTAAATCACTATTATAAGACATAGTATGTGATACCCCGTTTTTATGTGTATTTTCACTGAAGGAATATTTTAATTTAATTATAATAATAGTTCTTTTATTTTAAATTATCGAATTTTAATATCTGTTGAGTTTAAATTGCTGTTTAATTTATTTTATCTTGCTTTTGGATTTAAAAATTAAATAACTAGTTTTTACTAGTTATTTATTATATATTAGCTTTACGTTGTATTTAAAATATTTTCTTGGTTTTTATTTATTTATTTGTTGTGGTGTTTAATTTATTTCAGTCGTTTAATGTTTTTAAAATCGTTTTCGGCGGATCAATTTCTGGATCCCGGAAGTGAAGTTGGACTTCATTTCTTTTCTCCTTCTTTTCTTTTTCCTTTTTTCTTTTTCCTTCCTTTTTCCTTTCCTTCTTTCCTTTTTCTTCCTCTTTTTCTTTCCTTCCCGTTCTTCCCCGCGTCCGCTCGCACGAAGCCCCCTCTCCCCTGCACTTTTTTCTTCCCGCGCAGCCACCTTTGGCCAGCCATATCTCCGCCGTCCGGTGGAGGTGTCTTACACCACCCCCGCCATTCTCTTCCTTTCACGGCAGACTACAAGCCCTCCAATTTTCAGAGCCATCGGACCCACCGTTAGCCGCCACGAGCCCCTCGAAGTCGCGGCACCAACCCAATTTTTCCTCTGTTTTTCCTTTCCGCGCAGCCTCCTTCGACCGCCCATATCTCCGTCGTCCGGTGGAGGTGTTATACACCACCCCCACCATTCTCTTCCCCTCACATCAGGCTACAACACCTCCAATTTTCAGGACCATCGAAGCCACCGTTAGCCGCCACGAGCCGCTCAAAGTCACAGCACCAACCCAGTTTTTCTCCTGTTGCCGTTTTTCTTCCTCCGCCCAGAACCGCCCCTTGCCGGCGGCATGGCCTACACCAGCCACCCAGAAAACTTCCCCTCCCTCCGGTGCACCACCCCTCCAAAGATCTCCCCCAACCGTGCCGCCGTTTGGCCGGAAAAGCGCATCTAAGCCGCACGGTTTGTCACCGTTTCCGGGGCCGTCGCACCACCTCCGGCCACCATCTTTTCACCACTTCCTACCCTACCTCTTGCCGACCTAACCCACCTATTTCCGGCCTAGATCGGCCACCGGAGCAGCTCCCACGAGCTGAACTCTGATTTGCTCATTTTTCACTTCTACCGGCGTTTTCGCCGCCACCCACGGCCAAAACTCACTTCCACTAGTTTCATAAACATCCCTAGACTATTCCCTATCAATTTGGTGTCTTAGTTTGTCCTCGTTCAAATGTGGGTATTTTGCGACCCACGGTTACAGTACATTTGCACTGTTACGTTGCTTTCTGCCCATCGTTTGCCGCACGCTGAACCTTCTAAAAATTCTATATACCTTTGTAAGTATTTTCCAAACTCTACTTTTAGATTTAATTATATTTTGCTCTTACAATAATTTATTTGGTTGGTTTGCTGATTCCGGACTGAGTCCGAGGAGTTCGGGGGTCGGATGGATGGAGGACGGAGTTGCTTGAATTGTTGTTTTATGGTTGGTTGTATTTGTCGAGCATTGAGATTTGCATTTACATGGTGCATGCACATGTATTTTATTTTAAATGAGAAAATCTTGTTTTATTGGCGTAAATGGATTTTTGGGAGTGTGCATATCACGAGCCCAAGCCGGGATGGGTTATTATCTCAGTGGAGCTCCTCTGGTCACTCAGGAGTGGATAATAATGAGTGACATCCCCTGGGTTGTCGCTGGGCGACGACCGGATCGCATGATACGGTAATGCTGTCGTGTCGACTCCGTGGTCCCTAGAGTGGCGTGGACTAGAGGATGCCTTGGCCAGGTACGCGCGAGGCGCGAGTCTGGGCATCACTCATGTAGGTGTCACACGCGTAGACGTTACCTGCGGTGTGGCACAGAACCAGAGTGTGCGGATGATCCCTAGGGGAGATCATGGTGCATGCATAATCAGTTGGTTTTTATGGTTTTCGGATACGGGCCATTTTCTGAAAAAATGGCGAGGATGTGTTGAGGACTTGTGATCCATTTTTCTGGGAAAATGGTGGTTTGGGCCATTATCTGGGATAATGGCGCGGCTTGGTTTTAAACGGTATGTGTGGGCTGTTATCGGGGATAATGGCGAGGTTTGTTTAATGGATATGTTTTTGAGCTAAATGGGTTTTTGGCGTGCGTGGAAAAATATGGTTTATGAGTTTTGTGCATTGGCATTTATTCATGCATATTTTTTGAGTTTAATATGCTTTTATCTAGTGGTGTTTGGATTTTACTTACCTGCGGCACCATTTTGGTACCGTAGATTTTGGTGCAGAGTTCGAGGAGGAGGAGGAGGCTGAGCCCGAGGATGCGGCTCCGCCGGAGATCTGAGTTGGAGTTCATGCTTTGTAATTGGTTTTGAAACAATATTTATGACTTGTAATATTTTATTACGTATCTTTGAATCGCTTTGTATTTTATTTTATTTATGACTTTGCTATCCGCTGCGTATTTCCTTGTGCACATGCGTCGCTTGCACACACTTGGCACTCGTCGATAGGATGGTGACTCGGGTGGTCACCATCCGGACGTCTCGAATTCCCAGTGTTGGTACGTGGAGATTTGGGGGCGCCACAGGTGGTATTAGAGCGGTTTGGCTCTGGGTAAAACCACATGTCCCATAGGAGCGGTACCAGAAAGTTTTTAAAGTTGTGTTTTAAGGAGTTTGTTTTATTTGAAGCTTGGTTTTCTGTTTTAATTGAGTTAACTTGTTTTTAATTATTTTATGTATTTGCTTTTCTTTTTAATTTATTTCGAGTGTTATTTTCTTATTTTCAGTTTAAATAAAATTCACTTTGGATCCCACCAAAAGTGCATACTAATTGAGAGGAATGAAGAGAATGAAGGAAATGGTTTTTAGCGGACAAACACCTGCAATATCAAAGTCTAAGAAGGAGTTTGGCAGCACGCTATCTATATATATATATGTGTGTGTGGCTGGTGAGCAAAGGAATAAAAGGGAGAGTTGGTGGTGTTTGACTTGAGTAGAGTTGGTGAGGAATTTCGGTGCTGAAAATGAAGACCTTGGAGCCGTGCTTAATTTGGATTGCTTGATCTTCACAAAGTCTTGAAAAGAAAGAGTATCGGCTGGGATTAATTTGTGAAAGAAAGGAGTAGAAATAGATGTGCTGGAGTAATCTAATTGGTTGGAGTGAAGAAAGAAGTGAAGTAGGTGCTTGATTGAGAAAAAGAGTGTGTCGGCTGGAACTAAAACTCAACAAATGCACATGCATGCAGAAAAATGATGCAGAAACTGACTTGGACAGCAACTCACTCACGGCACAAGCAGCAGCTCAGCACACAACTCACACATGCATCACTTGGGCCCACGGACAGCACCTGCATAAAGTCACACACATGCAGTAGCAGCTCACAATCCACCGAAAGCATGCAGAAAAGTTAGACTCACACACACATGCAGAAGAAACAGATGCAGAAAAAAAAACACATGCAGCTCAACACAACAATCTCACGGCACTTCAAACAGCACACTTGCAGCAGAAAGTATCCCACGGCAGCACCAACTTGCACCTGCAGAAAAATACACAAACACATGCAGAAAAGTCAAGCAAAGCAGCAAAAAAATCAACCAGCACATGGAGCACAAAACATGGACAGCAGCAGAAAAAAAAATAGCAGCAGAATTTAAAAAAAAAAAAAAACTCAGCACATGAAGCAGAAAGTTAAAGCTCAGCAAGCACACGTGCAGAAGGAAATCAAGAAGCACATGCAGAAGCAAAAACAGTTCACACTCACGGTTCACATGCAGAAAACAGAAAATGAAAAATAAAAGCAAAAGCAGCAACTTGCAGCAGAAAATTTGGACTTACAGCAGAAAATGAAAAACAACACATGCATCACTCAAATCACACATGCTGGAGCCCACAACTTACATGCAGCACACGGCAAGATGCAGAAGAAAAAAACAGATGCAGAAAAAAAACAGATGCAGAAAAACAGATGCAGAAAACAAGCATCACGGCTGGAATTCATGCACCGAACACAAGCAGACCCTATAAAACCAAGGGGCTGGAAGCTTAGCAGGACACAAAAATTTTTCTGCACTAGGACTGTTTTTCTGCAGTTTACATAGAGCAGAGAAAAAGCATTGGTTTCTGTTTTCATTTCAGATTTTTTTTTCTCTTCTTTAGAGCAGACGAAACCAAGAGTTTTATTTTGTTTTCTGTTTTCAGTTCCTTTTTCCTTTGGGCAGTTTGAGATTTTTTATTTTTTTTTGCTTTCTTGTTGTTCTTTCTTCTGTCATTTACATTAGAATGCATTAAGCTTATATTACTTTGTTATTTGTTTCCAGCATCATTATTTACGTACTGTTTTTTTTTAATTGTAGAACTGGGCAGTTTTTATTCTTCTTCTCCTTGCTTTAGTTCGGCTTGTAGTGTTCTTACCACACTTTAGTCGGCTAGTTTGCAATATTTTTATTTTATTTTATTTGTTTTTTTTAGTTAACTTTACGTTGGTTCTAAGGGATGTTAGTTGGCCAGATTTTATTTTTTTTTCTTCTTAGATTTACGGATAGAGTGTAGACGGAAGTTAATTTCTAGTTTCATTTTATTTTTAGTTTTATTTTCTTTACGTTGGGATTTCTTTAGAGAAGCAGGAGAAATCAATTTAATGGTTCTCTTCTTTAGCTTCTACAGTAGAATTCCAGACCTTGTTGAAGACAGCGAGTTATTTTATTTTTTTTACGTTGTTGTTCTTATTTGGTTCATGTTTCATTTTTACATTGGATACAATTTTTTTTTTATTCTTACTGTTCTTATTCTCTGTTTACATTTTCTTGTTCCGTTCAGCATTTTAATTGCTTTTTAGTTCAGCGTTTCTTTTCTTTCGGATACTTTTCTCTTTTATTTTCTTTGGAGTAGAGCATCTTTATTTATTTATTATCTCTCTTTCATTTTATGTTCTTGTGCTATTTTTGTGTATTTTATTTTTGTTATAAATAATGTTTATTTAATTTTCATAACTTTGTGTTGAATCTTTAATTTGGGGTTTTATTTTCAATATTCAGTGCATGTTTTGTCATTTACTTTCTAATCGAGTTTAAATTCTTAATTTAGTTTTATTAATTTCTGAATTTAATCTATTAGTCATTTACATTCCAATCCGACAATCAAAAAAATCTAAAAACATGAATCTAGTCCATGACTAGTAACCTCTCTATCCATTGCACATACCATCCACTTGTTTTCTCTTTGTGAAGTTTTTCACACTTTTTCAACGAGTTTAATTTTTGAGTAACTTTCCCTGAGGAGACGATCTAGGAATTTATTCCTTATTATTACACGACATTCTCCTGCACTTGGGAGAGCATTAGTGCTACTCATTTTTTAGTGAGTCACTTATCGTCACGGAGGAGATGCAAGCCGAGCGCTTCCAAGAGGGTCTGCGACCCAAGATACGCAGGATGGTGGTTTGCCTCTGGATTACTATATTTCAAGAATTGGTTGATTGGGCCACTCTTCCAGAGCGAGAGCTTAATTTGAGCATGGGCTCCCCTACAAATCAGAAAAGGCGGAGTTTTACTGAAGAAGGAAGTAGCTCTGGTTCGCCTCAGAAATTTGTTCAGCGGACCGGAACTCGACCACAAGCAGCCTCAGGAGTGCGTATGGGAGGTCGGGTGCCCGTTTGCGAATTGTGCAATAGAGCCCATGAGAGGGAGTGTCGGCAAAGTGGTAGAACCCAGTGTTACCGTTGTGGCCAAGAGGGGCATTTTGCTCGTGAGTGCCCTATTAGAGTTCAAGGAAGCCGTGGAGGTCAACGTGGTGGTAGAACTAACCAGAGGCAATTAGTTCAGGCTCGGATGTACGCAGTGACTCCTGGTACCTTTGGAGGCGAGGTTCTGGAGGCTCGGGATGCTGGAATCATGGCAAGTATGGGTCTAACCTAATCTTTTGTGATGAATGCCTTGTGTGGTTTGTTTTATATTATCGAGGCTTGAAGGAAGGGCATGATTTGGGTGAGCTCTTAGGGGAGTAGGATAATTAAGTTTTTTGTTCCGTGGAGTTTATGAAATGGTCTTTAAGGTAGTAAGATCAACAAATTTCAAGGATAGATTTTTATGGAATTTCAACAAAGTTTTAAGGTTTTGCAGATTTTTTGGAAATGATTGGTTATCATTTAAAATTTTAGATTTTGAGAGTTTCGGGAGTCGACTGTTTTGTTGTTGGATATAAATTCATCGACCTAACGGATTTTGGAAAAGGAACTTTGCATAATTTAAGGTTATGGGATTGCGGATTTGAAGGACTGATTCATAATGAGATTGAAGTTTTAGTTTCGCAGGATTGGTGTACTAGTATGAATTATTTTAGAAATTGATTAGGCTGTAACCATAAATGGAGTTGAAGAAAGTTGAATGATGGGTATGGGAATTATTAAGGAGAATATTTCTTGGGGGATTAAAGGTAATGACCTAATTTATATATTTTTTAGGATTGAAGATGTCGATCTAGTTCGTGTATTTGTCTAAGGATTGAATGTATCGATCTATTTTGAAAAATAAATGTTATAGCTCGAGGTTTTAGTAGTAGATTCTAGGATTGATCTATACCAAGTTTAAGGATAATAGATGGTGCGGGTTTTGGGAAATGAACTTTGTTTATTTTGAGGATAAGGTACAGATGTTGGAAATGGGAGCGATGGATCACTTATACGTTGGAATGATTTTTGGTATTAGCTAAGGGTACATGAGATCCAGTTATAGTGGTGGATGAGGGTGTATGGATTTCAGAGAGTATAAATTCTAGTCCCATTTTGACTTGAGAGAAGTGGCTTTGGTGAGTACTGAAGTGGATTAGATGTGATGGTATTAAATTCAAGAGATCTTAACTTCGAGTTTTTGGTGAATTGATCAGAGTGTACAGTTGAAGTGGGTTACCAATTGGAGTGATGGTTGGCATTAATAGTTGAGACTATCTTCAAGAATTAGTTGTAATTTGAGGTCACATAGGAATTTAATTTTGAGACTATATTTTCATTTGGAGTTTGAGCGTCCAGTTGGGAGAATTACAGACTTTTTTTTTTTTTAACTTGAAGAGAGATTGTTGGGTCGCCATGTGTAGTGGATAATAAAATCTTGAAAATGGAAGCTTGGGAACCAGCAGTAATTAGCCTAAACAAGTACGTAAAGTAATAAGCAGTAGGAGTCAGGAGGGTAGTGCAATAGTTTTGGTGGATTGGAGATTTGAACAGCATGGCCTATCTTGAGATTTAATTTTGTATGCAATTGAAGGAAATAGTCGTGCTACTACTGGGGTTATGGGAATGGAAGTAGGTAAGTGAGTTTTCAAGAAGGGTTCATTAAGGTTATGGTGATTTCAATCGTGATTCTTAGTGAATTTAGTTATCTCTAAATTAGACGATATTCAGAATTTATGTGACGCCCCCAAATCTACGAGTGCCAGATGGTGACAACACGGGTCCCCATCCTATCGACGAGTGCCAAGTGTGTGTAAGCAACCGAAGTGCACGAAGAGACACGCAGCGGATAGCAAAGACATATAACTAGGTACCAGAATTTTCTTAGTTTAATACAAAGCTGTTTAAAACATACATAATAAAATATTACAAATACAAATATTGTTTCAAAGCCAACTCCAAAGCATAGACTCCAACTCAAAACTCCGGCGAAGCCGCATCCTCGGGCTCAGCCTCCTCCTCCTCCTCGATCCCTGCACCAAAATCTACGGTACCAAAAATGGTGCCGCAGGTAAGTAAAACCCAAACACCATTAGATAAAAACATAATAAAACTCAAACAATATGCATGAGAGAATGCCAATGCACATGTCCCAAAAACCATATTTTTCCACACACGCCAAAAGTGCCATCTGGCCCAAAAACATAACCTTTCCAATTATCACGCCAAAAGTCCATTTGGCCATATCCAAATCAATTCGTTAACCAAATAAACAGTATGCACCATGACCTCCCCTAGGGGTCATCCGCACACCCTGGCTCCTGTGCCACACCGAGGGTATCCACCACGCGTATGACACATAAACAAGCGATGCCTAATTCCGCGCCCCGAGCGTTCGTAGCCAAGCATCCTCTAGACGAGCGATGTCCAGTTCCACGCCCCGCGCGTTCATAGCCAAACATCCTCTAGCCCTCGCCAGCGAAGGGCCACGGAGTCGGTGCATACAGCGATGCCTAATTCCGCGCCCGGCGCGTCCGTAGCCAAGCATCCTCTAGCCCCAGCTCCCATCATCACTCAGTTCCGCGCCCCGCGCGTTCGTAGCCGAGCTTTGACTCAGGGGACGTCACTCAGTATATTATGCTCCCGAGTGACCAGAGGAGTTTCACCGAGATAATACCCTATCCCGGCTTGGGTCGTGGTACACACGCACCCGAACATCCATTTAACACATGAAAATCCCATTTTGAATAAATAACACATGAATATGCATGCACTATGCTGTGCAATTAAAATCACACAAATTGACTAACATGATCCAAACATCAATAACAACCAAACAATCAGCTCCGTCCTCAATCCATCCGACCCTCGAACTCTTCGGACTCAGTCCGAAATCAACCAACCAACCAGATAATTTATTGTAAGAGCAAAATATATTTAAATCTAAAAGTAGAGTTTGGAAATTACTTACAGCGCTATACGGTATTTTTTGAAAGCTCGCGACATTGCAAACGGCGGAGGACAAGCAACATAACAGTGTATTTCACACTGTGGCCGTGGGTAATAAATTATCCACTTTCCAACGGGGACAAACCAAGGCACGAAATTGGTAGGGAATGGTCTTGAGATATTTATGAAGCTAAAGGAAGTGAGTTTTGGCCGTGGGTGGCGGTGGAAAAGGTGGAGGAAGCGAAAAAAGCCCAAATCGAAGTTGAGGTCGTGGGAGCTGCTCCGGCAATGGATCGGGGCCGAAATTAGGTGGGTTAGGACGGGAAGAGGTAGGGGAAGAAGCTGTGAAGAGATGGTGGCCGGAGGTGGTGCGACAGCACCAAAAACGGTGAAAAACCATGTGGCTTGGAGGAGCTCGTGGTGGCTAACGGTGGCTCGGATGGAGGTGAAACTTGGTGGGGATGTTCACTAATGAGAGGGGAAAAAAATTGGGTGGGTGGTGTAGGCCACGCCGCCGACGAGCGGCGGTTCTGGGCTGCGAAAGCAACCGGCGATAGGGGTGGAAAACAGGGCTGGGGCAGCGACTTTAAGCCGTGTGTGGCAGCTAATGGCTGGTCCGATGGCTTTGAAAATTGGTGGGGATGATCTCTGGTGGGAGGGGAAGAGAATGGTGGGGGTGGTGTACAACACAGCCGCTGGACGGTGGTGCATTGGCCGACCGAAGTAGGGGTGACGGGAAGGAGAAAAGAGAAGGGGAGAGAGCTCATGCGTGCACGGGGAGAGAAGATAAAAGAAGAAGAAGAAAAAGAAAAAGGAAAAGGGAAAAAGAAAAGAGAAAGAAAAGAAATGAGATCCAATCCTCACTTCCGGGATCCAAAAACTGTTCCGCCGAAAATGATATTAAAAACATAAAACGACTAAAATAAATTAAACACCACCTCAAATAAAATAAAAACCAATTAAAATACATTAATTTAAAATAAATAAACCAATATATTAATTAAATTAAAAACACTCCTTTAGTGAAAATACACGTAAAAGCGGGTCATCACATCCTCCCCCCCTTAAAAACAAATTTTGTCCTCGAAATTTGCAAGATCAAACACCAACTTGAAACGAGCCACATAATTCCACATAAAACCACCTGCAACCAAGATTAAGAAACGTACCGTCATTACTCAAACAAGTAGGGGTACTGCTCCCTCATGTCCGCTACTCGCTCCCAAGAGAAATCTTGAGCTAACGGATTTCCCCAGGCCACCTTAACCAAAGGTATCGTCTTGGACCTCAATTGTTGCTCCTTCCAATCCATGATCTGCGACGGAACAACCTCATAAGTAAGGTCCGGTTGCAACTGAATACTCTCTGGGTCGACAAAGCGTGGCTCTTGTTGACCAAAACTGTTCTTCAAGGATGACACGTGAAAGACATCATGAATATCCCCAAAATAATCTGGCAAAGCAACTCTATAAGCAACGGACCCTATCTTCTCCAAAATCTAGAAAGGGCCGACATACCTTGGATCCAGTTTCCTCTTTTTACAAAAACGCTTAACTCCTCTCATGGGAGAGACTTTGAGATAAACCCAATCACCTTCTTCAAAAGATAACTCTCTCCTCCTGGTATCAGCGTAACTTTTCTGACGACTCTGAGCTGACGCCATTTTATCCCTGATGATCCGAACTTGGCTTTGCATCTCTTGAATTATTTCGGGTCCAATTATCCTACTCTCCCCGACTTCATCCCAACAAAAAGGCGATCTGCACTTTCTCCCATAAAGAGCTTCATAAGGAGCCATCTGAATGGTCGCATGGAAGCTATTATTATACGCAAACTCTATGAGCGGCAAGTGATTGTCCCAACTCCCTTGAAATTCCATGACACATGCTCGCAACATATCTTCAAGGGTCCGAATGGTGCGCTCCGATTGGCCGTCCGTCTGCGGGTGATATGCAGTACTGAACTTCAGCTTAGTACCCAATGCTGCCTGCAAACTTTTTCAAAACTGAGACATGAACCTTGGGTCTCGATCCGATACTATACTCTTCGGTATGCCATGCAACCGCACTATCTCTTTCACATACAGGCGAGTCAACTTACCCAAAGAATCAGTATTATTAACAGGCAAGAAGTGAGCACTCTTTGTTAACCGATCAACAATCACCCAAACAGAATTTTTCCCACTAGGAGTCCTTGGCAAGCCCACTACAAAATCCATCGTGATGTCGTCCCACTTCCACTCAAGAATAGGGAGGGGTTGGAGCATACCAATGGGTCTTTGATGCTCGGCCTTAACTTGACGGCACGTGTGGCATTTCTCAACATACAAGGCAATATCCCTCTTCATTCCATCCCACCAATAATTTTTCTTCAAGTTCCAGTACATCTTCGTACTACCGGGATGTACTGAATAAGGGGCTGCATGAGCTTTTGCCATGATCCGCTCCTTGAATTCTGAATCTTTGGGGACCACTTTGCAATCTCGGAACCAAAGTATTCCATCTTTATCCATATTATAGTGCAACGGCCCTCGAGATTTTCTGACTCTTTTTCTGATATCCAACAGCTTCGGATCTTTTCTTTGAAGAGTCTTCAATTCCTCAAAATCAGTTACCCGAATATCAAGAACTGAAGATAAAATCTCCTCTTGCTATGAACTTTCAATAAGGAGTCTTCTCATCCCACAAAGCAAAGAATCCAATCCTGACGACTCGGCCTCATCTTCCAAATGTGATTTTCGGCTCAAAGCATCAGCAACTATATTTGCCTTCCCCGGATGGTACTTGATCTCGCACTGGTAGTCACTGATTAGCTCTAGCCATCGTCTTTGCCTCATGTTCAAATTCTTTTGGGAAAACAAGTGCTTCAAGCTCTTGTGATCGGTGTATACTTCGTAAGCTTCCCCATACAAGAAGTGCCGCCAGATCTTGAGAGCAAAAACAATCGCAGCCAACTCCAAATCGTGTGTCAGATAATTCTTCTCATGATCCTTTAGCTGACGGGACGTATAAGCAACAACCCGTCCTTCCTGCATAAGGACACAACCCAATCCAAATTTAGACGCATCGCTGAAGACTACGAATGGCTTATGCAGTTCTGGGAGCGCTAACACTGGTGCAGTCGTCAACCTGTTTTTCAATTCTTGGAAGCTTCTCTTACACTTATCTGGGCAAACAAAATCTGCATTCTTTCTAGTCAAAGCGGTGAGAGGTCCGGATAGGCGAGCAAATCCCTCCACAAATCTTCGGTAATATCTGGCCAGTCCCAAGAAACTCCGGATCTCGCGCACTGTTGTTGTACGTTGCCATGACAAAATGGCTTCCACCTTACAAGGATCAACAGCCACTCCGTCTCGGGAAATCACATGCCCAAGAAATTTGACTTCCTCCAACCAGAATTCACACTTGCTAAGTTTGGCATACAACTGGTGTTCTCTTAATTTCCCAAGAACTAGACGAAGATGGTAAACATGCTCTTCAACATCTCGGGAATAAATCAGAATATCATCAATGAATACCACCACAAAGGAATCTAGATAAGGTCGGAATACCCGATTCATTAAATCCATGAAAGCAGCAGGGGCATTGGCTAACCCAAACGACATCACCTTAAATTCATAATGCCCATATCTCGACCTGAAAGCAGTTTTGGGCACATCTTTGTCTCTTATCCTCAACTAGTAGTATCCTGACCTCAGATCAATCTTCGAGAAGATAACCGCTCCTTGAAGCTGATCAAATAAATCGTCGATTCTTGGGAGAGAGTATTTATTCTTGATGGTCACCTTATTTAATTCCCGATAATGATATCAAAACCCAACAGCTTAAACACCACCAAATCAGCATCCAAGAATCTTCCATCAAAATTTAATGGGCAACCCAAGGCAACCTTGAAGCACCATACCATTACACCATTTGGTAGAGCCACTACCAAGGACTTCGGCAAAGGTTCCATGACCAAATTACACATCCGAGCAAAAGTGGAAGATACAAACGATTGTGATGCACCGGAATCAAACAAAGTGCAAGCATAGAACTCATATAAACAGACTCTCCCTGAACCAACACATTACCCCATGAAATCCAAAAAAAACAAAGGAGAAACCAAAATACACCAAAAATCCAATCCAACATTAAATTAAATTAGATCCATACCTGTAATTACTTTGGCATCATGGGTTGCTGGTGCCTCATCATCAACATCTACGGGTGTGACAGCATAAACCCGGGCTTGCACTGTTTGTCTTGGATTTTTTCTTCCACCTCTTCTACCTCCACAGCTTCCTTGAACTCTAATGGGGCACTCACGAGCAATATGTCCCACTTGGCCGCATCGGTAACACTGGGGTCCACCACTCAGCCGACACTCGCCCTCATGAGCTCTATTACAAAATCCACAAATTGGCACCCGGCCTCCCATACGCATTCCTAAGGCTGCTTGTGGTCGAGTCCCGGACCGCTGAACAAATTTCTGAGGTGAACCAGAGCTACTTCCTTCTCCAGTAAAACTCTGCCTTTTCTGACTTATAGGAGAGCCCACACTCAAATTAATCTCTCGCTTCATAAGAGTGGCCACATCCACTAAATCCTGAAAAGTGGATATCCGGTGGCTAACCACCATACGGTGTACATCAGGATGTAGACCCTCCTGGAAACGCTCGGCTCGCATTTCCTCTGTGGAGATGAGGTGGGGAGCAAATCGCCCAAGTTCTATAAATCTTCGGGCATATTGTTCCACAGTCATGCTCCCTTGGACCAAGCTTGAGAATTCTCTTGCTTTTTGCCGCCTTACAGAAGCGGGAAAGAAGCGATCATTAAACTCTTTCTTGAAGCGCTGCAAGATCACAGTGGTGAAAGACCCCAATTCTAACTCCAGCATTACTCTCTTGGTATCCCACCATTCAAAAGCGGTGCCTTGCAACAGATAGCTGGCGTAGAGTACTTGTTGGGCCTCAGTGCAACCACACACCTCAAAAGTTCTTTCCAAGTCCTTGACCCACTTTCCAGCTTGAAGTGGATCCTCTTCTCCAGTGAAGTGTGGAGTTCTATGTGCCAGAAAGCGCTCATAGGTGCACCCAGCTTGCACCCCTCCACTAGGCCCTCCAGGTAGTAGCCATGACCCTCCTTGTTGCCAAGGACCTCCTTGCGGTGGCCAAGGACCTCCTGGTTGTGGGCAAGGCCCTCCTTGTTGTGGGCAAGGCCCTCCTTGTTGTGGCCTAAAATTCTGTTGCATGAATTCAGTCATTTACCGTATAGCTTGGGCTATGGAATCATCTCTCTGTGTATCGTCCCGTGGCCCTTGAGTAGATTTTCTTGGACCATTTTTTGTTCCTGCCACCACAACCTTTGACCCCCTTTAAGAAAACAAAAACAAATAACACCAACAACAACTAAAAAAAACAAAAACCAAAAACCAACACCACATAACAAGAAACAAAAGAAACCAGCATGCAATAACATAACTAAATAAATAAGAACAAGCAAACAAGCTCAAACAAATTCAAAACAATTAAAACACGTCAAATAGCAACTTTACTTACAATAAATTTTAAAACACAACTTTAAAAACATTCTGGTACTACCTACGGGACATGTGGTTTTACCCAGAGTCAAACTGCTCTAATACCACCTGTGACGCCCCCAAATCCCCACTCACGAACACTGGGAAATCGAGACATCCGGATGGTGACAACACGAGTCCCCATCCTATCGACAAGTGCCAAGTGTGTGTAAGCAACAGAAGTGCACGAAGAGACACGCAGCGGATAGCAAAGACATATAACTAGGTACCAGAATTTTCTTAGTTTAATACGAAGCTGTTTAAAACATACATAATAAAATATTACAAATACAAATTTTGTTTCAAAGGCAACTCCAAAGCATAGACTCCAACTCAAAACTACGGCGGAGCCGCATCCTCGGGCTCAGCCTCCTCCTCCTCCTCGATCCCTGCACCAAAATCTACGGTACCAAAAATGGTGCCGCAGGTAAGTAAAACCCAAACACCACTAGAATGCCAATGCACATGTCCCAAAAACCATATTTTTCCACACACGCCAAAAGTCTCATCTGGCCCAAAAACATAACCTTTCCAATTATCACGCCAAAAGTCCATTTGGCCATATCCAAATCAATCCGTTAACCAAATAAACCAAATGCACCATGACCTCCCCTAGGGGTCATCCGCACACCCTGGCTCTTGTACCACACCGCGGGTATCCACCACCCGTATGACACATAAATGAACGATGCCCAGTTCCGCACCCCGCGCGTTCGTAGCCAAGCATCCTCTAGATGAGCGATGTCCAGTTCTGCACCCCGCGCGTTCGTAGCCAAACATCCTCTAGCCCTCGCCAGTGAGGGGCCACGGAGTCGGTGCATAGAGCGATGCCTAGTTCTGCGCCCGGCGCGTTCGTAGCCAAGCATCCTCTAGCCCCCGCTCCCATCATCGCTCAGTTCCGCATGTTTGTAGCCGAGCTTCGACTCAGGGGACGTCACTCAGTATATTACGCTCCCGAGTGACCAGAGGAGCTTCACCGAGATAATACCCTATCCCGGCTTAGGTCGTGGTACACACGCACCCGAACATCCATTTAACACATGAAAATCCCATTTTGAATAAATAACACATGAATATGCATGCACTATGCCGTGCAATTAAAATCACACAAATTGACCAACATGATCCAAACATCAATAACAACCAAACAATCAGCTCTGTCCTCAATCCATCCGACCCTCGAACTCCTCGGACTCAGTCCGGAAACAACCAACCAACCAGATAATTTATTGTAAGAGCAAAATATATTTAAATCTAAAAGTAGAGTTTGAAAACTACTTACAGCGCTATACGGTATTTTTCAAAAGCTCGCGGTGTTGCAAACGGCGGAGGAAAAGCAACGTAATAGTGTGTTTCACATTGTGGCCGTGGGTAATAAATTACCCACTTTCGAACGGGGACAAACCAAGGCATGAAATTGATAGGGAATGGCCTTGAGATATTTATGAAGCTAAAGGAAGTGAGTTTTGGCCGTGGGTGGCGGTGGAAACGGCGGAGGAAGCGAAAAAAGCCCAAATCGGAGTTGAGGTCGTGGGAGCTGCTCCGGCAACGGATCGGGGCCGAAATTAGGTGGGTTAGGACGGGAAGAGGTAGAGGAAGAAGTTGTGAAGAGATGGTGGCCGGAGGTGTTGCGACGGCACCGGAAACGATGAAAAACCGTGTGGCTTGGAGGAGCTCGTGGTGGCTAACGGTGGCTCGGATGGAGGTGAAACTTGGTGGGGATGTTCACCGATGAGAGGGGAAGAAAACTAGGTGGGTGGTGTGGGCCACACCGCCGGCGAGCGGCGGTTCTGGGCTGCGAAAGCAACCGGCTATAGTGGTAGAAAACAGGGCTGGGGCAGCGACTTTAAGCCGTGCGTGGTGACTAACGGCTGGTCCGATGGCTCTGAAAATTGGTGGGGATGATCTCTGGTGGGAGGGGAAGAGAATGGTGGGGGTGGTGTACAACACAGCTTCCGGACGGCGGTGCACTGGCCGGCCGAAGTAGGGGGGCGGGAAGGAGAAAAAAGAAGGGGAGAGAGCTCACGCGCGCACGGGGAGAGAAGGAAAAAGAAGAAGAAGAAAAAGAAAGAAAAAGGAAGGAAAAGAAGAAAAAGAAAAAGGAAAAGGGAAAAAGAAAAGAAATGAGGTCCAATCCTCACTTCCGGGATCCAAAAACTGTTTCGCCGAAAATGATATTAAAAACATAAAATGACTAAAATAAATTAAACACCACCTCAAATAAAATAAAAACCAATTAAAATAAATTAATTTAAAATAAATAAACCAATATATTAATTAAATTAAAAACACTCCTTCAATGAAAATACACGTAAAAGCGGGTCATCACAATTTAGGTGATGATCTTGGAAGTGTGAGTTGTTGGGTAGGAGTTATAAGTGCTTTATTAGTTGGTCGGGAGGGATTTGAGTCCTATGTTCTTTATCTTAGCTGAGATTGGCGTATTTTGAGATAATGTTACTTGTTTTTAATTTGGAAGTTGCAATTGATTGATATCGTCTTTTGTTGATGATCGTGGGTGTCATTGTGGAATTTTCATTTGATTAAGGTAGGTAGAGATAATTGAGGGGTCGGAGTGATAATTAATGATTTTAGGAGACTTTAATTTCTATCAAAATGTGGTAAAAGATTTTTGTTTTTTTGCTTTCAGGTGTTAAGAGTTAGCTTGTGCTCTAGGGTGTTAATTTATGAGGATATAGTCTCTTTGCATTTTGGCGAGTTATCAGAGTGCGCATGGAAGCATGATTTTTGGAGATAATTAGGTATTTAAATTTTGTGCTGAATTTGGATAATTAGTGATGACTTGAGATTTCGAGAAGGTACTTGTAATTAGAGAGTAATATTTTTTGGTTCTACAAATTATGTTTATTGATGGTTTATTTTGGAAGTGACTATTAGGTTACCAAGATATAGCATATAATGAAAGTTTCAATGATATAGCATGAAGGTTGATTGAGGTTAATACAATTCATTATAAGAAGAAATAATTATTGGAATTTACTTGGGTCGGTTTTGATGTTCTCAAGGATATTGTGATTTTGGTTTACGTGGCCACTTTATGAGTTCTAGACGTGATGCGCCGCTGGGAGATTAATGCGAATATGATGGAATTGCTTATAGCAGTATTTTTTTTTTAATTTTTTTTGGAGAGAGCTTTCTTTATATTTGTGTGGAAATGGTTGGTGGTATGATTTTCTCAAGTATACTCTAGGTTTTATCTTGTATCCTACTTAGTACTGATGTTTGACCTTACAAATTTTGAGGACGAAATTTATTTTAAGGGGGGGAGGATGTGACACCTCGTTTTTACGTATATTTTCACTGAAGGAATATTTTAATTTAATTAATATAATAGTTCTTTTATTTTAAATTATCAGATTTTAATTGGATTTTAATTGCTGTTGAATTTAAATTGCTGTTTAATTTATTTTAGCTTATCATTGGATTTAAAATTAAATAGTTAGTTTTTACTAGTTATTTATTATATTTTAGTTTTACGTTGTGTTTAAAATATTTTCTTAGTTTTATTGCTTTTAAACTTATTTTTGTTGGATCAGTTGTTGGACTCCAGATGTGAGGACTGGACCTCATTTCTTTTCTTTTCTCTTTTTCTTTTTCCATTTTCCTTTTTCTTTTTTCTTCTTCTTTCTTCCCCGTTTCCTCTCTCCCCGCGCACAGCTCTCTTCCTTTTCTCCTTACCGTCGTCGTCCCTTTCACCGCCCGTTTCTCCGCTGTCCGGCTGCCGTGTAGTACACTACCGCCACCATTCTCTTCCCCTCCCACCAGAGATCATCCCCACCAATTTTCAGAGCCATCGGACCACCGTTAGCCACCACGAGCTCCTCCAAGTCACATGGATTTTCACCGATTCCGGCGTCGTCGCACCACCTCCAGCCACCATCTCTTCAAACCTTCTTCCTCTACCTCTTGCTGACCTAACCCACCTAATTTCAGCCCCGATCCGTTGCCGAAGCAGCTCCCACGAGTTCAACTCCGTTCAACCCCTTTTTGGCCTTCGACCGCCATTTCCACCACCACCCACGGCCAAAATTCGTTTCCCTTAACTTCATAAACATCTCAAGACCTATCCCTATCAATTTCGTGTATTGGTTTTTCCCCGTTCGAAAGTGGGTAATTTATTACCCACGGCAACAGTGTAAATTACACTGTTACGTTGCTTTTCCTTTGCCGTTTGCAACGCCGCAAGCTTTCGAAAAATACCGTATAGCGCTGTAAGTATTTTCCAAACTCTACTTTTAGATTTAAATGTATTTTGCTCATACAATATATATTTATCTTCTGGTTGGTTGATTCCGGATTGAGTCCGAGCAGTTCGGGATTCGGATGGATTGAGGACGGAGTTGCTTGGTTTGTTGATTTATGGTTTGTTGGTTGTGTTGTGCATTAAGATTGCATTTACATGATGCATGCACGTGCATTTTATTTAAATTGATAAAAAAATCCTGTTCTATTAGCGTAAATGGATTTTCGGGTGCGTGTGTACCACGACCCCAAGCCGGGATAGGGTATTATCTCGGTGGAGCTCCTCTGGTCACTCGGGAGCGTAATATACTGAGTGACATCCCCTGAGTTGAAACTTGGTTACGAATGCACCGGGCGCGGAACTGGGCGACGACGGGGGCGAGGGCTAGAGGATGCTTGGCTACGAACGCGCCGGGCGCGGAACTGGGCATTGCTCTACGCACCGACTTCGTGGCCCTTCGCTGGCGAGGGCGTGAGGATGCTTGGCTACGAACGCGTGGGTCGCGGAACTGGGCATCACCCGTTTAGGTATCATATGCGTGGTCATTACCCGCGGTGTGGCACAGGAGACAGGGTGTGCGGATGACCCCTAGGGGAGGTCATGGTGTATACGGATTAATTTGTTAATGGATTGAGTTGGATATAGGCCAAATGAGACTTTTGGCGTGATATTTGGAAAGGTTATGTTTTTGGACCAAATGGGATTTTTGGCGTGCGTGGAAAAATATAGTTTTATGGGTTTTGTGCATTGGCATTCTCTCGTGCATATTTTTTGAGTTTGAGTATGTTTTTATCTAGTGATGTTTGGATTTTACTTACCTGCGGCACCATTTTTGGTACTGTAGTTTTTGATGCAGATGTAGAGGATGAGGAGGCTGAGCTTGAGGAGACGACTCCGCCGAAGGAGTAGTTTGGATGGCCCTTTTTATATAATCTATGTGTAGTGGCTTTTATTAGTATGTATTTGGATTTGAGATGTTGAACTTGTAATATTTTATTTACGTTTGTTTTAAAACTGGTTTGTAGTTAAACAAAAATGCTGGTACTTAGTTATATGACTTTATTAATCCGTTGCGTGTTTTTTTTTATACGTACATATATTTCTTGTGCACACACTTTTGGCACTTGGCGATTGGATATGTGACTGTGTTGTCATCATCCCGACGTCTCGATTTCCACATGGCCGTACGTGGGAGTTGGGGGCGTCACATTCGTACCAGTCAAAATTTCAGCCGTTTCAGCCTATACATAATGGCCGATATTTCGGTCTTTTTTTTTTCTTTTTTTTTTTTTCTAACTTGTTGGGTTAACCAAAATAAAAAATCTTATCTCAACTCATCATTACAACTTTTTCAAATCCGCATATAAAATATAATAAAGAATTTAACCTTTTCAAATCCCAATACAAAATTAATATTAAAAAATTATATTATAACAATATTTTATTCATTACTATTCAAAATAGCTCATCTCATCTCATCTATGTAACCAGGCGGGACCAATTGTAAACTCATTTTTTGACTTCCAATTCAAATTAAACTATTTATATATATATATTTATATATAATTTATTTATATATCACTATTTTAAAATAGTATCTGAAATAATACGGGTGTCAAAATGTCTCATTTCAATATCTCGATTAAAATAATAATTGAAACGGTATCCAAACATTGATCTTAACTACTATTTATTCGTATTGGAGTCGACGTTAGAAAATTCGTTGCACGTTTGGCACGAATCCAATACCGTTTTTCTATTAGTTTGATCTTTTAAATGACGAGCTATGAGAATTTTCTTCCGACAATGATACAACGCTAAAAAATTATTTCCCTTTACTTTAATTTAAAATTATTGTCCTAGCAACTATTTAAAGGAGCTGAAAAAAATAATTATTTAATCCTTAATAATAGATTATGATATAGTTATTATTATATCATATCCCATATATTTTTCTCTAATACCAAACTTTTAAAGTTTTAACAAATAAAAATACTTTAACCACAAATAGATTATACAAAAGTAATTTTACAAACTGATGTGGTTTTATGTTATTCATCAAATTATAAAATTATTTTTAATGTAAAATAGATCTAATAGATCACATAAAACTACATCAGCTTGTGAAATTGTTTTTATGTAATATCTTTGTGGCTATAACAATCATCTTTAAAAAAATGTAAAAATGTGGCTATAATAGATACTTATCTTTTGTATAACTGATTTAGATGAAGTTTCCTCCAACTCGGTTGGGATGAAAACTCTATCCAATTAACAAAATACAACATTAGATGGAGGCAAACCTATTGTAAATATTATTGCTTTAAAAAGTTTGTACGAAATACAGACGCTGAAAATTTTTTCATAACATTAATTAAAAGAAACTCATATAAATAGTATTTTTTTTTATTTTTGGGGTCATTTCTTAGTGATGACATGACATGAATTGGCGGTAAAGAAAATTAATTTCTTTGTACCCTATTCTCTATTATTGCCTATTAGAGTCAGTTATCAGGACATATTTAAAAGAGTAATGTTATTCATTATTTTATGATGTGATATTAGATAATTGAAAACTATTTATTATATTTCACTTATGAACCTATCATCTAATATCGCCACATCATGAGATTGTGAGAAAGATGATGATAAATAGATTTTTTTCTATTTAAAATTGAGGAGTAAGGCCAAAAATTTTACAAGCTTTGGTTTTATTTATTTTGATACAATATTGTAATAAACTATTACATTGAACATAAAAGCTACTAACTTTTACTTTTTTTTTTCTTCTTAATAATGTAATTATACACTAACCATTGTAAGTGCTTTTATTGATCTTCATTTCGTTTTTCCTTAATATTACACTCTAACAATTCTTTTCTTTTATATAAACTTATAAGGTTAATTACTTTTTATATTAATTAATCAAAAATAATATTTTAAGATGTTTCGGTTTCTTTAGTCATTTTATCATTTTGGAAAATTTCTTCCTTGGAGGCCTCTTAATATTAGTTTTCAAATAATAATAATATGAATATTATTTCTTTGGGGATTTAAGAATTTTTATTTAAATTTCAACACATCAGCTGATAGGGAAGTAGAGAAAATAATTGTGTACGAGTTTGAATGGAAAGTTGTGTACGACTTTGAATGGAAAAATAAACGAAAGTTGTGTACCACTTTGTAACACTAGCTGTAGAAAATAAACGAAAACAGAAAAGAAGATTAATTGAAAAGTGAGATCGGCCCTTGATATTTGAGGAATGGGTCAAGGAGTAGCAATCTCAGGTGCAACGTATTTTATTTTATTTTATTTCCCAGATGCAACGTATCTAGATTCTAGATGCATGCAACGTATCTATATAGCTAGCCTTGCATAAGTTGTTTCATTCACGAGTACACACTACAAGAAATTTAATTTTTAGGGACAAAATTTCTTAGGGATGAAATTAATTTCGTTCCTAAAAGTACTTTTCTGAGATGAAATTTTGATTTCGTCTCAAAACATGGAAAACTTTATAAATCCGTTCAAACTAAAAAATAGTAGTTCGAACTGGAGATTCTGAGACGAATTAGGTCGTCGCCAAAAATCTATACCGTTCGAACTAATAAAATTTAATTCGAACAGAAAATTAATCAATTCGAATGAAATATTATTTGTTCGAATGAGTATTAACGTGTTCGAACGGTATTATTTAATTGAAAAGATATATTGTTAAAATTGTAAGAATACATATTTTTTCTATTAATTTTTTATCATTTCCAAAGTAAATAAAAAGTTCTATATATATTATATATTATGATTTACAATGAATTAAAATATTTACAAATTCATAAATTAATTTTATGTAATTAATTTAAAAATATTTTAGTTAACTAAATATTAATTTAAAGATAGTGTCATTTTTTCAATTATCGTGAACATTAAGTATAATGAGAAGAAAATATAATTAACAATAAAGAGGCTAGCAAACACTAAAAATAAAAACCATACTACATTAATTACATCCCAAAATGAGTTAGATAATACTCAGAAATAACGCGGGGAGAGAAGATAATATTCACTCCCCGGACTACTAAGTTATAGCACAGAGCATCACCAGACTGCTCACCCATGACACGGTAAAACTCACCGACCATCTCAGGATATGCTGTGCCCCTCTGTCGACAGATCGGGGTCCATCCACGATCGGTGATGATGTCATGTATGCTCTGCCCCTCCCAAGTGAGGTCACAGAAGTTGCCCAGAATGATCTCCCACTCAACTAGTATAGGCCTCACGGCCGGCTGAGAAGGAGCTGTAGAGCTACTTTCGACTGTCTGGGGTCGGGAACGTTTTCTTCCGCTGCTGCTTGCCATTAGTATACTGTTGATGTAAAAAAATAGATATGTAATGTTATTAAAGTGAATTCGAGGAATGATGATGTTGTGTTGCCATGTTTGGCAACTGCTTATTCAAATGGATTCTAATAAGTTCGAATAAGGGCTGCCAATAAGTGATATTTAGTTCGAATGGCTTTTAATTCCATTCGAATGAAATTTAAAGTCATTCGAATAAACATAAAATTAATTCGAATGACCTCATATAACTCCATTCAAATGAGCCTAAAGTTCATTCGAATAAACGTATATTCCATTCGAATGAACCTATATTCCATTCGAATGGCCTTGACTTTCATTCGAATGGAATTTATCTTCATTCGAACGGAACTGAGCCAAACAGACATGGCTGAGTCGACTCAGTCCCGAATCAACACACTCATTTTTCAAACCAAATCCAAGATTTTAATTGGTAGAAATGATTTAGGAGTAAATCCTCATCATTTCTATCGATTAACGTTGTGCCATTTAGCCCCAAAACAACAAAATGGGGTCGGATTGATTCAAAATCCGACGCTCCCAAAACTAACAAAAAAATCAATAAAAATCAAACCCATTTAACTCATACATCTTGTTCTAGGAGATTTGAGGACTTGGTCGGAGTTGGTGGCGGCATTGTGGCTGCTAACGGTGGAGGAATCGATCGTAAGTTCGAATGAGAGGATGCACGAAATGAATGGAGAAGAAACTGTATCGCGGCTTATATAACGTAATTTAGTTCGAACGGACTTGTAATCAGTTCGAACTAAAAAGGTATAAGTTCGAACTAAAAGGGTATAAGTTCGAATGAATTATA
This sequence comes from Carya cathayensis, assembly GCA_011037825.1. Lineage (NCBI taxonomy): Eukaryota > Viridiplantae > Streptophyta > Magnoliopsida > Fagales > Juglandaceae > Carya > Carya cathayensis. Next base: position 80,572 of record QGSO01000805.1, on the reverse strand, counting down.
TAATACTTCATAAAATATATATATATAAGTACAAGAGGTAAAAGGACTAGTATTATATTATTAATACTAGTATATAATACTAGTATTAGTACTAATAAAAAATTTCCCACTAGTATATATATAATATATATTATATAACTACTATATATATAGTATAGAGTTTTATACTAGTTACTTATATATATTGTAAGTAACTAGTATATATATATGTAATAGTATATATATTATGCATTAGATGAGTATAAAATAGTATTGTGTAAAGCATTGCATTATAAAGTAATATACTAAGTATATAGTAAAACATTGCATTAAATATAAGTATAAAATACATATTTATAATATATTTAGTTTGTATATTAGTAATAAACCAAGTACTTAGACTATATTATAAAGTATTACAGTACTATTAGTTTTCATATTTTTATGCTATCTATACTTTAATATCACTTAGTATTATACTATTAGTGATACTTAGTATTATATTTATAGTGATACTAACTATAAGTATAACAATATTAGTGATTGCAAATAAAATATTATACTATTTTAAATACTTAATATTATAGATTGATAAAAAACTTAGTATTATGCTATTAGTGACACTTAGTATTAATTTATGCATATACTCATAATAATATTGGGTATATTATGTGTATAGTTATATATTTCTATAATTTTTTTTTTTTTTTTTTTTTTTTAAGAAGAGCCGGTAGCCACCCACATAGCAGCCCCGTCCCAAGTTTATTAATAGCCCCCACTTATGGCGGAGGAAAACCGTGGTTACAAAAAGGACACCTGGGGGATACAGAAAAAGAACAAAAAGACCAAACCCAGGCGTCAAAACTTACAAAAGGAAAACAAACAGCAAACTCCAATCCAAATACAAAGAACCCCACCAAAAAAAAACAAATAAAGCAACAAGCCCTAAAAAACAAGACCCCACCGAAGACCAAAGGAGAACCTGCAAAACAAAGATAGCCAAGACCAAGACAAAAAACCGCATCAAAACCAATATAGAAAACAAAACAAAACATACCTGGGACAGCTTAAGAGATACGCAGATAAGGGAGACCAAGTCTGTCCATACGAAGAAGGCCTCTTAAATGGCTAGGCAAATCATCGTCAACATACCAGTCTTTATTGAGACCCCTGGCACCCTGCTTAGCAAGAAAATCAGCCACGCAATTCCCTTCACGATAAACATGACATACGCGGTAATCCATACTGGCAAGATAGCTATATAATTCGTCCCAATAATCTTCCAGGTACCAAATATTACATTCACCTCTAATAATCCAGTTGATCAAAATTTGAGAATCTGATTCTATTTCCACCTTATAAAAGCCCATCTGGTGACACCTCCGGACCCCCTCCAAAAGACTTCTCATTTCAGCAAAATTATTAGATCCTATGCCTAAATGAACAGAATAAGCCATACAAAGTCTACCACAGTTATCACGAATGACACCCCCAGCACCAGCCTGCCCAGGATTTCCAAAACTACTACCATCTGAGTTGATCTTCACCCAATCCTGCCTAGGTTTCAACCATCTCACCACTTGAACCTTCTTAGCTCTAGGCAATAAAACCGGAATGTCCAATCTATTCAAAATGGCCACATCATGATTCGAGATATGAGTAACTTTCATAATCAGTCATTTAATAGCTTGCCACACCGAATCAACTGTGTCAATCTTATTTTCATACCGAGCTTTGCAGCGCCAATTCCAAAGCTTCCAAGACACAATAGAAGGAAGAAGACCAAAGATAAGTCTAATCTGAGATTGCTTACCCGCACGGCGAAACCAAAAATTGATTTGATCATTCCAAGTGTGAAAAACACCCATATGCACACCTAAATGGATTGCTGCCAAGTGCCAAATTTTCCGAGCAAAATCTCCATTACAAAGCACATGATTCAAATCTTCAGAATGACCCATGAAACAACAATTACATTTTGAGACCATCGGGATACCAGTATTTCTAACCTTTTCATCAACACTCAAGCAATTATGAATAGCCTTCCACATCATAATAGAGATTTTCTTAGGGAGGTTGTTGTGCCAAATCCACTGAGCCCAAGGTAAAGGAGAAGCCCTAACCCGAATACAATCCCAAGCACTTTTGGTAGAGAAAATTCCATTATTATCTTTCAACCAAATAAGAACATCATTCCCCTCTTTACTCCGAGCCAGTAAATGCCACAAATGAGAAGCTTGCTGATTACCCACGAGCCTTTCCAACAAGGAGAAATCCCAACCATTATCAAGACGGCAATCTTTAATCTTCAACAACGGATGCCCAATCACAGGATAGGTAGCACACAGAGGACCCCTATCATCCCAGTTATCGAACCAGAAAGAAATGTTACCTTCTCTAACAATCCATTTAGAGTTAGACAGAACATCTGGAATACACCTAACAATAGATTTCCAAAACCGAGTACCCTTCGTAGGCTCCAAGATAGATAAATGATTGCCTCGAACATACTTCCCTCTAAAGAAATCCGCCCAAAGAGATTTTCCCTGAATAAGACGCCAGGCTAGTTTGCAGTGTAAGGCCTTTTGTATATCATTAAAATCCCGAATACCCAAACCACCCTCCTCAATAGGCCTACAAATGTTTTTCCAAGCAAACCATTTTCGTTTTCCTCTCCCGTTAGCGTCTCCCCAAAAGAAAGAACTTAAAATTCTATTCAAAGCCAAAGTCACAGTATGAGGAACCTGTAAAACTGCCAGAAGGTGGGTAGCCATACTTGATAAAACATGTCGAAGAAGAATTGTCCGACCACCAGCAGAAAGCATCTTCATCTTCCAACCCGCAATCTTCTTATTAATTTTTCCAAGTAACTCACCAAAGTCATTAGTTCTGAGCCTCCCATCCACTATTGGAACACCCAAATACTTAAAAGGAAATGTCCCTTCAACAAAACCAGTAGTACGAAGTAGGGAAGCCTTCCTATGAAACAGAATTTTACGAGAAAAATAAATAGCACTCTTTTCTTTACTAAGGAGTTGTCCCGTCCAAGTTTCGTATTGTTTTAGCACCTGCATCAACTTCCTTATAGACCTTTGTCCACCATTAGCGAAAACCACAATATCATCCGCATACATCAGATGAGATATAAGCGGGGTGCCTCTAGCTTGAGAGAACTGACCAATAGAACCATTATCAAAAGAAGTTTTAATAAGGCGTGAGAGCACCTCTTGCATGATAATGAATAAATAAGGAGAGAGCGGATCTCCTTGCCTCAGACCGCTTTTCCCTTTGAAAAAACCCAAGGATGTACCATTCATCATAATAGAATACCAAGGCGTAGAGATGCACATATTAATAAGGTTGCAAACACTAGGAGAGAACCCAAAAGCATCCAAAACATGTAATAAAAAATTCCAATCAACTCTGTCATAGGCTTTAGACATGTCAAGCTTGATGACCACATTGCCCCCGTTAGATTTTTTATGAATCGAATGAACCATCTCTTGTGTAAGACTAATATTTTCAAAAATATTACGTCCTGGAATAAAAGCTCCTTGTTCCTGGGAAATCAGCTTAACAAGCAAATTGGTCATACGATTCACAATAATTTTAGCACAAATCTTATAAGTCACTGAACAAAGGCTGATAGGTCTGAATTTATCAAAACCCGTAGGGTTATCCACCTTGGGAATCAAGACAATAAAAGAGGCAGTGTAAAACCTGGGAAGAGAACGGTTAATGAAAAAATCATAAATGGCTTCCAACAGGTCATCTTTAACAATATTCCAACAAAATCTGAAGAAGCCAGAACCAAAACCATCCGGGCCCGGACTACTATCAATAGGGATACTAAAAAGAGCTTCCTTCATTTCCTCAAGAGTAGGTGCTCTACAAATGTCCGCATTATCATCTTCTGTGATGACAGGAGAAATCAGATCGCTTAACGTAGGCAAAAGACTACTTCTCTCAACACCCAAATATTGAGTAAAATAGTCCACAGCTGCCTGATGGATATTAGAAGGGGATTCTAGCATCGTTCCATCAGATAAACACATAGTTTTAACCCTTTTATTACTTTTAGCATTCAAATATGCATGATAGAACTTCGAATTCTGATCCCCATCTTTTAACCAGTTTTTTTTAGCCATATGGGAAAGACGGGTGTCCTCTCTACCCATCCACGTTAAAAGCTCCAGCTTGGAAGCCATGAGATCATTATCATCTTCAACATTATAATTATTCTGAAGACTAATCTCCAAGTTCTCAATGTGGTTCTCTAGATTATTAATAATGGTAGTAGTCCTGCCAAAAACTTGCTTATTCCAATCCCTTAGAACCATTTTGAGTCTTTTCAATTTGCAAGCTAATTTAAACATACCAGAACCAGTTCCCTCCTCTTTCCACACCCCCTCAACCAAACGAAGGAAATCAGCGTGATCAGTCCACATATACTGGAAACGAAAAGGGCAAGGTCCATACCTGAAAGGGTCTGAACCCATTTGAATTACCAGAGGCGAATGATCGGAAGTCGTTCGAGCTAAAACCTGATAATACACATTAGGAAAATTATTAAGAAAATTAGAGTCAATAAGACAGCGGTCTAACCTGGCCCATCTCCGAGCTAGCCCGCCTTGACCATTACACCAGGTCATTCTCGAGCCTTGATAAGACATATCCAGCAAGCCGCAGTGTTGAATGAAGAAATTAAAATCCTCCATTGCAGCAAAAGGACGGGGGAGACCACCTCTTCTTTCTGTATCAGCTTTAATGATGTTAAAGTCACCACAAACCACCCATGGAAAATTCCCATGACCATTCGCTGCTAGATCTTCCCAAAGAGTCTTTCTCTCAAACTTACTACACTTGGCGTACACAATCGTAAGCACATAAATAGATCCATTGTCCTCAACTTTCACAGAAATGAATTGATTGGTTCCGGCAAGCCAATGAATAGAAACATTAGAGTTCCACATCAACCAATTTTACCACCATGAGCTTCATTAGTTAAAAAAGATTCACAACTGAACCTTCTCAGAAAAGAAGGAATTTTATCTGCTAATAAAAAAGGCTCTGCCAGAGCTATGATATTTGGACGAAACTGCTTAATAAGTTTCCTCAAACGCCCCTGAGAAGTGCGAACTCCCCGAATATTCCAAAACATAAAAGGACTAATCATAAATTCAGTTTGGATGGGCGTGTAGTCGCCCTTGTAGAGTACCTTTTATTAAAATTTCCAACTGAGTTGTGAAGTCCTTCAGGCTCAGAACAATAGTCTTTTCTCATGTCATCTTTAAGACTATCTCTCTCAGATTCTTGGTCCGAGTGAGTTTCATCTCTAGCATCCAAAGCAGGAAACGGTTCAGCATGAACTTGCAACTCTGTATTGATGCTCACGGACAGAGACTCAGAAAAATTAGTAACCTCATTCGGCCCCTTGGATTGTAGCAACTCATCATGTGGCCCAACCTCACCAAAGCCCACGGACGGAAACATAGTTACTTGCTCTATGTGCTCATTTTCAACTCTCTGATCTACAAAACCCAGAGGCTCCTTTCCAGTTCCATTTGTTTTACCTGCAGGTTGGCCCTCACTTTCATTAACAGCCGAGTCTAAGCATGCTACTGATGTACCAGGAACCACTTGAATTTCCTTTTGACCCGATTCTGAAACTGGTTTTATAAACTTCATGCCCTCCAAATCCATATTCTCATTATTACCATCTTCTATACGTTCATTTGCTATAATTCCTGCTCCCATCCCAGCAGAATCATTATCCTCTGTATTTCCACGGGTGGTTTCCGATTCATGGATCGTCACAATAGCCATCGATTCCTTAACTGTATTCGGGTTAGACAGAGCCTCCCGGTTGCTAGGTTCCCCCTGTTCTTCAGCCACTACTCCCTCAAACTGCACCAAAGACTTTTCATTCTTCTTTAGATGGCTTTCCACGTGATCTTTCTCTCCCTCAGTTTTACGGGATTTTTGCACCCATATCTTCCCAGCCTTAACCTTTTGTTGTTGTTCCCTTCCACTACACTTTAATATGTTGTGACCTTGACATCGGCAAGAAGGACAATACGCTGGCAGAGTCTCATATATGATCTCTTGCCTTCTACTTCTTTGCATTCCAGGCATACCAATCCAAAAGTGAGTGATAGGTTCCTTAGAGGCATCAATTTCTAAACACACCCGTGCCCCATCTGTGCGAGTGGCACAAGTCGTCGGATTGTCCCTTCGAATATATCTTCCCAGCGGTGCAGTAAACGTTTTTAACAGAGATGAATGGTAATAGTTCGGCGGCAGACCTGGCAAAAAAACCCAAACCGGAACGGTTGGCGGTTCAAACTCCTCATCAAAATCCGGTGTCCATGCAAATGGTCTGTAATGAACACCCTCCATATCGCATGATTCCCTCGAAAGAGCTTTTAGAAAATCCGCTTCATTAGACATGCGGATGAAGATGTTCCTGGGGCGTTTCATGGCTGAAACAACCGGCACACTAGACAGGCCCCAGCGATTACGGATAAATGCACGAATGGCATCAAGAGACGGCCTTTGTCGAAGAAACTTTAGCACCAACGAAAATCTGAATGGTTCTGCAGTTTTAGCAATTTCGTCCGCTGAGAACGTAAAAAACAGTTCACCGTCTGCAAACTTTGGCTGCCGGAAAGGAATAACTGTCTCAGGCAACGGTTGGGGCACTGCCGAAACCAGGTCAGCAAACGACCGAAGAGGGCCTGCCATGGGAGGCTGGCCATCAACGGCCGCCATGCAGCGGTCGTACGTGAAGCAAAGAGGAAAAGATGAAAACCTAGCAGAGTAGATTTTCACGTAAAAGGGTATTTTCGAAAAACTCAAGACTTTCCTGGGAAACACCTTAGGTAGTTCTCAATGGTCTTATTCGTTATATATTTCTATAATTATCCGTTCAAACGAATATAAAACAGTTCGAATGGAGATAATTCATGTTCGAACAAATTTTTTTTGTTTGGAGGGAAAATTCGCGCCAAATTATCGGTATATGCTGGAGAATATTCTTTTTTTTTTTGTTCAAACGGCCAAAACATTAGTTCAAACGGGAAAATATTGTGGGAAAAATTCCCGGTTTTTGAATTTTCGCGTTCGAACTTCTAAAAAATTAGTTCGAACGGAAATGCACATATTATTAATCCAATCCTTTCACTTCATTTTCACTCGGATTGAAGTTTGAGAAAGGGAGAGAGAGCGTGGCAGAGGCTCTGAGAGAGTGTTGTGGAGAGAGAGAGCTTGAAAACATTGAGAGAGAAGAGATTCTTGAGAGAGAAAGAAGAAGGAGAAGAGGTAATATGTTTTTTTGTTATTTTTCATTCCGATTTTCGTTTACAGTATCTTAATATTTGTTGCATTTATTTGTTGGGATAGAACAGCACTTTAATGTGTTTTATGCATATATAGGTATTGTAGATTGATATTTTTATTGGATTGCTAGTACAAGAGATAAGTTTTCTTAGTTTTCTAAGTTGTTTAATAATCCTATTTAGAGATAATCATATAGTTTTCAATGTGTTGTATTGAAATATGGCATCATGAATGTGAAAATTGTGTTTTGTGGTTCAGTTTTTTGCTCTGTTTCGTGACTGGTTTCTGGCTTGGTTTCATTCGAACTCTCTGAATACCGTTCGAATTGATTTTTCTCCGTTCGAACAGAATCTAACGCGACCAGAATTTTGTTCGAACTTATAGAGTATTTGTTCGAACAGTATCAATTAAATATTTCTGATGATAGTTATGATAATGTATAATTGTAAATATTTAAGTCCTGTATTTAAATAGATTAGCAACTGATAATTTAAAAATGTAATTAAATAGCTCAATACTTAAAATTTAATAATAAGATATTTAATTAAAAATATATAATTAAATAACTGACATATGAGAATATTTGTGTTTAATTAAAAATGTATTGTAAATATTTGTAGTTATTTTACATGCAGTTAAACTTTAGACCCGTTCGAGAGTTGTGGCCAAATATTCTCTTAAAGAATGTTTGGGTTCATCAAAATTGATACCGAATGATTTTCAAACAGATATTTGTGTAGGTATAATTCTTATAAAAATATATTATGTCTACTGAGTGAATAATAATTTATTATAATTTCAAACGCAAAAGAACACGTGAGCCATCCCCCCCACTTACCGAATCCCCGTGTGCTTCACCTACCAACAATGGTGGGCCACCATTACCAGAACCAGAACAAGGTATTTTATCACTGTATATCTTTCAAATAATATTAATTTAATTAAAATATATGCTTTAATTTTTGTATATATAGCTGTTGTAAACCAGCGCCGAGTTAGAGGCATTACAAATGGTGTCTGCATAAAAAAGTAAGAAAAGTGGGTAAAATTAAAGTTGATATATCTGATGATCACACCGGTGGCTCTGGGGATTCGGCAACTTGGCTTACTTCTTATGTTGGTACACTTACTCGCATGTATGCACCGATGGCTACATCCTCCTGGGCTAAAGTTCCCCAAGATGTAAAAGACCACATCAAAAATCATTGTCTGGTAACAAGTTACTTTGTATAACATTTTTATTTAAATGCGAGTGTTTGAAATTATACTAATTGTTTATAATTCTTTGAAGGACGAGTTTGAACTAAATTTTAGTCGGCAAGAGGATCGACTAACGATTGAGGAATTGATGTCGAATGCATTCCGGAGGTACAAAGGTCGATGCCATGCACACTATCAGAAGTTCAGTAAAACCAGATCGAATGACGACAAGACTAAAAAATTAGAGGAAGCTGCACTTGAGATAGAACAATTGAAATCGAAAGAAAAAGAGTTGCTGACCCGATTAGATCAAGCAGCAGATTTAGAAGCAAGATTAGAAGAGAGGCTACAATTAAATAACCAAAAAATGTTCGAACAATTTCAATTAATAATGTCCCACAACCCTATACCACCACAATCATAATTCATTTGATTTTTTTTAATTGTCTTTAATATTTATGATGTTTGTAAACATTTGAAGAATTGGTGTATATAGATTACAATTTGATGTATATAGATTACAATTTGTATTAGTATCAATTTCATTTTGTTTGATCAATTCCGTTCGAATGGTAAATTACCATTTATGCATACATTCGAACAAAAACATATTCATTCGAACCAAAAAATTCCCATTCGAACAAAAATATATCCAATCGAACTTTCCGTGAAATACAATCCATGCGTTCGTTCGAACAATTAAATAATCATTCGAATAAATTCATTTCTAAAAGTCTGTTCGAACAGAAGATTTCTGTAAATAGATTGTTTGTTCGAACAGTTAATATTTTTCTTCGAACTAAAGTCACTTACGAACTTTTTTGTTCGAACGGATATGGTTATTGGTTCGAATTAACATTTAATGTTGTTCGAACAAAAAAATATTGTTCGAACAAAAAAATTTCCGTTCGAACTTGATTCTGAGACGACATTTTTTGTCTCAGAAAAAATTTTCCGTTCGAACGGTTTCAACCGGTTTCGCCCAATTTCGTCCCTAAAAATATTTTTTGGAGATGATAATTGATTTTTGTCTCAGAAAACATTCTGAGACAGCCTTTTTGAGACAAAATAGAGACGAAAAGTTTTTGTCTCCCAAAATTTTTAGGGACGAAATTCCCATTTTTTTAGACAAAATTTTTTGTCTCAAAAAATCATATCTCTTGTAGTGACAAAACTTGATTAAGAACAAGTAGTTATAGGCCAACTCTCTCCTACGTTAATTATACACAAAGTTGTTCTCCAAAATGTCTATTCTTCCAGTTTCAGGGATTCCTACTCAAACCCTGAGCCCAATTTCTGGTGTAAATCGTCCGTTGGCAACTTTCCGTCCAAGCATTTGGGGAGATCATTTCATCTCTTATGGTAGCAAGTCCATGGTATGTAATTGATTATTTGTGAAAGCCTATGTACACTACAACACAATTGATCTTTTGGGATAGAAGAAAACGTCACAAAAAATGACCAAAATGTCACTAAAGACATTTGGTGACGGTTCGAAACCGTTACGACTACCGTCACCTAATGTGCGTCACAGAAAACAATTGGTGACAGTTTACTATTCAACTGTCACAAAAAATATTTTTAGTGATGGTTGGAGGTCTTCAGTTTGATGTCACGTTCGAACGTGTGATTTTTTGTGATGGTTGAAATCTGTCACAAAATGTAACGTTCGAACGTCCAACAGAACGTTTGAACGTTAACCCGACCGATTGACATTCGAATGAGAAAAGTTGAAGTTCGTTGGTTATAGTTCGAACGTATCATATTTACGTTGGAACGTCAAACAAAACGTTCGAACGTAAATTGTTTAAACATGCGAACGTTGTGTTCGTTTTGAGAGTGAATATGTTCGAACGTTGGATCGTACATTCGAACGTTCTTTTGTAATTTTGTGTAATTATGTTTGAACGTTAGTTCTAATGTGAATCAACATTTGAACGTTTGTTATATACATTCGAATATATATATCAAAAATAATATTTTCATAAAATTAAAAAATATACAAATTGTATCATCATATTACACCATCAAATTAACAACTAACAATGTTTTATATAGTTGCAAAATTAGAAATTAAAAGTTCTACATAATGAGAAAATTGAATTGATTTCATTTCTTCTTCTTTCCTCGCCCACTGCGATTCTAGTGTAGTGACATAACACCCTATCTGGACTCTCATCTCCCTCTGCACTTGTTCTTAGACTTCACCACACATTCTTTCCTCCTGGTATCTCTGTTGCTCCTGCAAACGCATTTCTAAATCAGACTGTTGCTCCAAAAGAGACTCCAACTCTTGTTGTCTTGACTTCATATACTCATTTGATAAAAAAAATGCTACAAAATAAGTAAGAAATACAAATAAAAATTAAATTAATGACATCTTGCATACTTTAATAAATTATTCACAACATATTCAATAAAAGTTCACAAATTTATTCAAAATGATATCATATATTTCCACAATATATAAACATATTCACAATTAAATTTACAATATTTTACATCTTTTCAACAATTTTAATAAATACTGTAATATACAAATTCATAATATATAAACATATTCCCCATAGACTAAACTAATTCACAAATCACATAAACATATGCACAATAATAACTAATTCACAAATACCAAAACATAGTCACAAAAAAATAACCACAACATAGGCTTCAAATTCACCTACACAATTGTAAAACATATTCATTTTAATCTATAAATATACACCAATATTTATATTTTCATTTTAAGAATTAGCATACACACAACACAATTTTTCATTTTAATTCATCATATTACATAATCTATATCACAAAGATTTGCTTCTAATTCATCAACATAAGCAATTCAATTCCTTCTAATTCATCAATAATATCCAATTCACAATATATACAATCAAAATTCACAATCAACTCACATTATACACATCAAAATATTCATCATTATCCACAACAAAATATATAAACATATTAATACAGTTTAGAAATATACCTATCACTCACAATATCCTCTTACAAATCACAAGTTTTGAACAACTCATAGCAACCAATCCTTTAAACAAATCACAACACTAGCTAGTTAAAGACATATATATAAAAAATACAAAATAAATATCATAAAATTGCAAAATATTTAAAGGAAAAAAGAGTTTTTCCTTACCAAAATCAATGGAGAGAGCAAAAATATTAATTTTCTCTCACTCTACTATCTCCCTAACCCTCTCTCACTCTAACAAACACACTCTAGCTCTCTCTAACCCACAAACCTCTCTCACCCTCACTCTCTCTTTCATGCATGGGAGAAGCATAAGAAATGATTCTGCTTCCTCCCATGCGTTTATTCATTAAAAACACTCTAATTGGATATGACGTTCGAATGTTAAAAAATAACGTTCGAATGTTAAATTTTAACATTCGAATGTTATTTAAAAATGAGTGGGAAATTTCCCGCATTTTTTCACATTTGAATGAATATGCATGTACATTCGAACGTTTAAAAAGTAACGTTCGAATGTTAAATTTTAATGTTTGAATATTATTTAAAAATGAGTGAAAAATTTCTCGCATTTTTTCACGTTCGAACGTTTAAAAAGTAACAATTTAACGTTCGAACGCTATTTAAAAATGAGTGGAAAACTTCCTATATTTTTTAACGTTCAAACGTATATGCTATACGTTCGAATGTGCAAAAAGTAACGTTCAAACATCTATGCATATACGTTCGAACGTGAAAGAAATGTACTCTATTATTATAAATAATATATAATATACTACATATAATAATATATATAGTATATTAACTATATATAATATTAACTATATAATATGAACATATTAACTTGATAATATATTATATACTATATGTAATGACTATATATATAATATATAATGAGTATATATACTATATATATATTATATAATATATACTAGACTATATATAGTATAGTATATAGAACTAGACTATATATATAATATATATTATATACTTAACTAGTATATAATATAGTGCATTATATATTATATATATAATATATAATATACCACAGTTAGCTTATCCAATTTTAATATTAAATCATTGCACTTCAAATCTCAATCTCTTTAAATTTGTAATAATTGTTTACAAAGAATGCATTATTTTATTTAAAAACTACATAAAATTTAAATTATAATCATATTTACCAAATACTCTATCCAACGTTCGAACTTTCGAACTTCACTCACCAATGTTCGAACGTTCGAACATTGGTGCCAAAACATATTACGTTCGCATGTAAAAATCTTTAATGTTTGAATGTCCATGTAACGTTCGAACATCAATTTGCCTACATTCGAACGTCAGACGAATTCTCATCTAGATTTTGTGACGGTTTGGGGACTGTCACCAATTCTAAAGTGTCACTAAATCTCAATTTTGTTGTAGTGGTATATATATATATAGTTTTGCTATATATAAGCAAAGTTGCGTACTAATCTGCGTATCAATACTGATTCCTTCATATTTAAAATTTAAATTAGCACTGTTTTCAATAAAATCTACTTTTTGACCAATCACATTAAATTGGTGCACATATTAGTTCACAATTATGCTTGCAACTAGATTTTTCCATATATACATATATTCTAATACGTATGTATAGTCTTCAAATGTACATTTTGATCTATCATCTTTGTGCTGTAGAAGATTACCTCTAAGACCTTGGAGGAAGTTCAAAGGCTGAAGGAAAAAGTGCACAACATGCTGATGGCTCCTGTCGATAACATATCACAAAAGCTGGAGTTGATTGATGCCATCCAACGGTTAGGCGTGTCTCACCATTTTGAAAGTGAGATTGATAACATACTCCAACAAATTCACAACAATGATGACGACATTGGAGACTCTCATGATGACCTCGATCTACACTATTTCTCTCCGTTTTTGCTTAATGAGGCAGCAGGGTTATAACACTCCAAGTAGTAAGTAGTACTCATTATAAAACTATTCAAATAAAAGAATAAAGTAGTCAAAGCCTAATGGCTTGATGGTATATGACTCGTTTTTTTAAATGAAAAATCTGAGTTCGTAACCCCACCATTTATAAAACTAAAAAATAAAAGAACAAAGTAAAAGGCCACCAAAGGTTAATAAATTTAGTTAAAAGATGATTGAAAAATACTAAAATAATTCATAAAATTTCCCCAAAAAAAAAAAACTATGGTACGCACAGACCTTTCCGGTTTGAAGAACATTAAAAAATGGAATTAGAGAATGCAGCTTGATGGGTGCTTCATCAAAATGCTTATCCGGCACTGTATCGTTTCTTATAGAAAATAAATATTGGTATTGTTTTGTTTAAGGAAACTTCAGCTGCACAGAGCATATATATAGTAATTGTGCTCAAAGTCATTTGTTGGGGTGATAATGCAGATGTTTTCAGCAAGTTTAAGGACAGTGAAGGCCGGAACTTCAAGGAATCAATTATTCACTGTTGAAGAATGTAGACAGAATGTTTGAGAAAAGTTTTCTCTGGTTTTGCTTTTTCATTTCATGCCTTTTATGTACAGTATTGCTAGATATTTATACACAGAATTTCATCTAACAATATTCTTTACAATTATGGATCAGGTGACATCTGTCACTCCAGAATATTTGCTCAATTCTTCTAGAGTATTCTGCTGTGTAACCGACTCTGTGCTAGCACCCTTTCTTCCATTCTGTTGTGTGGCAGAGGTAGTGCTTGGAATCTTTCTATTATCGTTGCTGCACTCCTTTGAATTTCTTGAGCTTGTATTTTTCGTAATAGCCCCCCTCGCTTCAAGTGGCACTGGACCAATAGGGAGGCTTGAGCGTAAAAGTTGAAATCGAGAAGTGGCCAATGGTTTGGTGAGAATGTCGGCTATTTGATCCTTGCTGGAGATGAAAGATACTTGTAATGTTTTGGCTGCTATACGGTCTCTCACAAAGTGATAGTCCAATTCTACATGCTTAGTGCGTGCATGAAGAACAGGATTAACTGAAAGATAGGTAGCTCCTAAGTTGTCACACCAAAGTGTAGGTGGGTTGGGTGAGTAAATGCCAAGTTCTTTGAGAAGGGATTGAATCCATAACAGTTCACATGTGGTGTTGCCTACGGCTTTATACTCAGCCTCAGTGGAGGAGCGGGCTATGGTAGGTTGTTTTTTTTAGCCCCATGATACAAGATGTGATCCAAAGTAGACACAAAATCCACCTGTGGACTTTCTATCATCTGGGCAACCGGCCCAGTCAGCATCAGAGTAAGCTGAAAGAGTGCAAGAAAAGGATGGAGAGAAGTGCAAACTGAAATGAGTAGTGAGTTTAAGGTAACAGAGTATTCTTTTAACAGCCTGCCAGTGAGATGATCGAGGACAATGCATGTATTGGCAGACTTTATTTACAGAAAAAGAAATGTCAGGACATGTGAAAGCAAGGTATTGAAGGCTACCAACAACACTACGATAAAGATGAGGATCCTCAAATGTGGATCCATCAAGTGCAGACAATTTAGTGGAAGTAGACATTGGTGTAGAGACAGGTTTAGCTTGAGACATGTTTGTTCTATGGAGAAGATCAGTGATGTTTTTTTATTGACATAGAAACAAACCATGAGCATTACATACAACCTCAATACCAAGGAAATAATGAAGCTGTCCTAGATTTTTGACCGGAAAAGATGCACCAAGAGCAAGAATAAAATCAGAAATTAAAGATGGACTAGAACCAGTAACCAAGATATCATCCACATAAATTAACACAAACACCATATGTGATGCATTTCTAAATATGAATAATGAAGAATCTGACCGAGACTCAGTGAAACCAAGGGAAAACAATTTATTGCTTAATTTGGAAAACCAGGCCCGAGGGGCTTGTTTGAGACCATAAATTGCCTTTTTCAATTTACAAACATGTGTAGGAAAGTCAGGATGAACAAACCCTTGTGGTTGACGCATGTACACGGCCTCCTCCAGATCACCATGCAGAAATGCATTTTGTATGTCCAATTGATGAATCATCCAATTTGAAGACACGGCTAGGGATAATAAAATGCGAATGGTAACAAGTTTCACAACAGGGGAAAATGTTTTAGTGTAATCTAGGCCTTCTTGCTGATTAAATCCTTTGGCAACAAGGAGTGCCTTGCGCCTTTCCAAGGAGCCATCAGCTTTCCCTTTTGTTTTAAGGATCCACTTGGATCCCAAAACATTGTATGAAGATGAAGGAGGAACAAGGTCCCACGTATGGTTCTGTAATAAAGCTTGAAACTCAAGCTTCATGACTTCACGCCATTCATGAAATTTAGAAGCCTCAGTGTATGAGTGAGGCTCCTCAGGAATATTAACAGAGCTGAGTGAAGCAGTGGGTTTGTGTGGGGGCCATAAAATTGTTCCATCCGTGCGATTGAGAGGTTTATGAGTGTTTACCTTTGATCGTGTGAGCAAGTGATGTTGAGTATGGGACTGATTTGCAGGACCTACAGACGCAGGTAGAGGAGTTGAAGACCCAGAGGAGGGTGTGGATTGTTCAGGAAGTGAAGTCGAGATTTGTGTAGAGGAAGATGAGGATGATAAAGTAGGTGGGTTAGGTGTCACCAAATGATGGGAAGGCTGAGTGGAGGTAGGTGAGGAAGAAGACACGTGGTCATTGTGACACATAGATAAGGGAGGAGATGTAGGCCAGGATGAAATAGACTGAAGCGTGAAATGAGTTGTGCAATTTATTGGATTGGATATGGCATTGGACTGGATCAAAGAAAAGGGAAATTGGTCTTCATTGAACACCACATCTCTTGAGATATACACACGCCCAATTGGATAGTGCAAACACAGATAGCCTTTGTGGTCTGAACTGTAGCCCATGAACACACAGAGTTTGGACCTCAAGCCCATTTTGTGACGATTAAAAGGCCTAAAGTTAGGCCAACATGCTGAGCCAAAAGTGAGTAAAAATTGATAATCAGGAGCATGATGAAAGAGTTTTTGAAATGGTGAGATGTGATTTAGAGTTGGGGTAGGCATCCGATTAATTAAAAAAACTACAGTTTGAAAAGCTTCACACCAATATTTGGTAGGCATTGATGCTTGAGTGAGAAGTGCAAGACCCGTCTCGACAATTTGTCGATGACGATGTTCCACAGTCCCGTTTTGGGCATGAGAATATGGGCATGTTATTCTGTGGACAATACCACAGGATTGTAGTAATTTTTGAAGGGGGCGAAATTCCCCTCCCCAATCAGATTGGACAGCCAACACATTGGTGGAAAAAAAATTGCTAACATAACGAAGAAAAGCTAAAAAAAAATTTGAGACATCCGATTTTGATTGTAGTGGAAATAACCATAGATATTTCGTAAAATCATCGACAATGGATAAGTAGAATCTACACCCTGTTGTAGATAAAACAAGGGCAGGGCCCCAAACATCAACAAAAGTAAAGCAAACGGTTGACTAGACTTAGAGGGGGAAGGGGGATGGGGAAGAGCATGACTCTTGGACTGAAGACACACGGTACAGGAAGAAGAGGCAACAGATTTGGTCACTGGAAGCTTGAACTGATTGATGGTAAAAGAGGTAGTCTTATGAGATGGATGGCCTAGTCGCATATGCCATGTGTTTGGAGTGGTTCGTTCACCAACAAGTGCTTGAAAGGATGATTTGAAGGAGGTGGAGACATCATGCAGCAGGTCATACAACCCATTTTCAACAGTGCCCTGGAGCATAACCTTCTGAAGCTGAGAGTCCTTCACAAAAAAAGAATTTGCATGAAATTCAGAGTACACTGAATTATCAATACAGAGTTGATGTACAGAGAGTAAATTTTTAGCTATGGAAGGAACATGGAGTAAATTGGAAAGGAGAAAATTGCCAGGATGATCCATCTCCAATGCTGACTTGATCAGATCCATGATATGATATAGAGTCCATATTAAGGTTGTTAATGTCTGCAATGATTAGTCGCACCCGTATCTCGAAACCAAGGATGGTACGGAGTATTTGGGGAAGGCATGGTGGCGAGGTTGGCTGTTAGAGAGGAAGGGGGTGGTCTTTGGTAATTGTGATCAAACCGGTGATAGCAAGAGAGAGCTGAGTGCCTTGGCTTATGGCAGACTTGACACAGGGGTCGGTTATCATGTCGATTTGAAAAATAGTTAGAGGGACCTCGACCTCATCCTCGTCTAGAGGAACGACCTCCTCTACCCCTGGATGAAGACTGAGAGGTAAATGATGTTTTAGTGGAGGTGAGATTAGCAGAGATGGGATTTCCAGGAAGTAGAGTATGGGCTTGATGACTCAGTTGAGACTCATGATTTAATAAATAACTGTATATCTGATGAGGACTCAATTAGAAAGAAAGAAGAGAAAAAAAAATTGCAAGAAAACGATGAATGTAAGAGGGATGTGAGTCCTTTAGAAGGCTCGTGATACCATGTTGAAGAATGTAGACAAAATGTTTGAGAAAAGTTTTCTCTGGTTTTGCTTTTTCATTTCATGCCTTTTCTGTACAACATTGCTAGATATTTATACACATAATTTCATCTAACAATATTCTTTACAATTATGGATCGGGTGACATCTATCACTCTAGAATATTTGCTCAATTCTTCTAGACTATTCTGCTGTGTAACTGACTCTGTGCTAGCACCCTTTCTTCCATTCTGTTGTGTGGCAGAGGTAGTGCTTGGAATCTTTTTGTTATCGTTGCTACACTCCTTTGAATTTCCTGAGCTTGTATTTTCCGTTATATTCACGATGTGCGAGGTATTTTAAGCCTATATGAAGCTTCGCATATGAGGGTACATGGAGAAGATATACTTGATGAAGCACTTCATTTTACTACAATGCAACTCGAGTCGATGGTGAGTAATTTAAACCCTTCTGTTGCTATACAAGTGCGTTGTGCCTTAGAGTGTCCTCTACGAAAATGGTTGCCAAGGTTAGAGGCGAGACATTATTTTTCTACCTACCCAGAAACTGCTTCATTTAATGAAGTTGTTCTCAACTTCGCTAAGTTGGATTTTAACATAATACAACGGCTATACCAAAAGGAAGTTGCTGAGCTCTCGAGGTAATTAAGGTCATTCAGACATAGTATCGCAGTTCAGTATATAATATATACATGTTGGTTTTAATTTTGTATATGCATTTACGGAAAAATTTGACGTCAATTTCCGTTGCAATTTTTGCTTATAAGGTACTGGAAAGAATATTTAGGGGTCCCGGAAAAGATATCATATGTCCGAGATAGAGTGGTGGAGTTGTACTTCATGTGGATTTTGGGAGCGTACTTTGAACCACAATATTCTCATGGGCGGATGATGCTTGGCAAAGTGGTTTCCTTGGTCTCAATTGTGGATGATACATATGATGCCTATGGTACCTTTGAAGAGCTTAAACTCTTTACAGATGCAATTTTAAGGTTAACTTAATGGCTATTGCATCCGATCAAGAATTAATGTCTTCAAACTTCATTGTTTCAAGTCATCAGCACAGGAAACTTGATTGATTTTTTATTTTTTTATTTTTAAATAAATAACTTTCAGGTGGGATAACTGCTGCATAGAGCAACTCCCAGAGTACATGAAATCTATCTACAAAGCAATCTTGGATCTTACCAAGGAAATTGAGGAAGAGATGTCCAAGGAAGGAAGGATATACGCCCGTTACTATACAAAGGAAGCAGTACGACATGACGAACAATTAATCACTTTTACTGGCCTAGATCTTTTTCACTAAATTTGAATTTTTATAGTCTGATTAATGTTTTCATGGTTTTTACTGCAACCAGTTCAAAACCTTCGCTCAAGCCTACTTTGTTGAAGCCAAATGGATGAAGGAAAAATATATACCCACGGTGGAGGAGTACATGAGTAATGCCCTAATAAGCGGTGGTTACTCTGCAGTTACAACCTTATCTTTTCTTGGCATGCGAGATGCAACAAAGGAGGTCTTCGATTGGTCTTGCGGTAACCCAAAGATTGTTAGAGCAGCAGAAACGATATGCAGACTCATGGATGACATTGTCTCTAGTGAGGTATGCAAGATGGGACGTCCAATATCGATACAACCTATTAATATTAAAAAAAGAGGAAAAGAAAAAGCAAACTACCGATTACTTCAATCAAATACTCAGTTTATAGTGATAAAATTGGGCACTCTCTCATTGCAGAAATTCAATTTAACTTATGATCTTCGATTATCATTTGGCTGTTCTCATTGAAAGAAGGTAGATTCATTTGGAGGCTAGAAAGTAATCTCAGTTAGAATATTCTCCATGCTAACTACCAACATTGCATGCATGTAGATGTTAGTTCGTGAGAATATAAAATATATAATAAAATTTATTTTTTTCATTAACTTCAACTTTTGGGATAAGTAGTAATTTCACATTATTCATGGTAAGAGAGCAAAAGTTATGAATTCGATCCCAGACTTCACATTTTACCATATTAGTTAAATATTCCATATGTTGGCCAAGTCTACTTATTATGGGGGTCTGGTGCACAGGTGAGAGGGAGCATTAAGAATATAACATATAATAGGTAGATTTTATTATATATTTTATATCCTTAATAATTCCTTTCCCTAGCTCTAAATTCAGTAGGCAATGTGCCAACATCAATTTGGCAGTCCCACAAACTAATTTTATGTCATTGATGCTGGAAATTAAATCACTAAATGTTTCTATCTTTTGCTGCAGTTTGAGCAGAAGAGAGGACACGTTGTCTCCGCCATCGATTGCTATATGAAGCAGCACGGTGTCTCAAAGCATGAGGCAGAAGAAGAATTTAAGAAGCAGATCGAAGATGCATGGAAAGATATTAACAGCAGCTTCCTTAAACCTACTGAAGTGCCGAAGCATTTCTTAGAGCGCGCTCTCAATCTCTCACGTGTAATGGATGTTATATACAAGGATGATGATGGATACACAAAGGTTACACAAGTGCTAATAGACGGTGTCACTTCATTGCTTGTTGATCCAGTGCAGATATGAGTCTCTTTTAGCAAGAAAAAGTCATTTTCGCATGAAATAAGTGGTAATAACTGTCCAGTTTTCTTGTAGTACCAATAAATCATACGTCGATGGTCTATTTTATCGATGTGAAATAATGATCAATGTCTTAGCTAGCAACAGTACTAAATGTATCACTTTTGATGAATAAAAGCTTTTCTATATATATATATATATATATATATATAATATCTATGTGTTTACTTTATACATTTACAACATACAACAACGGAATTTCAATGACAGTATTAAGACAAGAAGTAAAATTTGAATTCAGAAAGAATGTAGAACTATCATTGCTTGAAAGTATTTCCAGCGGTTTTTATCGCCACAAATAGTCATAAAACCCTGCAAATATGCGTGGTCTAACGTAGCAATTGTTCTCTTCATCGCAATTGAATTTTTTTCAAACGCATAGAAATCACTGAAATAGGTCAATGGCATTGATTATTTACATCGCTGCAATGACCTCAATAGCATGTCTAAGTTGTTTCTGTCAAGCACAAATCTTTGCAATAGCTGTTTTGGTACATTTTTTTCCTTTGCCCAGAGACATTACATTTTTTGGTACCTTTAATTTTCACACTTCATCTAAAATATAATGTTTATCTTATTAACACATAATTTATCTTATTTATGGTCAGTCACTAAATAATTAAATAATTTTTCATAATTATTTAGTGACTAACCTGAAATAATCGAATAAATCACATTTTAATAAAACAAACTACATTTAATTAAGTCATGTAAAATAATATTGCTTCATCATTCATTGTGGAACACTTTTCAGTCATAATATTATGTGTTAATTTCCAATCATTTTTCACCTACATGAAACAACCACATAAACTGACTTCTTTCATATCCATTGCTATATAAAATGAAAATGGAATCAATTTAAAAAAGAAGTAAAAATAAACCCCAACCTATTTGTAATTTTTGCTCAAGAAAGGACAACAATAAAACCAACACCACAACAACCACAAATAGCAGTAGCAAAAATAGAGGAAAATACGCAAACCATGCACTTCAAACTGAAAATGTAAAGCACACCAGGAAGAAAAATCATAGGCCAAAAAAATGGGAGAACCAATCCAAGCAACCCGCAAGACCAACCCAACAGAGAAAGGGAAAAAATCACTGTAAAAAACTTGATCTAAAAACTTGATTAGAAATCATTTTAAGTATTTTGATGAAGGGGATGAGATATTCAAATGAGTTGGAAGCCATACCTATGGTGACGGAAGACACCCAAGAGTCTAAAATGCACAAATCTCGACCTTTGATGCTGTAATTTCTTTGAGAAAACCCAACTGCCCATTGGGTCTCGAATCACAGGGCACAGTAAGGGGAGGAGACACGACCGTAGCTTCCGCTTGCCTGAAAATGGGGTGGAGGAGAAGCAAATGGGCTGGAGAAAATAAATGGAGATGAAATCATTAGGGGTTGGGTGGAGATGACCAGGTAATCGGGATTGGGTACGATGGGAATGGGGAAGAACTAAGAGAAGTGGGAGGCAAATTAGAACTTAGTGGGGAAAAATAATAGACTCCAATTGATTTTGATGCCCAAGACCTAATCCCGAAGATTCTTGAGCTTTGCAACTGGTTTTTAATTTTCCTAGCGAAAACTTTTGTTGCAAAAATCCAATTAATCACTTAAAATGCAAAATAAAGGACCACCCACTTTAAATTGACCATCGACTTAAAAAAACACAGTGGCGATTTTAAGATCGCCACAAATAGTGACCTATTGCGATGAATTGTTTTCTAACAAAACAAAAATCGCCGCAATTGGACGTTTTTTCTTGTAGTTATTGACTTATTTTAGTGAAAATAGTCAGTGCAAGAAATAACTAGACATGAGTAAAAAGTTTTCTTATAATGTGTTATGATTGATATTCAAAATAAAGAAAATTTCATCATGGTAAATTAGTTTTAGAATGA
Source organism: Carya cathayensis (assembly GCA_011037825.1). Lineage (NCBI taxonomy): Eukaryota > Viridiplantae > Streptophyta > Magnoliopsida > Fagales > Juglandaceae > Carya > Carya cathayensis. The sequence goes on along the minus strand of QGSO01000805.1, from coordinate 58,108 downwards.
CTAGTTTCATCATGATAAACAGTAAGATCTTTCTGTACGGCGGTAATTTAGGCAAAAATCACCATCAAATGCATGCCCTGATGAATTAACCAAACCATCAAATAATATCATCCAAATTCTTTTTTCGTCCTTCTTTCACTCTTTTTTTAAGTTTATAAATATTGTTTTGTTATCTTAAGAAAAATGCTTATAGTTTTATTTTTCTTTATTCTTCCTAGCTAGGGACCTTGAGAAGTGAGAACCAAATAACCATTGAAACACCCTTTCTAAAAAACTCATAAGGCCTTGAACTTAGTAGCCTTAATCCTAGTTAATTAGGAGTTGGGCTATATTTTGGAATCAGAACAGTTTTGGATATTTGAGTGTGCAAGAGGACCATTTACATTGAGTTTAGTTAGAATTATTAAGATTCTACTGCAATATTCACTACAAGAAAAGTTACCATTTCCGGCAGCCATATATCGCCGCAAAAAGTCCAAACGTCGCCACAAATCGTTTTTTGCGACTATTATCCCCCGCCGGTATATCGTTGCAATAGTTGAGTGAGGAAAACAAATTTCCGGCGCGAGTACTGTAGCGGCAAATACACTTTTGCGGCGAGAAATGGTGGCCGCAAAAGTCAAATAGTGTGTCGGAAAAGATTTATATAAGCTTTTGGTATCGGATTATGATTGGTTTTTGTGGCGAAAAAAGTTATTAGCTGCGACTATAAGTTGCCGCAAAAACATTTTCCTGCTATATCTTTTTACAATTATTTACCATTCAGCCTCTTTTTTTTTTTAAACACCTGTAGTCCCCCATTAGATACAATAGCCAACGCATATAATAGATTAACATATTCCGTAATAAGCATACAATATCATGAATTAATCGTTTACATTATATAAATGTTTCAAATATCCTCAACTTGTATTAGTATATCATTCATTCATCATAAAAAGTGCTATTTGAAATTCAATCCAACATTCCACATTAATGGATCAATGTAAGTTTACATGTGTACTCCTCAACTTTATTGTGTAACAAGGATTTCCTAAGCAAGTCTTGATCATCATAGAAGCTGCCTTCTTCATCTCAAAACCTTAAGATATACCTCTTCATCTGAAAACTGGAAGCCTCCTTCATGGATCTCAAAGCTGCAAAAATTTAGATTCACAAATTTTTCTTTAGTTTCCAAAGCCCAACAGAAATTTAAATTGCAACTACAAAATTAGGAAAGGACTTCCAAAACTAAAATATAATGTATACCCATATCATTTTTAAAGTAGCTTCCTCTCAATATCTGAAGAATGCATCTATCTTTACTTGTAGATAGTCCATGAGTATTAGATGACGTGATGTTCCATCCTATCATGTAAGTCATATTAATCATGCATACCCTGGCCTGTGGCATACTTAGCCGGATTTCATCACTTGTAGAATGAGATCGAGCCAAAGTAATGAAATCTTTAACGCCTGTCGCATATTCACTGGATCAAAATCTATCAGTGATTTTCATCCAACTGATCTTGTCCATCTACGAAAAATACCTAAAGGTTAAAAATTGGTAAATTGGGAAAAAGATCCTTTAAAGAATCATGTGGGTAAGTGTTATTGCTCATCGCTCTTCAGTGTGGTGTATCATTATTTACTAATGATCAAAGAGTTTGGTCCATAGTGCCATGCATGCATGTAACAGTTGATACCGACAACTCACAAGTACTCTAGATTAAGTTTTTGAATCACTACCCTGTGGCCGTAGGGTGCAGAATTATTATTATTATTATTATTATTATTATTATGTATAAGATCATGACATCATTTATTCTATGTCTTTAATTAACATCAATGCCTTTCCGATTGAGACCTATTTTTGGTTGAAAAGCAGGAACTATCTTAATTATATTAATTCTTCAGTCTAATGTTCTTTATGTCAATCAAATAAATCTTTTTATTATATATGTTGTCGGCAGTACTTTTGCATAACATATTGAAATAATGGAAGTAAGAAATAAATTTAATTATTTAAACTTATGCTAATAGCACTCATGAAATTCTTCCTATTTCTCTTATAAAACATACTATGAGAATTAGCAGATCATTGTTAGATCAGTATATATAGCAGATCATGGTTTTATTATATATGTCGATCCCTTGATTACAGCTAATTATTATTTGGTTTTAAGATTTCTTTTGTCCGCAGATCAAATTGCATGGTTTTGATCACAAATCATGTTTATCTTTTTTAAACTGGAAAAAACTATAACGTGTTGTGACAAACACTCAAAAAAGCCACCCACGTAAGGTACTGCAAGTCTGCAATAACACTCAAAAAAGCCTATGAACAGAATTGGGAAAAAGCCATTGAATATCACAAGGCAGGCTGATTCTGATTTACAGAAAGCAAGAACATTACATTTTTAATATCTAATAAATTTCAATATGAACTTACTAGATTTCTTCCTCTTTCATCTTGACTACACAAAAAAAATTAGAAACTTGGTTTGTGACATATTAGAAACTTGGTGCATCAAAAGAATAATTTGAGAAGAAAACATCATGTGGTTGAAAATTGTAATAGTTTGCAGTAGAGATCTAGCTCTGTTATTTGTATATTAATTGTAAGATAAGTGAAAAAATATAAAAGAACCTGCAAATTTGGTCTCCTAGCTGATAAGCGCCCAGTTTCTGTATTGATATTCAATGAACAATGAATACGCCCATTCTTGCCTGATATATTACTCCCTGAAGAAGAAAGAAACAAACAGCTTAAAAACTGAAGCAAGAGGAAATAAATGTTAATTTTAAAACAGCCACTGTGTTTACATGTTCACATGCAAGTACCGTAATTCATCAAATAAACCTAGAAAGCAAACTGCATAAAAACAAAGGGGAAAGATGAAGAACCGAACAACATCCATGCTTTAATGGCAAACTCATATTTGTAAAGGTTTATGTGAACGACATCCCTGCAACTACCTGACTACACTTAATAAAAAGGCATGCACAAACTCATATTTGTGAACATTTTAGTTGTTGAATGAAATATGAATGAAAAGAGAGCTTTCTATCTAAGTGTTACTTTTCATTGTGAGAGTGGGTGATGAATTCTCTCTCTCTCTCTGGGTGATAGGCAGATATGCAAATTATTCTCGTATGGTGATCGTGAAGAAAGTACGAAATGGAAAAAACTTTTTTGACAACACAACAGGGAACGATATTAAGAATGTGTATATATGCAAAATAAACTTAACAACTTTCACAAAGCAATATTCTCGAGCACCTGCTGTTCATTACAAAAACAATTACATTATTTCGGCAGAGCTTGTTACAAACTTACAAGGGTGTCGGCCATAATTCATTACAGTAGCAGTCATACCCAGAGAGTAGGTATCGACCTAGTCTAGGTAATTTCAGAAGAATCTTCTTGAGAGGCTTCTTATGTAGACTTCCTTGAGCCATTTTTGTCTAATCAGAAGGTCGGGACTGAGCTCATTTTTGTCTGCTCAGTATGATTTTGGGCTACTTTTGGAATTGCAGAAACAAAATCCGCTTCTAATTTTAGTTCTTTGGTGCCAATAAAACTCAAGTTATATCTAAATTACAATGGATGGCTAAGTTATATCTAAATTACAGCATTTTACATGATAATAGATATATCTCGATGTTTATGTTGTACTTAACAATATGAACTCCCACGGAAAGAGCGAGGGGTAACAAAACTAGAAAAACTAGGCCTACCAGATCTTCATAATTTCGGTTGAGATTGACAAAGAAAAGGAAGTGAGAAATAATCAACTCACCAGCGAAGGTTACAGAGAGTGAGATAGAGATTAACGGAGCCTAAAAGTTGCAAAGACAAACTCACTGGCAAGTTGACGGCGAGAAGACGGCGGCGCTGGATTCTGAACGGAAACCCTCCTGTAGAACCCGAGAGCCAAAGAGAGAGAGAGAGAGAGAGTGAGCGAGAAAGAGAGGGAAAATAATAAGGCAGGGGAATGATTTCTGAAGAAGTTATTAAGGCGAGTTAAAAGTCGCCTTAATAAGTAAGAAAATGTCGCTGTAACAAAAACATATAACAGCGAAAATACTATTAAGTCGACCTTGGAATGGCCAACGGGGTTATTTGCGGCCAAGTATTTGCGGCACACTAAACTCGCCGCAAATAATCATTTTTACCGGCTATTTTTTTTCATGTTGACGCAAGATTTTTTCTGAAATTGAAAAATACTATGTTTGAGACCAAATTTTACCCGCCGGTAGTATACTTAGCCGGAAAAACTAATTTTTCTTGTAGTGATTGGTTTTGAGGAAAATGAAAATTTTGGAACTTGATTGGTTTAGTAATTTTATTTTGGAGATTTTAGTGCTTAATTAATTTTAAGAAAAGGTGCCAAGAGGCCAATGTTAGTATGACAAGTGGCATATTGGAGATTTTACCACCTTATTGCGCTAAGTAATTTGGTTTTTTTTTTTTTTTTTCCTTCAGGATTTAGGAAGGCCCAAGAGATTGGTTTATGAAGGGCCCAAACTTTTTGGGTATAAAGGCTTATGAGAGACACAAAGGCCTTAGGCCTAACTTGATAGAAATAAGACTTTAGGGCTCTAATTCAATAAGAATGTGATGGGCTAAGGATAAGATGTTAAAAAGTCTTAGGCCCAACTTGGGAAATATAAAGTTTTAAGCCTTTCGTGGAAGACACTAGATAATAGGCCCATTAATGTAAAGGACATAAAACCATTGGGTCTAATTTAGTAAGAGTGAAGGCCTTTGGCCCAACTTGGAAGACAAAAGATTTTGGGCCTCACTTATTGGACATAAGACTATGGGCCTAACTTGTCAGACCCAAGATATTAGGCTCAACTTAGTAAGCAAGAGGCCATTGAGCCTAACTTAGTAAGATTCAAGACTTTGGCCCAATTCAGAAAATACCAAAAGTTTAGGACCCAACGTAGTAGGCCTTTGAGGCCATAGATAGGCTCCACAGATCTAGACGTATGTTCTATATAATAAGTCATACCCAAAGCCCATAAACCATCAACTCACACTCATGACCTTTTTAAGCCCAACAAGGCCCAAAACCTTGTTTTGCTTCTTTTCACTCTTCTATTTGAAGCCCAATACACCATGCCATTGGTTTCCTCAAGCTCATATTATACCCTAAATGATTCTTAGGACTAAAATTAAGTTTTAAACTTGGGTTAAGACCATTAATCGACTTACCCATGATTAGTGATCTTTAAACCATGTTTTGAGCTTAATTTTCTTTCTTAATCTTTTTAGCCTTTTTGATCAGAAATCTTCTCATTTTATTATTCAATTGCATTATTATTAGGTTATATCAGAACCCAAGATAAACGTCCATACATGTCATTAAGAGTAATGACATATCAAAACCCCAAAACTACACCAATTGACACATGTGTGTCATTGTGTGCAATGGACTGAAATGCCCCAAACCCAATCTTTTTGTGCCTTTTTCTCAAGGGAACTATGGTCTTTAAACACCTCATATGATTCCTTTAGAACCAGACCAAGCCTTGGGCAAAATGGTTTCAAGAACCAAACCGATTGCACCCTAAGCAATAGTTCGATGGAAACCGGATACCCTTGGCTCTTCAAAGATTTTTCTGCACCAAATCAGCCACCCTCCCAATGCCACCACTCATGCCTCTTTACCCACCTAAAAAAGGCACTCAATGATGGTAATTATGCCCACAAACCAGACCAAGAGGATGGGATACAGGAGAGATCAAAATTTGGACAGCTTTGAAGGAAATCCAAAACCTTTGGCTATGGCTTGCTTGTCTTGTGAATTTTTGTTTCAAAAATATGAATCAAACAACCCCTACACCTATGGATTTCTTCTAGCTCTTGGCCATGATAAAATGATGACACTTAAGGTTAATATTCAGCTAACCAAGCCTTGACAAATCTGGAAAATGCAATCAACACTTCACCTCCCACCTCCACCACTCACATTCACTTCCTTGGAGCCAAAACCAATGTCCCCCTCCCCTCGTGGACCTATAAATACCTCCCTTACTTGTGACGCCCCCAAATTCCGCTTGGGATTGAACGGACATTTGAAGCGTCGAGACATGCAACACAAGGTTACCTGCCCCCGTTCATGACATATAAGATGCAATGTTCCTAACATGCATCTAGCATTATGCAATATTCGCAGCGGATAATCTTTTTCTTTAGCAATACTATGCACCAAACTAAATATATCCCAAATACTTGAAATATAATTCATACATAAAGGCATACTAAAAAGCCGTGATCATCACACTAGTCCAAAATGGTTGTGATCAAAAGAATACTTGAGATACAACTCCAAAAGTACAAGTATTAACCTAAGTTAAATACTATACCATCATCAACATCGCACCGTGGCCTAGTCGTACGTATTCAGTTGGTCAGATTCCAATCCTCCTTTGGGTCCTGTAACAAGATCTACCATTCGGGGGGAATGGTAGTTGGGACTACCACAGTGAGATTTGATTACAAATCTCAGTAAGTTAACATAAAACTCACACACAGGTTAAAGATGCATGCATGGCAGTTAAAAGCATAATTGCATAAGTATATTCATACATAAGCATAGCATAACTTGACATATAGCATGACTTAACCAGAACTTAAACGTGAACTGAACTTGACTTAACATGGCATAAACTTAAGCTTAAAACATAACCTGAACAAACAACATAACATGAACGTGAAACATAACATGGACATGAACATAACATAACATGAACGTGAGCGTGAACGTATCATAAACGTGAACATAACATGATGTGAACATGAACTTGGAACATAACATGAACATGAACATAACATGTACGTGAGCATAACATAACATGAACTTGATCTGAAACTTGACTTATCATGCACTTGATCTGAAACTGAACTTAACATAAACTTGGAATCTTATTCAATTGTCTTGATTAATAACATGCATTAATACGTACTCCACAGTTGTTGTGGCCCCACGTATTCAAGTAACATAAAACATAATACGTACTCCACAGTTGTTGTGGCCCCACGTATTCTACATGTCACAATTGCTGTGTCTCATGTAGTGTATGCTCCACAGTTGTTGTGGCCCCATACTTCATGCTCCACAGTTGTTGTGGCCCCATGAATACACATAACATAAAATATAATACGTACTCCACAGTTGTTGTGGCCCCACGTATTCTACATGTCACAATTGCTGTGTCTCATGTAGTGTATGCTCCACAGTTGTTGTGGCCCCATACTTCATGTAACATAAAATATAATACGTACTCCACAGTTGTTGTGGCCCCACGCATTATAAGTAACATAAATATAATACGTACTCCACAGTTGTTGTGGCCCCACGCATTATAAGTAACATAAAATATAATACGTACTCCACAATTGTTGTGGCCCCACGTATTCTACATGTCACAATTGCTGTGTCTCATGTAGTGTATGCTCCACAGTTGTTGTGGCCCCATACTTTATGTAACATAAAATATAATACGTACTCCACAGTTGTTGTGGCCCCACGCATTATAAGTAACATAAATATAATACGTACTCCACAGTTGTTGTGGCCCCACGCATTATAAGTAACATAAATATAATACGTACTCCACAGTTGTTGTGGCCCCACGCATTATAAGTAACATAAATATAATACGTACTCCACAGTTGTTGTGGCCCCACGCATTATAAGTAACATAAATATAATACGTACTCCACAGTTGTTGTGGCCCCACGCATTATAAGTAACATAAATATAATACGTACTCCACAGTTGTTGTGGCCCCACGCATTATAAGTAACATAAGATATAATACGTACTCCACAGTTGTTGTGGCCCCACGCATTATAAGTAACATAAATATAATACGTACTCCACAGTTGTTGTGGCCCCACGCATTATAAGTAACATAAGATATAATACGTACTCCACAGTTGTTGTGGCCCCACGCATTATAAGTAACATAAATATAATACGTACTCCACAGTTGTTGTGGCCCCACGCATTATAAGTAACATAAGATATAATACGTACTCCACAGTTGTTGTGGCCCCACGCATTATAAGTAACATAAATATAATACGTACTCCACAGTTGTTGTGGCCCCACGCATTATAAGTAACATAAGATATAATACGTACTCCACAGTTGTTGTGGCCCCACGTATTATAAGTAACATAACATGTCTTATCTTTCTTAATGCATGAGATATTATTTAATATCATATACTTTTCTAACATGAGCGTATACTTGTAAATGGCACAATATGATTTAATCATAAACATTTCATGGCATACATGTATCATATGGCATACTTATAACATACAGCATTGTATGACAGAAAAGATTGTGTAACAGATAAATATTTATGAGAGATTAAATCATACGTAACAGATAAACATGTAATGACATAGCATGACATGGCATATACGATAACATACATACATAAATTGTAGTTCCCTTACCCATCACACATACACAATAAACTGATAGTAAGTTAGAGGCTAACTTACCTCGATCGTCGCGTTCTATGAGAATAGAGCGCGAGACACGAGGAACTGCACAACAGCTGGAAGAGGAACACTCAAGTCCTTAAGATTTTCACTTCTGAACTCAATTGCCATATTGTAAGCACTTGCAACACCACGGCCAACTTGAGGTTTCACTATACTCGGAAGAGATAATTTGACTTCAGAAAACCTTTGCACTAAAACAAGTTCATTAAAATTATCAATAATAACCAACAAACAATTCCTTTCTCAATCCATATACTCTTAGCCATAGTCAACCACAAGATGACACCAGTCACCCCAGACTATAATCCATAACACCACTGCTTCGGGACACTGTCATACAGTTTCCCAACACTACACCATACGCTCCACACTTCTCTGCTACGCCATCCAACCCTTCGTGACACGCCATCCGGTGTATCACGACTTAGTACAGAGTACACTCACGTGAACTCTCTTCCATTCACACTACAAAACCCATCACTGCGATACACGTCTCACGGTGCATCGCTACGCGACACGGAGTACGCGCTACGCGTACTTCCTTCGCTACAACACTCATCAACACGATGCACATCACACGATGCATTGCCATACCACACGGAGTACACTACAGCGTACTCCCTTCCTTCTACGACCCACATCACTACAGCGCACGTCGCGCGGCGCGTCGCTGCATTACACAGAATACGCTACACGCGTATTCTCTTCACACAACCCGCCGTATCACATCTACGGCATCCATCTCACGCCTATACTTCACAGCACAGTCCACAAAACTACAAAATCAAGCCTAACACTTCACAACCACACTTCGTTTCACAACTACGCAGCGAACTCCACAAACACTAACTACACAGTCTACAGCCAACCAAATCAACTATGTTAAACATAAATAACTAAAGATAGAGGGTTAAGACGAGAGAGATGTGATTGCTGTCGGGAAAGAATCCAAAACTGATAATTTTAGCGGGCTGTTACATTACTTCCTCATTTCTCCACGCCTCTTCTTCAAGCCTTTCTTGAGTCTTGAAACTAAGTGAAGTTCTTGAGAGTTCTTGAGTGAAATTCTTTTGGGAGCTTTAAGGGCCATGAAAATTGTAATTTTTCTTGCCTTAGATCTTAGTTTGCATGTGAAGTCTTGATTTTAAGTGTTGAAGTGAAATTTGGTTGAGTTTTGAAAATGTTACCATGCTTAATTCAATACAGGGTTCATTAAGGATGGATTAAATGTTTAAATTGTTTTAAGTGAAAATTTTAGCTATGGCATGTCTTAGCATATTTTGATATGATTTTTTAATGTCTTAGAATGATCATTGAAGGCTTGATTTTGAGATTAGAAGCATGCCATGATAGGTTTAAATTCTACCTTGTGTTGATTATCAAGCATGCACGGTTTTGATTAAATCATTCTTATTTTATGAAGTTTTGATTTATTTCATCTAGGTTTGATCAATGAGCATTTAGAAGACCTTATGATTGGGATAAAAATGAAAATAGATTTTTTGGGTAAATTTTGAAAGCATGCCTTTGTGATTTAGGCTAAGTGCATCATGCTTTATTAAAGGATGATTAATAAAGCTTAAGATTTTTAGCCATGATTAAGTGTTGGGATTAGCTTGCTCACCTAATATTTTACCTTTATCATGTCATTAAGGACTCGAGTGATAATTTATGATTTAAGAAAATTGTATATGCATGCATTCATAGGGATCAATAGTTGAAAGTACACTTAGCATTAGGGGTGAAAACCGAATTGTCGGCGTCGGTTTCGGTGGCAAACCGATACACCACCGACACATTAAATCTCTAAAATTCTCGACCGAAACCGATCGACAGGGAAGAAGAGAACCGGCCGGAGTTTGATCGGTCAGCACCGATCGATTCGACGGTCTGGGGATCGGTTTCCACTTTCCATTGGTGCAGTGCGACTTCAACGGTAAGGAAGGAGGAGATGGTGGCCCATGCTCACGTGCGGGGTTGTGGTCTCACCAAAGATAGAGTAGAGAAGAGAGTCTGGGAGAGCGAGAGAGAGAGAGAGAGAGAGAGAGAGAGAGAGAGAGAGAGAGAGAGAGAGAGAGAGAGAGAGAGTATGAGAGAGCGAGTGAGAGAAAGAGAGAGCAGAGGTGAGAGAGAGCAGAGGAGACGGCGACGGGCGAAGGAAGAAAAGAGAAGAAGGGTTCTGGCTAACCCTAGACTAAAAGGTGCCGTTGCATTTATTTTTTTCGTATAATGCGTCATCAAAACGACGCCATTTCACTTAAGTGAAGTAAAATGGCGTCGTTCCATTTAAACATATTTGAAAAAAAAATAAGGACAGCTGATGTCGGTCGGTTCAGCGGTTTTTCCCTAGGTCGAATCGTGAACCGAACCGGCCGACGTCGGTTTGGCTTAAATCCTACCGCCGGCGGACCGGTTCTCTGATGGTTTCGGCCGGTTCCCTGCTCCGGCGGCCGGTCTAATAGGTTCCAGCCGGTTTCTCAATTTTTTGTACAGCCTACTTAGCATCAACTAGAGTGTATGCCACAGGTTGTATATGTTTGAGTTAGTTCCACTTTGAATTTTAAAATTTTAAGGGTATAGATGGTTTTAGAATATGAAAAATATGAGGTCCATGAAGTTTGGTTAAATTTGAGGTTTGTTTGCAAATAATGAAAAATTAAGGCTTTAGTGGCAATTTTTGAGAGTTTAGAGGTATTTTTGTAAATACTCACTTTTTAAAATCTTTTGATTATGAACGTCTTCCGTAGTAGTACAAATCTTAACTTAGTTTGAACTTGATTCAGCCGCTATGATACTTCCAAACTAGGGAATTTTGTAGGTTAGCCTCTAACTTACTCTTAGATAATTTATTTATGATTCTTGTATAAACGCCACTGATTACGTCCAAAGAATAATGCGATAGTTGTAGCACAGCTTTGGGGTGTCGATTCCACAGAGAGACAAATTAAAAGAATAGTAGAAGAAACAACGAAACTAATAAAAAAATATTAAATGATTAATGGAGAACAAAGATTAATTTTTAATACAAATTAAAGTGAAACAAAGTGACTAACGGAAGAAAATACTCAAATTTGACAAACAGCAGAGCGTCGGGAATCTCTTGTACAAATTCGGTATTTTTATTATTCTTAATTCATTGAATAACTCAATTGGAAACTCAATTGTCAAAATTCTCAATGGGAAGGTATAGATTTATAAACTAAAATTAAACCAAATGTAACTCTTTGAAAAATCATTCACCACTTTTAAAATACGTAAATTATTATCATTATTGAGGAAATTCAACGATGACAATATATTCAGGGAATGATATTGTAGCAAAGAACTAAATCAATATAGATAAATAATTAATCCAAAAATAATCAAAGAACCAATCCATTCAATAGAATAAGTATGACTGAATCCATAAACAGAATAAATTGTATGATTATTTGGAGAAGAAAACATCAACGCGATAAATTGAGAATGATAAAACAAAAGAATTTTAATAATTGAAAATCAAATACATAAATTAAAAATATAATAAAAATATCATCTAATGTGTAAGTTCATCTCTAACCCTACTTGAGAATTCAGTTACCCGTAAATATAATGGACAACTAAAATCTCTAGAGAAAAATAAAGCAAACAGTGGCCATGGAAGTAATTTTCTCCTCTCTTCAAATCTACCTCTTGTGCCTCTCCTCCTCTTCTATTTCGTGCTAATGATATGCTTATATAGGGTAGGAAAGAAATCCTAACGTCTTCATAATTCCCGCATAAAAAAATCACCTAAATTTTAGGATTAATCTTGGCAGTCATGTATGTGCTTCAGGATTTCGAATTTGGAAATCCTTATTAGAGACAAATTTATAGACCTTTAAGATATCTTTCTAATGCATCAAGAATCGCATCAATCGGAAAGTTACGGTCAAAATACTAAAGGATATCCAGGCCGTCTCCTAGCAAATTTTGGATTTGGACTTCTTGCAGTTTCCTTTTTGTGATTTTTTTTTCTTCTTTTTTTTCTTGATCCAAATTGCTCTCAAACTCCATAAAAGCTCTCCTTTGAAATTGACTGGGCTTTGACTTGCTCTTTTATAAATTTTGAAATTAAATATAAAAAATCACTTAGGAGTATTCCAACGTAAATAGAAACTCAATTCAAGAATACACATTAACTCCTATTATTTCTATTAACATTTTAGCATTTTAATCCAATAAAAGGGTATTTAGAGTGCACTTCCGCACACTCATCAGCCACATTCATATTATAGATGTCATTTTGAGCTTGAAACATTGTATGATAGATTATTGAGCATTTGATTACTTGTTTACATGAAATGTGAAATTCTCACCATTTTAGCATATTGCATCTAAAAATATCATTTTCGCATGAAAGCTTGCTACATATACGTATGTCATGATATATATTTTTCAAATATAGCATGAAAATAATTTTTTTCACTACCCCAAAGGCTAGGATGGAGAATTATGCTAATGGATCTCCTCTGTCCACTTTGGAGTCTTTAAGAATGGAGTGGTAACCCCAAGGTTGACGAACAACAGTCAACGGGCTTTTAATGAGTTCTTTTTAAAGAACGTTGGAGTGAAGCCAAATGTTATAACACCTAAGGCTGGTGGGTGTACATGTTATGATGTTATGTTATGTTACCAATGTATTGAGAATGAGTATGCAGACAACGTAGTTTCAACATAAATTGTATTACAATCACCAGTAGCTACTCATAATGCATATGAAGAAATGTGAAGATACCATACGTTATGATGTTACGATTAAGCATGAATTGTTAATAATGATGAAATGTTATGATACTTTTGTCAGTTAAAGAGAAACATGTTATTCGAAAGAAAATCTACATTAAAGTTTTTCTGAAAAATGTTAAGAACCTGGATGGGAGACAAATACTAATTTTTTTTGCATATCATTGCATACATCTCATGTTTATCATTAATCATGTATATTTTATATCTGTGCAAGTTGGTTGTTTAACTTACTGAATTTTTAATGAATCTCATCGTGGTAGTCCCACTACCATTCCCCTTGGAATGGTAGAATGAATTGCTTGCTTCAGATGGTTGAGGAGGAGCCTGATTTGGAAAGGAGACTGGATTTGATTTTAGTGTTTATAACGATGGCTCTATACACCATAGTGATAAAAAGAGAATTGATTTGACTGAGAGACTTTGATGTAGTATTTGGACTATGGAGATTCCATCTCCTACGTTATGTTGAACTCAAGTGGACCTTTGAAGTGAGGAAATTTCTATTTATGGTTTATAAATAATTGGGTTGTTTAGTTCATTCTGGCATAAGTTTTATTTATTACCCCTATTTCCATTGCGATTATTGCATATTGTGTTACATGAACAGGGGTATGTAACCTTGTGTTACATGTCCAAGGTTACATACCCCGACGCTCTAAGTCTCCATTCCATCTCAAGCGGAGGTTGGGAACGTCACAACCATCCATAACTTCACCGACCTTCTTAATTTTCATATTTTTTTTAATTATCCCTTTATATAATTAATCTTGTCTTGAAAGACATATTTTATTAATGTTGAGTAAAAAGTTTCCCTACTTACTTTTGACGCTCCCAACCTTCATTTGGGATTTAACGGAGATGCAAGTACCGGAACATGCAACGCAAGGTACCTAGCATGCTTCTAACATTTAATGTTATGATAGTATGCAATGCACCTAGTATATTTCTAACTATATGCAATAATCACATAGGAAAACTTGTTCAATTGTACCAAAATAAACTAAAATCTCAAATTACATTTCATAACATTAACATATATGCTAGTTCAGCCCTTTAAAGTATAAGGAAAAGCCCTTAGAGAGCCTAACCACTGGTCCATGGCCTCGGAAGTGTATCTCCCTTAACCACTTCCAAATGGAACCGTTTTGATGGTCTGAGGGTTAAAACCCTAAAATTTCTTTCCATTCTTCTTTCTTCTCTCCCCCTTCCTTCTTCTCTCGCGTGCCGCACGCTCTCCCTCTGTAGTCCATGACTCTGCAGTGCCACCCATGGCCACCTCAAGCTCGCCTCCATGCATCAAGCGATGCTTGGCCCCTGTTGCACGTTTTGGCCACCGTCTTTACTCCCCCAATATGGGCTACCCCTCTCGCAGCCTCCTCTTGATTCTCAGCCATGCAACTGCACCCCGCCCATGTGCACACTATCTGTCGCAACCACGCATCAACCTTCCCTCTGTCGTATCTAATTACCACTCATCCCACCAATTCGAGCCCCGCTTTGTCTCGCCTGTGATTATTTAGCTCCGCCTATATATAGGTCGAGGCCCCTTCCTCTGCTAAGCACCATCAACCTCACTTCCCTCTCTTGATCTCAACCTCCACACTAATATCTAGCTTTCTCTCCCTCTCGAATCCCTTCTTTCTTCCATTTGTGAGTTTTCTCTCTTCTAGGGTTGTGCCGCCACAGCGATCCGCCATATACAGACACTCACTAAAAGGCCCCCAACCACCCATCCACCTTCTCCATATCTCTCAGCCTCACCCTTCTCAGATTTTTTGCACTTTTGTCCTCTCTTTTTCTCTCTCCTAGTGTTTCTGCCTCTAACCGCCACCAACCACCTCGGGCACCACTCTTTTTTGGTCCCTTATTTTTGGCAGATTTACCTTCACCTGTTTTCTTACCTTAACACCTCTCTACCCCACTTAGATCGGCTGTTGTACACGGTGCTAGTCGTTGCCTTCTTTGTCGTGCTTCTCCCCTCCAAAGGCTAATATCGTGAGCTCTTCCACCTCTAGTTATAATTTTATTTCCTGTCTCACATTCAAAACCTAATTAAATTTTTACTTTTTCCATCTATGCAGTGAGACATACACACACGTACTGATTCTCTCTCAATCTAAGAGGAACCACCATGACAAACAATTTAGGACTCAGCTTGTTGCGATCATAAAAAAATCACCTTTGTGATAGTAAGTGGTTCTCGGACTAACTCTTAAATTAAATGTTGTTGGAAAATTATGAAATTGTGTTGTGCAGTGTGGTTGAGAAATTGAGAATCTATGGCTGAGGGCCATGAAACATTGGGAATTTATTGTAGTTGGGAAATTGAGAATCTGTGGTCGAGGGCCATGAAGTGTTAGGAATAAATTGTAGTTGAGAAATTGAGAATCTATGGCCAAGAGTTGAGAAGCATTGAGAATAAATTGTAGTTGAGAAATTGAGAGTCTATGGTTGAGGACTGTGAAGCGTCGGGAAATATATTTTAGTTGTTGTGATGTTGGGAATTGACTTGCTATGAAATTAGGTGTTGTTTTTAATTCATAATTAATGTTGTTGTCATGTCCTTCACTAATAATATTTTGCACGTTGGTTTCATTATACTTATTACCTGTCATTAATATTTTGTTAATTATGGTATGATTTTTTTATATGCTAAAATATGTAAAGATTTTGATGCAGAGGATGGGTACAAGTATGAAGGTTTAACTCCGCCAGAGGAGTAAGGATTTGTGGCCTTTTTCATTTTTGTTGTGTGTATTTGGGTTAATTTAATTTCGATGACTATAATATTTATATTCTGGAGTTTGGAAGACTTGTGGCTTATGGATATTTGAATGGCGTTGTAGCTTTAGATTTTGGTGATGTTAAATTTTAATGACTGTCCTTTTTTTCTACTACAAATTTAACTGAACACACTTGTTGTCACTATGCGTTCGGGGCGTGCGACCCTTGAGGCCGACATCCCAACACCACAACTCCCATGAAATCACAACTAGGGGTCGATGGTGCCATAGGTGGTATCAGAGCTTTAAGGTATGGGTAAATCCATAAGTCACCTAGGTACTGTGCTAGAAAAAAAAAAAAAACTAGGCTTCAATCCCCAATTATTACTTCTTGAAATGCGGAGATTAAAGAAGTTTACAGGAGCATTGAGTTTGGATTTTTGGCAGGCAAGGAAAAATGGCAAGATTTCCACGAGACAAACCCTTTGGCCAAGCCCTAGGA
The DNA here is from genome assembly GCA_011037825.1 of Carya cathayensis. Classification (NCBI taxonomy): domain Eukaryota; kingdom Viridiplantae; phylum Streptophyta; class Magnoliopsida; order Fagales; family Juglandaceae; genus Carya; species Carya cathayensis. The sequence continues at coordinate 41,601 of QGSO01000805.1, read as the reverse complement.
GATGACCTATCATGTGGCAACAGGAACTATGCCATGAGCACTAAACTGCAAGACAGAGTTTCTCCAGTAGAATTTCCAGCAACACTCGCAGAAAGGGCAAAGAGGATGTTCATATGAGCATTATAATTCACTAAAATTCCTATTTTTATATAATTTTATATTTTTCCACCTGCTTGTATTTTGAGTGTTAATTTTGGTTTCACTTACTGAGAGTTTACAAAATTTCAATGTGGTGTCCCCACCTGCAATTCAGGAAAGTGTAGACTTTGATGCATAGGATAGTAAGAGTATGAAGGTCCCACTCTACCTAAGGAGTGAAGATTTGGATGACTGTAATATTCTTTTATGAGAGTTTGGAAGATTTGTGGCTTATGGATAATTGCTTGGTGTTGTAGCTTAAATTTCTGGTACTATTAGAATTAATAACTGTCCATTTTTTTCTCTTCTCTACAAATTAATTGTACATACAATTGCTTTCACAATGCGTTAAGGTTGTACGACCTGAGCAGCCAACATCTCAGCATCACCACTTTCACCAATACACAAGGGTGCTACATCTAATATTGATAAAAGACTAATACATTCACAATTAAGACAAGGGTACATCATCAATTAGGTATCATAGTCCAAAATCAAGCATAATCAACTTTGTGGGGAAGTTTAGTTCAAGATATCAAATCACTACTTAATAGGCATCCATCATGGAAAGTGCATCATAAAGGGAGGGAAGCTAATGGAGTAGTTGTGACGCCCCCAACTCCCACGTATGGACACGTGGAAATCGAGGCGTCGGGATGATGACAACATGGGTCACACATCCTCATCGCCAAGTGCCAAGTGTGTGTACATGCAATATGTGTACAATTAAACCATGCAGCGGATAATAAAGTCTTATAACTAAGTACCAGAATTTTGTTTAAATACAAACCAGTTTAAAACACACGTAATAAAATATTACAAGTTCAACACTGTTTCAAATACCAACTACATAACCTAAAAATAAATAAAGATAATATCCAAAGGTAAGCAACTCCAAGTCAAAACTCTGACGGAGCCGCCTCCTCTGGCTCAGCCTCCTCCTCCTCCTCAACCTCTGCATCAAAATCTATAGTATCAAAAATGGTGCCGCAGGTAAGTAATAATCCAAATACCACAAGATAAAAATATACTACACACAACAATATGTAAGAAAAGATGCCAAATGCACATGTCCCAAAAATCCACATTTTTGTACGCACGCCAAAAGTCTCATTTGGCCCAAAACATTTCCTCTAACTTTTCTTCGCCATTTTCCCAGAAAATGGTCTAAAATCAAGTCTCAAAACAATTTCCATTTTTCCTTAACCAAATGCACCATGACCTCTCATAGGGGTCATCCACAAGCCCTGGCTCCCTTCGTCACACCACGGGTAACGACCATGCGTGTGACTTCGTAACGAGCGATGTCCAGTTTCACGCCCAGCGCTTACATAGCCAAGCATCCTCTAACCCTCGCCAGCAGAAGGGCCACGGAGTCAGTACGAGAGTGTTACCATCCCGCCCACTCCTATTGTCGCCCAGTGACAACTCAGGGGACGTCACTAGTATATTACGCTCCTGAGTGACCAGAGGAGCTCCACCGAGATAATGCCCCATCTCGGCTTGTGGTCGTGATACACACGCACCCAAAATCCATTTACGCATGAAAACCCAGTTTTCAGTATCCAACACATGTATATGCATGCACCATGCAATGCAAATGATATGACACAATATATCCAACAATTCTCAACATCAACAACAAACAAACAACTACTTCAAATCTATCCGACCCTCGACTCCTTGGACTCAGTCCGGAATAATCAACTAGTCGCAAATTTATTGTAAAAGAAAAAATATATTTAAATCTAAAATGAAGTTTAGAAAATACTTACAGCACTATATGATAATTTTCGAAGGATCAACGAGCTGCAAATGGTGAAGAAAAAGTAACGTAACAGTGTAAAAATACTGTGGCCATGGGTTGTAAAATACCTACTTTTGAATGGGGACGAACCAAAGCTTGAAATTGATAGAGAATAACTTAAAGGTGTTTATGAAGCTAGTGGAAGTGAGTTGGCCATGGGTAGTGGTGAAAACGGCGGTGGAAGGCCAAAATATCCAAAACGGAAAGTGAGGTTGTGGGAGCTACTCTAGTGACGGATCGGAGCTGGAAATGAGTGGTTTAGGACGACAAGAAGCCAGTGATGAAGTGGTGAAGAGATGGTGGCCGGAGGTGGAACAACGGAGGCACTGGAGAGAAAAGAGGCCGCGGCTTGAAGGAGTTCTTGACGGTTAAAGGTGGCTCGGATGGAGGTGAAATTTGGTGGGGATGATGACCGGCCGGAGGGGAAGAAATCTGAGTGGGTAGTGAGATGTACGGCACTGGCGAACAGCAGTTCTGGGCGGAGAGAGAAAATGGTGAAAATGGGTAAGGAAAACAGCTTCGCGCGGGAGAGAGAGAACCGAGGAAAGGAAGAGGAAAAAGAAAGAAAAAGAAGAAAAATGAGAAAGAAGAAAAAGAAAAAGAGAAAAAGAAAAGATGAGGAAAAGAAATGAGGTCCAATCCTCACCTCTGGAGTCCAAAAACTAATCCAACGAAAACAATTTTAAAAGCTATAAAACAAGGAAAATAATTTAAACACAACATAAAGCTAAAATATAATAAATAACTAGTAAAAACTAACAACTTAATTTTAAATCTAAAAACAAGTTAAAATAAATTGAACAGCAATTTAAACTCAAAACAATAAATAATGCTCTACAAAATAAATTTCGCAACCAAATAAATCTAATTAAAATCTGATAATTTAAAATAAAAGAATCAATATTTTAATTAAATTAAAATACTCATTCAGTGAAAATACACGCAAAAACGGGGTATCACATCCTCCCCCCCTTAAAATAAATTTCTTTCTCGAAATTTGCAAGGTCAAACACTAACGTTAGTGCAAGCCACAAGATTCCACTGAGACCAAGTTTAAGAAACATACCGCCATTTACTCAAACAAAAACGGGTACTGCTCTCTCATATCTGCTTCTCTCTCCCAAGAGAAATCTTAAGCCAACAGATCTCCCCAAGCCACCTTTATCGGAGGTGTCGTCTTGGATTTCAACTTTTGCTCTTTCCAATTCATAATCTGCATCGGGACAACCTCATAAGTAAGATCCGGTTGTAGCTGAATATGCTCTGGGTCGACAAAGCACGGCTCTTGTTGTCCAAAACTCTTCTTCAAGGATGATACATAGAAGACATCTTGAATTTCCCTAAAATATTCTGGCAATGCAATTCTATAAGCGACGGGCCCTACCTTCTCCAAAATTTGAAAAGGGCCAACATATCTAGGGTTCAGTTTCCTCTTTTTACCAAAACGGTTAACTCCTTTCATGGGAGAGACTTTGTGATAAACCCAATCACCTTCCTCAAAAGATAATTCTCTCCTTCTTGTATCTGCATAACTTTTCTGACGACTCTGAGCTGCCGCCATTTTATCTCTTATAATCCGAACCCGACTTTACATTTCCTAAATTATTTCAGGTCCAATTATCTTATTCTCCCCAACTTCATCCCAACGCAATGGCGATCTACACTTCCTTCCATAAAGAGCTTCATAAGGAGCCATTTGGATGGATGCATGGAAACTATTATTATAAGCGAATTCTATAAGCGGCAAATGATTTTCCCAACATATCCTCAAGGGTCTAAAAAGTGCGCTCTGATTGACCGTCTGTTTGAGGGTGATATGCAGTACTAAACTTTAATTTAGTATCCAGAGCTGCCTGTAAACTTTTCCAAAAGTGAGATGTAAACCTTGGGTCCCTATCCGATACAATACTCTTGGGTACCCTGTGCAACCGCACTATCTCTTTTACATACATGCGAGTCAATTTTTCCAAAGAATCAGTATTATTAACAGGAAAGAAATTAGCACTCTTGGTCAATCGGTCAACAATCACCCAAATTGAGTTCTTTCCATTATGAGTACTCGATAAGCCCACTACAAAATCCATAGTAATGTCGTCCCATTTCCACTCAGCAATAGGGAGGGGTTGAAGTATACCAGGTCTTTGATGTTCGGCCTTGACTTGACGGCAAGTGTCACATCTCTCAATATACAAGTCAATATCCCTCTTCATCCCTTCCCACAAATAATTTTTCTTCAAATCTCGATACATCTTCGTGCTGTCAGGATGAACTGAATAGGGGGCCGTATGAGCTTCTGCCATAATTCACTCATTGAATTCTGAATCTTTGGGGATTACTCTACGATCTCGAAACCAAAGAATTCCATCCTTATCCATACTGTAATGCAATGGCCCTCTAGATTTTTTGACTCCTTTTCTAACATCTAACAGCTTTGGGTCCTTCCTTTGAAGAGTCTTCAATTCCTCAAAATCAACTACTCGAATATCAAGAACTGAAGATAACACTTCCTTTTGTTGCGAACTTTCAATAAGAAGCCTTGTCATCCCGCAAAGTAGTGAATCCAATCCTGATGATTCAGCTTCATCCTCCAAGTGTGACTTCGGACTCAAAGCATATGCAACTATATTTGCCTTTCCTAGATGATACTTGATCTCGCACTGATAATCACTAATTAACTCTAACCATCGCATCTGCCTCATGTTGAGATTCTTCTGAGAAAATAAGTGCTTCAAACTCTTATGATTGGTGTAGACTTCACAAAATTCTCCATACAAATAGTGCTACCAGATCTTAAGAGCAAACACTATTGCTGCCAATTCTAAATCATGCGTAGGATAATTCTTCTCATGATTCTTCAGCTGACGAGATGCATAAGCAACAACTTGTCCCTTCTGCATAAGAACACATCCCAATCCAAACTTAGACGCATCATTGAAAACTACAAATGGCTTGTGCGGTTCTGGAAGTGCTAACACCGGTGCAATTGTTAGTCTCTTCTTCAATTCTTGGAAACTTCTCTCACATTTGTCTGACCAAATAAACTCCACATTCTTTCTAGTCAAAGCAGTAAGAGATCCAGATAATTGAGAAAATCCCTCCACAAATCTTTGATAATATCCAGCAAGTCCCAAGAAACTTCGAATCTCACGCATGGTCGAAGGACGCTGCCATGACAAAATAGCTTCTACCTTACTAGGATCAACAACCACACCATCTCGAGAAATTATATGTCCAAGGAATTTGACTTCTTCCAACCAAAATTCACATTTGCTAAGCTTTGCATATAACTGATGTTTTCGTAACTTCCCAAGTACCAAACGAAGATGAAAAGCATGCTCTTCAAAATCTCAAGAATAAATTAAAATATCATCATGAAAACCACCACAAAAGAATCTAAGTAAGGTCGAAATACCCGATTCATCAAATCCATAAAAGCTACAGGGGCATTAGCCAACCCAAAAGGCATCACCTTAAACTCATAATGCCCATATCTCGATGTGAAAGTAGTCATGGGAATATTCTTATCTCTTATCCGCAACTGGTTGTATCCTAATCTCAAATAAATCTTTGAGAAGATAGCTGCTTCTTGAAGCTAATCAAACAAATCGTCGATTCGTGGGAGAGGGTACTTATTCTTGATGGTCACTTTATTGAGTTCTCGATAATCAATGCACATTCTGAGAGTATTGTCTTTCTTCTTAACAAATAACACTGGTGCACCTCATGACGAAGTACTTGGTTGAATAAACCCCTTATCTACCAACTCTTGCAACTGAACCTTCAACTCTTTTAACTCAGCTGGTGCCATACGGTAAGGGGCTTTATGCACAAGAGCCACTCCAGGTTCCAATTCAATAGCAAATTCCAACTCGCGAATAGGAGGTAATCCAGGTAAATCATCTACAAACACATCAGGAAATTCTTCCACGACTGGGATATCTACTAAAGACTTTTTCTCAGATGGCGTAGACACCATTTGAACCAAAAAGTCATCCGCTCCACAAGCAATACCTCTTTTCGCTTGAATTGCCGATATAACTACTGGCCTTTCCTTTTGTTTACTTCCCACAAATTCCAAATAATCATCATCCGGAAGTTGAAAGCTGATTACTCTACTTCTACAATTAATACTTGCAGAATATCGATATAGCCAATCCATTCCAAGGATAACATCAAATCCCAACAATTTGAACACAACCAAATCTGCATCAAGTGTCCTTCCACCAAAATTCAAAGGACAGCCCAACGCAACTTTAGAACACCACACCACTTCACCGTTTGGGAGAGTCACTACTAATGATTTTGGCAAGGGACCCGTAACCAGATTGCATATCCATGCAAAAGTAGAAGACACAAACGACTGAGATGCACCCGAATCAAACAAAGTGCAAGAATAAAAATCATACAAACGGACTCTTCTTGAACCAATCACATTTACCAATGAAATCCAAAAATAAAGAATCAAATCACACCAAACATCAAATCCAAAAATCAAATTAGATCCATACCTGTAATCACTCCAACACCATGGGTCGCTGGTGCCTCGTCATCGACCTCTCTGGGGTAATAGCATATACCCGAGCCTGCACTACTTGCCTCTGATTAGTTCTTCCGCCACGTAGACCTCCACGGCTTCCTTGAACTCTATTAGGGCACTCGTGAGCAAAATGCCTCTCTTGGCCACAATGGTAACACTGGGTTCCACCAGATTGCCGACTCTCCCCCTCATGGGCTCTATTGCACCTTCCGCAAACATGCACCCAGCCTCCCATACGCACTCCTGAGGCTGCTTGTGGTCGAACCAGAACTACTTCCCTTGCCAGTAAAACTCCGTCTCTTCTTACTTGGAGGGGAGCCCGTGCTCAAACTAATCTCTCGCTTTGCAAGAGTGGCCAAATCAACTGATTCTTGAAAAATAGTCATCCGGTGGCAAACTACCATTCTGCGTATCTCTGGTCGCAGACTGATTGAGCTTAAATATTGCATAGTTTAACTATTTAAAATCAATGTATTTTAAATTCTTTGTGACACTATTATTGGTTTTAGATGGAAAAATGCTTAATAAGCATAAATACGAGTTGTGATTTTTAATTGATTGATATCATGTTTATGCTTAATTTTATAACTATGATTTAATGGGACAATATTTCCTCACATATATAGTCTATTTTTGATAATCTATTTATTTTTAATTTATTTTTTAGTGTTATTTCTTTCTTGTTATTTTCAGCTTGAATAAAATTCAATTGGGATCCGGTTGGAACTTTTGACTAAAAGTTGAGAGGAATGAAGAGAAGGAAGGAAGTACTCGGCAGCTTCTTATTATTTGGCTTGACTTTTATGTGAAGATCAAATATTTGATGTTGGCTAAAATGTCTTGATTTGGATTGGTGAGAGTTGCACGAGAAAAGAAATAAAAAGGCTGATTCATTGAAGAGAGTCGTGCTTGACTTGTAGAGAGTGACAAAGTTGGTGGTGATTGTTTGTGAGAAGGCGGCTGGAGTGAATTGGGATTGAGGCAGCTGTATAGATATATATATATGTGTGTGTGTGTGTGTGTGGCTGGACGGAAAGAAAAGGTGAGAAAGAGATAGGAGAGTGGTTGAGTAGAGATGTGCCGTGTAGGAGTTTTCGACCAAGGGAGACATGCTGTTTTATTGTGCTGAAAAGTCAAGAATATGTGCTGCTGCTCCACCGAATTCTCTCCACAAATTGATCATTGAAGAGTCAACTTTTTTTGCTGTTGTCTCCACCAAATTGCTGCACCAATTTATCACCAAAAAGTCATGATTTTCTGCTAGTTCTCCACCGAATTTCTTTCCACCGAATTTGTCATTGAAGTTGTGATTAAAGGCTGTTGTGTTTCCACTGAATTGGACATTCAAAAAGTTGGTGGATTGGTTCTTTAAATAGAGGATGGACATGCGCTGAAGGGGGACAACTTTTCTGCTTTGTTTTAGTCTTTTTCTTATATTCCTTGGCAGTTTTTTTTAATTGAAGTTGGTGTTGTTTTCTTGCATGAGTTTTGGTTGCAATTTAATTGTTGCTAGCTGATTCTTTAAGTTGGTTAGTAGGTGGGGACGTGTGAGTGAAAGAAAGAAAAAGTTGTGTTGTGTTGAAATGCTAAAGTCAAGTATTAGTGTTCGGCAGTTTTTTTTTTCTTTTGGTTGCAATGCTTTGTTGTTTTAGAGTTTTCATTAAGTGTGCTAAGAATTGCTCTAGAATTTTATTTCATTAAGTGTAATACTTTAAATTCTTGCAAGTGTGTTAGTTGATTTCATGGAGTAAAGAATTGTTTTAGAGTTTTTATTAAGTGTGCTAAGAATGGCTCTAGAATTTTATTTCATTAAGTGTTATATTTTAAATTCTTGCAAGTGTGTTAGTTGATTTCATGGAGTAGAGGAGTTGTTCTAGATTTTTCATTAAAGGTTTGGAGATTAATTTTCAAGAGTGTTACGTCAGAAGTTGGTTCTTTTTGTTTCGGATTTCAATTGAATGGTGAAGGGGAGTTTTCGTCCAGACTTTTCATTCTCTATTTTTATTTAACTTCAGTTTAAAGTTTATAGAATACTTTTGAGATTTTTGGCTTAGAAGTTTGGGCAATTTATTTTCTGTTTACTTATTTCGTGTTATTTATTTTTCTCACTTCTTTAATCTTTCATTTCTTTGGGCATTTTCAATTTTCAGTTTGTGTTTTATCAATTACTTTCTAATCTAGTTTAATCTTAGCTTAGTTTTATTAATTTCTTAGTTCAATTGCATATTAGATTGATTAAAGTTTAAATAGGACTTAAATAATTTCAGTATCATTGTTTAATTGTTAGATTAATTAAGATTGTTCAGTTAGTTGACTCTTTGATTAATAATTTCAATTTGTTAGTCTTTTACATTTCATTTCGACACTCAAAAATCTAAAAATATGAATCTAGTCCATGACTAGTAACCTCTTCCATCCATTGCACATACCATCTGTTTGTTTTCTCTTTGTGAAGTTTTTACATTTTTCAACGAGTTTAATTTTAAGTAACTTTCCCTGAGGAGACGATCTAGGAATTTATTCCTAATTATTACACGACATCCTCCTGCACTTGGGATAGCCTTTGTGCTACTCATTTTTGAGTGAGTCAAGTTTTTGGCGCCGTTGCCGGGGAAAGTAATTTAACTTGAATTTAAACTCGTTATTTTTTTATTATCATTTTTTTTTCACTATATTATCTCTGATTACATATTTCATTTGCCATCTACCACTCAGTCACTTGAATCTTATTTATGCTATTAGACTGATATTTCATGTCATGGTGAGAGACAGTTCAAATAGGTTGCTTATACTTATATCGAATGTTGAGAGTAGTATATACAGCTCGGAGATAGGTAGCTCTTCTGTCTCTTCTATGAGTGAGGATATTGAAGTTGAACAAACCATGGTTGCACCTGCATCACGCACTCTTAAGGATTATTTGCAATCCACTCGCACCACTACACCTTCATGTATTGTTTTATCCGATGATGCACCTAATTTTTCTATTAAGCATGGTATAATGTCAGTGATACCTCAGTTGCACGGGATGGATTCTGAGAGTCCTTACCAGCACTTGATAGATTTTGAGTTGGCTTGCACTACTTTTATTACTAGGGCCATGACTGATGAATTTATTAGACTTTGTTTATTTCCTTTCTCTTTAAAGGATAAAGCGAAGATTTGGTTTAATTCTTTGAGGCTTAATTCTATCTCTAGTTGGTCTGATATGCAGCGTGAATTCTTACAAAGATTTTGCTTTTTCAAAGAACTCAGTTTTTGCAAGAGCAAATCAGCCAATTCAATCAGAAACCTGATGAGACTTTTCAGACCAATTGGGAAAAATTTAAAGATTTGGTAAACATCTGTCCACATCATGGTTTTGAATCTTGGAGGTTGGTGAGCTATTTTTACACTGGTCTCACTCCAAAATGCAAGCAGTTTGTTGAGACGATGTGTAATGGGGAATTCTTTAGCAAGGAACCTGATGAAGCACTATCATTTTTTGACTATCTTGCTGAGAGCGCACAACAGTGAAACACTCGTACTAATCGAGTGCTGTTAACAGCACATCCACTAAGAGCTATGTCTGGAGGGGGCAGATATGAGCTTAAGGAAGATATTGATATTCAAGATTGAATAGCTGCATTAACTAGAAGACTGGAGGTCATGGAAATAGAAAAAAGTGAAGGCTGTGAAAGTAGTAGAGATATGTTCTATATGTGCTGATTTGAATCATAAGACCCAAGATTGCCTGATAATGCCAGTATTTCAAGAAAGTGGGTTTGAGCAGATGCAATCAGCTAACTGGGTTAACAGAGCACATAATCAGCCTTTTTCCAACACATATAATCCGGAGTGGAAGAATCACCCAAATTTCTCATGGAGAAATGATCCGCTTGGACAGTTTCCACCATCTTCGCAGCAGCCATTTCATCAGGGTGCTCCTCAGTACCAGTATCAGCCATATCAGAGTTCTCAAAGCTATCCTTCTGTAGCTCATCTTGGATTTCAGCCTCATGTAGCTACACAGAGTTCTCAACCTTCGTCATCTACAAAGAAGTCTCTAGACGACAGTATGGCACAGATGGCCAATACACTTCAACTATTCATGCAGATTCAGGCCACCACAAATAATCAAAATACTCAGGCCATAAATGAGTTGCGTGGCACTATGAATAAGATGAGCACGACCTTGAGCACCCTAGAGAAAGGGAAATTTACAGTGCAGCCTCAGCCTAATCCTCAAGTATACAGGCAGCAACAACAGCAAGTGCATAATGTCTCAGGGGATGTTATTGAGACGGCAAAGGCAGTTCTTACTTTGAGAAGTGGGAAGGAAGTTTCCCGACCAGAGATGCCTATAGATACACAGGTAGTTGCTCCTACACCTGAAGATATAACGGAGACTGATGAAGTTTAGAAAGAACCAGAGATAGTGAGACCAGAGCTGAAGAAGCCTGTGAGTGTAGATGTTGAAACTAGTAAGGGATACCAACCTGTGGTTCCCTATCCTCAGAGATTGGCAGCTGGCCAAAAGAACAAGTATCACACGGAGATTCAAGAGATTTTCAAGCAAGTGAAGATCAATATTCCACTCTTGGATGCCATACAACAAGTGCCTTCGTATGCAAAATTTTTGAAGGACTTGTGTACAGTGAAGAGGAAGCTGAATGTAAAGAAGAAAGCCTTCCTAACGGAGCAAGTTAGTGCATTGATATTGAGCAAGACTCCTCAGAAGTTTGGAGATACCGGCTCTCCCAACATTTTCATTATGATCGGTGAATCGCGCATTGGGAGAGCTTTACTTGATTTGGGGAGTAGTGTGAACTTACTACTGTTCTCAGTGTATGAACAGTTGGCATTGGGTGAACTGAAAAAGACCTCCATCATGCTACAGTTGGCTGACAGATCAATTAAGGTATCGAGGGGTATTGTAGAGAACGTGTTGGTCCAGGTGGACAAATTCTACTACCCAGTGGATTTTGTAGTTCTTGATATGCAGCAACCAGTCTTCACTATTTACCAAGCTCCTGTTATCCTAGGAAGACCATTCCTAACTACATCAAATGCTTTGATCAATTGCAGAAGTGGTGTTTTAAAGCTTACCTTTGAGAACATGACACTTGAGTTGAACGTTTTCAATGCCTGCAAGATGCCAGCACATTTTGATGACACAAGTGAATTGAATGCTGTGGAGAGTTTGACATCAACAGAGTTTATTTGCTCAACCTCCCCCTTCTCTGATGATGATTATATTTTTCAGACACCTGAATTTTTACTTGATGAGAAAATTGATCATATCAATGAAGATGACTTTGAATTTCATGATTGTTTTGCAGATTCTTCTTTACCACTTGAAGTACAATTTGCTGGAGCAAGATGGAAACCCCAGTTTGAAGCTCTATCACCACCAGACATGCTTAGATCTTTAGAGGAAGAAGTTCCCCGGTTGGAACTGAAACCGCTTCCTCAAGATTTAAAGTATGCGTTTCTTGGACCTGAAGAAGGTACTTTTCCGGTGGTGATTTCCTCAAAGCTAAATCAGAAGGAGGAAGCCCAGTTGATTGAAGTATTAAGAAAGCATCGAGGCGCAATTGGTTGGACAATAGCCGACATCAAAGGCATTGATGCCGCTATATGTACCCACAGAATGCATCTTGAAGACGATGCTAGACGAATTCGTGATGCTCAACGTAGGCTCAATCCTACCATGAAGGAAGTTGTGAAAGAGGAAGTGCTTAAGCTACTCACAGTGGGTATCATATACCCCATCTCAAACAGTAAGTGGGTAAGTCCAACTCAAGTGGTACCAAAAAAATCTGGTTTGACTGTCATAAAAAATGATAAAAATGAGTTGATTCCAACTAGAATGATTACTGGCTAGAGAATGTGCATTGATTATAGAAAACTTAATTCAGCCAATAGAAAGGATCATTTTCCTTTACCATTCTTGGATCAAATTTTAGAAAGAGTGGCTAGGAATGCATATTATTATTTCTTGGATGGCTATTCTGGTTATTACCAAATTGCTGTAGCACCTGAGGATCAGGAGAAAACCACTTTCACCTATCCTTTTGGCATGTTTGCTTTTACTAGAATGCCTTTTGGTTTGTGTAATGCTCCAGCTACTTTTCAGAGATGCATGATGAGTATTTTTTCTGACATGATTGATGATATTTGTGAAATATTCATGGATGATTTCTCTGTTTTTGGAAAATCCTTTGAGAGTTGTTTGCATAATTTGGCACGTAATCTCCAGAGATGTGAGGAAAAAAATCTTTTACTTAATTGGGAGAAATGCCAATTTATCTTTACTCAGGTTATTGTATTGGGACACATTGTTTCTTCTGAGGGTATAAAGGTCGACAAGGCAAAGATTGAATTAATATCTAAACTTCCTATCTCTAGGACGGTTAGGGATATTCGTTCTTTTCTTGGTCATGCTGGCTTTTATAGGCGGTTTATTCAAGGGTTTAGTTCTATTGCAAAACCTTTGTGCACTCTTTTACAAAATGATATTGAATTTGTTTGGACTGATGAGTGCCAAAAAGCTTTTGATACTCTTAAAAAGTCGCTTACTACTGCCCTATAGTGCAACCCCCACAGTGGGACATTCCCTTTGAAATCATGACAGATGCTAGTGATTATGCCTTAGGAGCTGTTTTGGGGCAGCGTGTGGATAATAGACCATGTGCGATTTATTATGCTAGTAGAACCTTGAATGATACCCAGAAAAATTATACCACTACTGAAAAAGAATTGCTTGTAGTGGTTTTTGCACTTGATAAATTCCGGACTTATATTCTTGATTCTCCTGTTACTATTTTCACTGACCACTCTGCTCTTAAGTATTTGTTGGCTAAGAAAGATGCAAAGCCACGCTTGATTCGCTGGACTCTCTTACTTCAAGAGTTCAACATCAACATTAAGGACAAGAAAAGAGTTGAAAACGTGGTAGCAGACCAATTGATTCGAAGATGCATTCCAGATGATGAGTGTTGCGCCTAAACTTTAACTCAAATTAATGAACCAAAATTTAGTGCAGTTTTACCTGCAAGTATACAGGTGTTGTAGTACCTTACAGGATTGAATCCACAGGGATTGACTTATGTGAAAAATTCTCTCAAACAAATGAAAATAAAATACTAAAAGAGATGCGCGATTTAAAATAAAATGAGGTTATTGGAATGATGATTTTTGACGTAACAAAATAAAACTAAAATGATAAAATGTATTGATATGAGAAAAAACTAAGGTTTTGAGGATCCGTTTAATAATTTAAAATATTGTTTCCAATCGAATTACTTCAATTAAACTAGAATAATAATTCCGTTTAATTGGAAGATTTAGCATTTAAGATCAAGAAAATAATTACTAATGATTGAGCATGAGTGATTGATGATTAAAACACTTACAAAACTCTTTGACTATCACAGGGATTTCTCAAACATTCACTGTATTCGAAAATCACAATGAATCAAGATAAATATATAGATAATCAAAATATCCAATAATAAAATCCTTCAATCGATCAAGCTCACAGAATAAATTTTACGTGGATCTGAAAACAATATTTAAATAATTAAACTTCACCTCTAACCTTAGTATGAAAATTTAGCCAAACATATTCATTACAAGTACTATAGAAATCACATAAATATTCTTCATTAGAAAACTAAAATAAAACATAAGAAATACTAAGCAACAATTTAGAAATAACAAAATTTGGAATCCAGTTGATGCTGAGAGAATTAAATCCACGCCATTGTTGAACTGCAAAAAATAGAAATGAAGCTAGCAAGGCTGGGCAAGAACTCCCCTTCAACTCCCAACGTCCACTCTCCCTCTCACCCAAATCTCCACTGACCGACCCTTTAAATCACTCCCCCTAACTCCAACGCTGCATGTACCAGAATAGAGCCAGCAAAAAAAATAAAATCTGACAGACACTTCAATTCAAAAGCATACACCGACTCTACACCTCTCTCAACTCCAAACTCTCTCCACTCTAATCCAGCTCCAGAAAACTCATGTACTGACACAACTCCTTTTTCAATTCTAGCACAACACTCACACGTCTCTCTCTAATCATGCACCCACCGACTGCACACGTTTTCTCTCTATTCTCTTCTCACCCTCTCCCAAAGCAAGTCACACCTTCTTTTCCCTACATGTCTCAACTCTATTTAATTTCTCTCCCACCAAGAAAATAAATCCCACGTACAACCTCCAACTGTCCCCCACTTAACTCTCTCTATGTCTCTTCCCTCTTCCCCCCTCTTCTGTAAAATAAAACTCCTTTAAATAGAGTAAGCCAACGTGAAAATATCATCCGAAATGGTCCACTTTAGCTACACCAACCGACTTCACATTCACACTCACCCAATTCCTTTCCACGTACAACTCCCTCCAATCCAAGTCAAGCACGACAGCTCTCTTGGCTTTTTTTTTTTCACTGATCGACTCTCCTGCAAGAGAATTAAAGCTGCACCAACCACACGAGAGTTTCCAAATATTTGATTCTGCTTGCCATGTTTACAGCACCGAAAGATTAAGTACTTCCAATCAAGTCCACTTTAGCTGCACCAACTGACATCAAATATTTGATTCTCACGTAAAAGTCAAGCCAAAACAATCAATAATGTTGCCACCTCTTTTTTTTTCTTTTCCTTTCCGTATACGTCCAGCTCTCTCTATTTTTCTTTTACGTAGACTCCTCCTAACCTCTCACCAGTTCTGTCCGCAACCACCAGAAGTCTCTGTTTTTTCTTCCCAAAAATAGAGCAAACATCGACTCACCTACTCCTCCTACTGTTGTCTGTAGCTCCTTATATTTCTTTCTGTTTCTGCTGCACTCCGTAAGTCCAAACGAAAATGGAAGTGGTGGCACCCAAAGAGAAATGCAGAAAATTATTTTTCTTCCGTAACTCCTTCACCCTCACGTAAACTCTTTTCTTTCTATTTTTTTCTTACGTAAAACAAACTAGTCTTCCATTCTCAATTCCAGCTTCCTACGTAAAAACAAAACTCTCCGTAAGTTGCCCTTCTCTACGTCAAATGCCCACCTGATTGAGCTGAGATATTGCATATTTTAGCTATTTAAAACCAATGTATTTCAATTGCTTCGTGACATTATTTATTGGTTTTAGATGAAAAAATAGTTAATAAGCATAAATTCGAGTTGTGATTTTAATTGATTAATATCATGTTTATGCTTAATTTTATAACTATGATTTAATTGAAAAATATTTCCTCACATATATAATATATTTTTAATAATTTTCTCCTTTCAATTTATTTCGAGTGTTATTTTAAATTTTTTTTTTCAGTTCAAATAAAATTCACGAGATCCAGTTCTGAGTCACGACACATGCAATATCAAAGTCTAAGAAGGGGGCTGAAACCAAATGGAAGCACTAGATTTTCAGAATTTACGGAAAGAGAATCGGTGGTGATTTAAAGAATTGGCTGGTTCTACTCTTTTATATTGGAGGTGCCATGATTTAAGGAGGAGAACGGAGAGACGTGGGACACTTGGTTTTGACGTTGGCGGAGAGAGCTGGACTCTTAGAATGAAAAGAAATGATGGAAGAGGGCTGAAAGTCAAGGGGATTTGCTGGAAATAAAAGAGGGAGTTTTTGCTTTGTGTCGTGTTGTTAAAAAGAATGAGCACACACAAAAGATGAATGATCATCGAGAGCCAAAAGCTAAGAGGGCAAGGAGCAGTTTGAGTAATGGGGAGCTCCCTGGTTTGTCTCTCTGTAATCTTCTTCTTGGTAGAAAAATCCTTATTGTGGATGACAATAATGTGAATCTCAAAGTAGCTGCTGGTGCTTTGAAGAAGTATGGAGATGTGGTGCAAGGGATAACACAATTATTAATGAAATGTGCTAGTGCTGGGCCTTGTGTAGTATTTATGCCAAGAATTGATTTGTGGGCCATGGAGATAAATCACCAAGTTCCTGAGGAGAGTGATTCCTGCTCAAAGCATCATCAATTTCTTGATCTAGATGTTCATAAGGAAAGTGAGTCAGATAAAAAGAAATTCAAATCAGCAGAGATGACTGACCAACAATGTGCTGGTCAAAGTGCTTCACCTGCTTGGAGCTCATTCATTGAACAGGCAGAATCTCTATGTGTATCTACATCTTTGATGATTCTGGCTACTTCAGAAGTTCCATATATGGCACTTCCAGTTAAAATAAGACAGTTCTTTAGGACTGAATTATCAAATTGCAGTCAGTCAACTTCAGAGCACACAGTCCCTCGATTTTCAGTCCAAATTGATGGGAAGTTCAGCCGTGATATGGTGATCAATCTTTCTGTGGCAGAATTATCCAAGGATATAGTCCAACAGCTCGTTCAGTTGATTCATAAAAAGTCTCACATCCATGCCAGTTCATGCAAGGAGTACATAAATTGTGATTCCATTGAAGGCCGCACAGATACAATAAATATCAGCTCTGATCATGGATTAGCCAATGAACACAAGGATAAAACATACTATCCTGATGAGTCTTTTATAAAAGTTCCACAGCTACCCAATAATAGAACTGTGAAGGGGAAACCAAGCTTGCTCTTTGCAACATCTACTTTCGGCTATCAAATTCTGCGATATCCTCATTTTTGTTGAATTTTGTTGGGTCACGTCAAAGCTGAAAGAGGGTCCCTCTGTTGAGATAATTGGGCATTGGAAGGGCTGGCCATTCAATTCCTGTATTATTCGTCCAAATAATTCATTAGAAAAGGTGGCTGTTGCTTGTAGTGCCAGCAATATTAGAAGCAAAGAAAGAAAGTATTTCATGGCACCTTCACTTGGACAGCAGCAAGAACCAGCAACTTGTAGCAGAAAACTTGGACTTATGGCAGAAGCAACTCAAGGCAAAGCAGCACATGCAAGCATCACTCACGGAAAAGAGAAGAATTTCCACCGAAAGCAAAGCACAAACAGCATGCAGAAAAGTCAAGCAAAGCAGCAGTTCACTCACATACACAAAGCTGGATAGCAACCTACGGCAACAACACATGCAAGAACCACTCATACACGGCAAAACAGCAGCAGAAAAAAAAAAGAAATGCAAAGGATAAAAGGCAAATGCAGAAAAAACAAAGAGAACCAAGCTAGCACATTCACACGGTTGAAACTCGGGCAAAAAACACATGCATGAAAGCATCACACGGCACCTAATGCAAAAAGTTCAACTCACATGCAGACAAAGCAGCAACTTGCAGCAGCAAGTCTCTCATTCAGAACATAGACAGCAGCTCACGGAAGTTAAGCTCAACACTTGCAGCAGATAAAACAAAAGCAGCATCCACCGAAAGCAATGCAGAAAGCTAACAAATGCAGAAAATACACATGCAGTCCACGAAAAAAAAAAAGATGCAGAAAAATAGATCATAGCTGGAATTAATGCACCAATCACGGACAGAAATTTCTCATGCAAGACTCTATAAAACCAGGAGGGAACTTGCGGACTAAAAAGGGAAGAAGAAAACAGACACATACTGAATTTACATATACTTGGATGTTGCAGCAGAAGCAATTTAGTTTTTTTATCTCTGTTTTCTATTTTTTTCATGTTCTTTGTATTCCGTTTGTTCCACACTAAAAAGACAGAGAGGAGACAGAACTTTAAACTTAGTTTTCAGTTTCAGTTTCATTTTCATTCGGCAGTTGTTGTTCATTTTAATTCATTTTCAGTTTCATGCTTCTGTTTTAGTTTTCATTTAGCATCAGTTTATTTTACAGCTTTAATTTGAAACTTAAGGAAGCAAGCTTTCTTTCCACGTTAAAGCAAGCTTTCTTTGTGTTCATCTAGGAAATAATTTCTTTGAGTGTTTATTTTATTTAGAGCTCAACTTCAATTTGAGTGTGTATTTTATTTGAAAGTTTAATTTAATTGAGAGTTCAATTTCTTTTAGGATGCATTTTATTTAGAGCGTTTATTTTATTTGAGAAATCATGTTATCTGGAAGTTCAGATTTTTGGATTGGAGAACGCAGTCTCCATTTCCAAATATCAAGTTTATTCCTTACAATTCCTGTTTTTATTTAATTTCAGTTTAATGTCTTATATTTTCTTGCACATTTAATTTCTGTCTATTTAAATCATTATCATTTATTTTTCTCGCACTTGTAATTCCTCTATTTAGGTTAATGTCATTTATTTTCTTGCATCTTTAATTCCTATTATTTAAATTAATGTCAATTATTTTTCTTGTTCTTTTAAATTTCAGTCTATTAATTTCAGCAATTTTAATTTAGTTTCATGCATTTTCATTCCTTACTTTTCATTGCTGCATTCAAATCCGACAAACAAATCTAAAAATATGAATCTAGTCCATGACTAGTAACCTCTCCATCCATTGCACATACCATCCAATTGTTTTCTCTTTGTGAAGTTTTTCACAATTTTTTCAACGAGTTTAATTTTTGAGTAACTTTTCCTGAGGAGACAATCTAGGAATTTATTCCTAATTATTACACGACATCCTCCTGCACTTGGGATAGCCTTTGTGCTACTCATTTTTGAGTGAGTCAAGTTTTTGGCGCCGTTGCCAGGGAACGAACTCGGGTCTCCTTGATAATGAAGAACGTTCTTCTTTATCTATTCAGTGTGATTCTTGTAAACTTGGTAAAAGTAAAATTCTTCCATTTCCTTTGCATGCTAGTAGAGCTTCTCACTGCTTTGATCTTATCCATAGTGATGTTTGGGGACCTTCCCCGGTTAGTTCACATGAAAAATTTAAATATTATGTGACTTTCATTTATGATTATAGTAGATTCACTTGGGTTTATGTTCTTCGCTCTAAATCTGAGGTTTTTCGCACTTTCACTGAGTTTTTTGCATATATTGATAATCAATTCTCTGTGACAATTAAGACATTACGCACAGATTCTGGTGGAGAATATTTGTCTACTGAATTTCAGTCATTCTTGGCTTCTAAAGGTATTATTCATCAACGTTCATGTCCTGCTACTCCCCAACAGAATGGAGTAGCCGAACGAAAAAATCGTCATCTTCTTGATATGGTACGTACTCTCTTGTTAGAATCCTCTGTTCCATCCATGTTCTGGGTTGAGGCTCTGAAAACTGCTACTCACTTGATTAATCGTTTACCTTCCCAAGTCTTACATATGGAGTCTCCCTATTTCCGTCTGTTTGCTAAACAACCTAGTTATGATAATCTTCGTATCTTTGGTTGTGTATGTTTTGTCCATTTACCTCCTCATGAGCGACATAAATTATCTGCTCAATCTGTTAGATGTGCATTTTTGGGATATAATGTGTGTCAAAAGGGATTTGTCTGCTATGATCCTACTTTACATCGTACACGCATTTCTCGGAATGTTATTTTCTTTGAAAATCAAAATTTCTTTCCTGTGTCCTCTATACCTTCTTCTTCTACTTTGGTCCTTCCCTTTTTTGAAGAACATCTTTCAGATCTTCATCCAGTCAGCTCTCGTTTTAAACCGGGACTTGTATATACGAGACGCTCCCGCCCACAGTCTCTTCCGGTGGCTCAACCTATATCTGATCCTACCATGCTCCAGGACCAGTCAGTTGCAACACCTTCAGAGCACTTGGCACGTCGCTCTTCTCGAGTGTCAGTACCTCCGGATAGGTATGGATGGTTTGCTTCTGCTCTTACTGCTACATTATCTAATTTTGATATTCCCACATGCTACTCACATGCTGTCAAGCAAGATTGTTGGCGACAAGCTATGCAAGAAGAAATTGACGCTTTAGAGGCCAATCATACCTGGGATATTGAGCCATGTCCTCCTACCATTGTTCCTCTGGGTTGCAAATGGGTTTATTCAATCAAAGTCCAATCTGATGGACG
>QGSO01000805.1:0-20894 GCA_011037825.1 Carya cathayensis | reverse complement strand
GTGTGTGTGTGATATAGTCAATTTAACCTCAAACCACCTGCAAACTCAGATAAAAGTAGAACAACCAAAATCAGAAGAATTCTCTTAAAACTTAACCCCATAAGTCCAATTTTCAGAAATCCTCTCCACTAATATAGTCAACACCAAAATCAGAGATCAAAAGGTCTTTAATAAGGTTGTAATGATAGGCCACAGGGTGAGGGTTAAGAAAGAACTGGATATAGAAAATCAAAGCAAACTGGAAAAATACTTAGTGAAAAGAACACTAAAAGAGATACCCACATGATTCAAATCATAGCTCTTTCTTGGCAATATGCTCATACTTGTGGCATTATTGTTGCTATAATCACTGAAGCAATACCAATAATTCCCTTAACAAAATCTAAGGTGATACACACTCTGCTTAGTGACTTCTTTTTCTTTTGTTTTCCTTTTTTTTTTCTTCTTCTTTTTGTTTCACTATCTTTCTTCTTCTTTTCTTCTTCTTCTTCTTTGATCAAACAGAGTAAACATAATACAGTTCATCATGAAACAAATTTTCTCTTTTAAATGTAACTTTCCACCAAAGTATTTTCTCAAACTATCAAGGGTAGATTCATTGTTTTTCAGGCTCAGAACGGGAATGGTTTATGTAGTTCAAAGAAATAAAGGCTTATGTAAAATAAGGCTCAAGGGGGTTGACTATGGAAACACACCATGTAATGATGGCATGATATTTAGGACGGCTGGGAAAGTTTTTTGGTTATGCCAAAGAAATGCCTAGATCATTTCTCTAATATTTGGTATCAACTAGGATTTCGCCTCATGGACCCAAGAGCAAAGCAAAATTGAACTTCCCTCTTTCAATTAATTCAACTTATTCTCTTCATAAGCAAAATGGAATAAGAGAAAAAAAGGACTATGTGCTCAATTGTGTTCAAGCTCAAAGATTTAAACCAAAGTACCCACAAAACTCCACTTGACATAAAAGAAATTTTTGAAAATTTTTCTCAAAACCATCTTCAATCACAAATTTCAGAGTCATAGAGACTTCAATCTTACTCCAATGCATGCTTGGTAAGAGAATCAAACAACCCCTCAACAACCCAAGACTTAGAAAACAAGAGGATCAAATGACTATAGGAGTTTACACCCCCAAACTTAAACTAAACAATGTCTTCATTGTAATGCAAAAGTAAAAAGGATTGAAGAAATAAAAGAAACTTCCCTGGTTTCATGATGAATCTTCCGTAATTTAAAATTTTTAAGTTCTTTATTCATGCTAAATAAACCTGCATCAAAAACCAATTTATTAAAACTAAATAAATAAAGATAACAAAATAAATGAAAGAATGAAAGAAAAATCTATGGGTTGCCTCCCATAAGCGCTTGTTTTAAAGTCTACAGCCAGACTTTCCAATCTTCATGAATTAGGATCTCCAAGAGGAATAAATGCATAGTTCCTCTCCACTTGTACTCCATAGTAGTGCTTCAATCTCTGACCATTAACTCTGAAAATATTTCCTGTCTTGTCCTTCAAGTCTACGGCTCCAAAAGAGAAAACTTCATGAATTGTATAAGGACCTGTCCATCTTGACTTTAACTTTCCAGGGAAGAGTTTGAGTCGTGAATTGAAGAGTAAAACTTGTTGTCCTGGTGCAAACTCTCGCCTAAGAATCTGTTTGTCTTTGCATTTTCATATGCATCATTCCTGAACTCTTCCATCTCATTCAATTGAAGAAGTCGCTTTTCACCTGCTGCCTTCAAATCAAAGTTAAACTTTTTTACAGCCCAATAAGCTCTATGCTCCAACTCCACAGGAAGATGACATGCCTTTCCAAACACTAATCGGTATGGAGACATCTCGATAGGTGTTTTAAAGGTTGTACGGTATGCCCACAAAGCATCATCAAGCTTCTTCGCCCAATCCTTTCTATTGGTTTTGACCGTCTTCTCAAGGATGTTCTTGATTTCTCTATTTGAAATTTCAGCTTGGCCATTAGTTTGGGGATGGTAAGCAAGGGCTATCTTGTGCTTTACACCATATTTAGAAAGAAGATTCTCAAACAACTTGTTGCAATAGTGAGTCCCTTCATCACTAATAATAGCTCGTGGAGTGCCAAATCTTGTGAATATGTTCTTGTGCAGAAATTTGAGCACTACCTTTGCAATATTTGTTGTTGTAGCAATTGCTTCCACCCATTTTGACACATAATCAACTGCTAACAAGATATAAGCAAAGCCAAAAGAAGGAGGAAAAGGCCCTATAAAATCTATTCCCCAAACGTCAAACAATTCAACTTCTAAAATATTTTTTAGTGGTAACTCATGACGCCTTGAAATATTTCCCATACGTTGGCACCGGTCACAAGTTTTCACCAAAGTGTAACTATCACGAAAAATAGAAGGCCAAAAGAATCCACTTTGAAGTCCTTAGCTGCTGTGGGGGTGGCTCCAAAGTGTCCTCCATATGATGATGAATGGCAATGATGGAGGATGTCTTGCATCTCTTCTTTCGGCACACATCTTCTAATGATTTGATCAGGGCATCTTTTGAACAACAAAGGCTCATCCCAAAGATAATAATTCACATCATGCAAAAACTTTTTACGTTAATGGTAAGTAAGATCAGGTGGTAAAACTTTACAAGCTAGGTAATTAACAATATCAGCATCCCACGGAAGCTTGATCTCACATGCAAACAACTGCTCATCAGGGAATGCCTCTCGGATCACTGAGTCTGATCTTTCTTCCTCTTGCTCTAACCGAGAGAGATGGTCAGCCACTAAATTTTCACTTCCTTTCTTATCTCGAATCTCCAAATCAAATTCTTGAAGTAGGAGTATCCAACGAATTAGCCTCAGCTTAGCATCCTTCTTGCCAAAAAAATAACGGAGTGCTGCATGATCAGTGAACACTATCACCTTTGTACTAATGAGGTAAGATCGAAATTTGTCACAAACAAACACCACAACAAGCATCTCCTTCTCAGTTATCGTATAATTCAATTGAGTTTCATTCAATGTCCGGCTTGCATAATAGATGGCTCTAAACAGCTTGTCTCGCCTTTGCCCCAACACTGCTCCAATTGCATAGTCACTTGCATCGCACATAACTTCAAATGGTTGACTCCAATCAGGCACAATCACAATTGGTGCTGAAATTAATTTCTCCTTGATTGCATTAAAGGCCTGCAAACAAACAATATCAAAGTCAAATGCAGAATTTTTCTCATGAAGATTACATAAAGGTTTAGAGAGTTTAGAAAAATCCTTGATAAATCTTCTATAAAATCCCACATGTCCCAGAAAGCTTCTGATTCCCTTCACGTTCTTTGGAGGTGGTAGTTTTTCAATAGTTACAATTTTAGCTCGATCCACCTCAATTCCTTTGGATGACACTCTATGGTCAAGCACGATCCCTTCTTGAACCATGAAATGACACTTCTCCCAGTTCAGGACTAGATTTTTATCTTCACATCTCTGCAAAACAAAAGCTAAGTTATGCAAATAATGATCAAAAGATGTACCAAAAATTGAAAAGTCATCAATGAAAACTTCCATTATATCTTCCACCATGTCAGAAAAGATAGCCATCATGCAATTTTGAAATGTAGCAGGGGTGTTGCACAATCCAAAGGGCATCCTCCTAAAGGCAAATGTTCCATAGGGGCATGTGAATGTAGTTTTCTCTTGATCTTCAGGAGCTATGGCAATCTGATTATACCCCGAATAACCATCTAAAAAGCAATAGTAGGAGTACCCAGCCAATCGATCCAACATTTGATCAATGAATGGAAGCAGAAAATGATCCTTCCTTGTTGCTTTATTCAACTTACAGTAATCCATGCATACACGCCATCCCGTGACCGTTCTTGTAGGAATGAACTCATTATTGTCATTTTTCACCACCGTCATTCCACCTTTCTTTGGTACAACTTGCACTGGACTTACCCATGAGCTATCTGAAATAGCATATATAATTCCAGCATTAAGGAGTTTCAAAATTTTAGCTCTCACGACTTCCTTCATTGCTGGATTTAATCTTCTTTGGTGCTTGATCGTTGATTTGTAAAGCTCCTCCATTAAAATCTTGTGCATGCAAATGGAGGGACTTATTCCTTTTATCTCAAAAATAGTCCATCCCAAGGTTGTTCTATACTCCTTCAACACACGCAGCAACTTTTCCTCTTCTTCGGGTGTGAGTGATGTAGCAACAATCACTGGAAAGGTATCACCATCACCCAAGAATGCATAGCGAAGATGCTCAGGTAATTGCTTCAACTCCGGAGTTGTAGTTTGCTGAATCTTTTCTTTAGCATTTTCAGATTCACTCTTTGGTACCATCGGCTCTAGCTTCCCCACTTCATCATTAAGTGATGTAATCTGCTGCAATGCTCCCAAAGCAAAAACATAGTGGAGAAATTCTTCACTAACAAAAGGCAAGTCAGATTCATAAACAGCAGAATTATTAAAATCATAAGCATGAGATGAAGTGGTGATACATCGTTCTAGGTGATCGGATGGCATATCTTCTTGAAAGGTCTCTTCAACACATTGCTTAATGACATCTACCCGAAAGCAAGTACTTGGATCTTCTGAAAATTTCATGACTTGGTAGATGTTGAACATAACTTCTTCCTTATTAATTCTCAATGTTAATTCACCCTTCTGAACATCAATCAAAGCTCTTCCCGTAGCCAAAAATGGTCGGCCAAGAATTAGTGGGACTTCTTCATCTTCTTCCATGTCTAACACCACAAAATCAGCAGGGAAGATAAAGTTATCCACCTTTACCAATACATCTTCTATGATTCCACTTGGATACTTGATGGATCGATCCGCTAGTTGCAAAGAAATTGTTTATGCTTCATCTCTCCAAATCCTAATTTCCTGCAAATAGAAAGTGGCATAAGATTAATGCTAGTACCAAGATCACATAAAACTCTATAAAAAAATGAATTCCCAATAGTGCAAGGCAAAGTGAAACTCTCCGGATCTTTTAATTTTTGAGGCAATTTCTTTTGAAGAATGGCACTGCATTCTTCAGAAAGCTTCACTGTTTCAAACTTCTCCAACCTTCTCTTCTTGGAAATGATGTCCTTCAGAAATTTGACATAATTTGAAATTTGTTACAAGGCATCTGCAAAAGGAATATTAATGGAAATTTTCTTTAAAATATCCAAAAATTTAGAAAATTGCTTATCTAATTTTTGCTTTTGAAAACGCTAAGGATAAGGAAGTGGAGGAGCGAGAATATGAGGATTGTCAGGAAATGAAATTGCTGGAGGCATGTTGGTTTCTCTTAGTGTATCATTGACAATCTCTTCTTCTTCTACTTGATCATTGCTTTGGCCATTATTCGCAGCCGTAAGGGTGGACTTGTTCTCCTTTAATAGTGACCTCTCAATTTCTTTTCCACTCCTAAGTGTGATGGCCTTGCATTGTTCCTTCGGATTCACTTCAGTGTTGCTAGGAAAAGCTCCTCTTTGTTGGGCATTGATGGTAGTGGCTAGTTGCCCAATTTGCATTTCAAGATTCTTCATAGTGGCTCCTATATTGCTACAATGAGTCTCAATGTTGTCCAACCGTGAATCAGTCTTTTTAAACCTTGCATTGCTCTCCTGAACAAAGGAAACCATGGCATCCTCAAGTGACATCTTCTTCTCGCTTGGTTGGCTATCAAATCCTGGAGGAGGTTGAGGTTGCAACACATTATTCGTATTTCCATATGACAAATTCTCATGATTTCTAAGCCCTGGATGATAGTAATTTGGCATAGGATTACTACGATAGTTGTAGTTCCGATTGTTGATGTATTGAACTTGTTCTTGACTAGCTTCATTACTTGGAACTGTAATACTTGTAGATGCAACATATTCTGTACTTTGTGGTATCCTTTGGGTTGTCAAGGCTGAAATCTGATGAGATAGAGTAGCAACTTGAGCTGAAAGGGCTGCTATCGGCTCCAAGTCATGAATTCCAGCAACCTTCTTAGCCAAAGTCCTCTCAGTTGGCCATTGATAGTTGTTTGAGGCCATTTCTTCCAAAAGGGCTGTAGCACCCTCAACTGTCTTTGACATCAAAGTGCCACCAGAAGCAGCATCAACTATAGTTCGAGTTTGCCCATTTAACCCATTATAGAACATCTGAACTTGCAACCAATCTGGCAATCCATGTTGTGGGCAACGTCGAACCAGGTCTTTATACCTTTCCCACGCTTCATAGAGTGACTCAAAATCATTTTGCTTGAATTGACCAATCTCACTCCTGAGTTAGGCTAGTTTTGCTGGTGGAAAGAATTTAGCAAGAAACTTTTCAGCCATGTCTTGCCAACTAGTGATGCTTCCTGATTGTAGAGATTGTAGCCAACCTTTAGCCTTGTCCCTCAAAGAAAAAGGAAACAATCTCAGTCTAATGGTGTCTTCAGTAACACCATTGATCTTCACAGTGTCGCAAATCTCCAAGAACATTGCCAAATGAATATTAGGATCATCTAGTGGCGATCCGCTGAATTGAGACTCAACTGGAAGATGGCAAGTTGATGAGGCAAGAGATAGGGTTATTACTGAGTATTTTCAGACTCTTTTTACTGCTACTTAGGACTTGGGTAATATGGATTTTCTGCAAGATCTAAATGATAGAGTAGATGCTCAAATGTTAAACCAGCTTGACACAACTTTTACAGCTGAGGAAGTGAAAAGAGCACTAGATGAAATGCATCCTACAAAAGCACTTGGACCAGATGGTATTGCTTCTATTTTTTTTATCAAAAATTCTGGTCTGTTGTTGGAGTTGATGTCACTGATGCAGTGTTGAATGCCCTTAACAATGGTTCTTTTCCTTAGGAGATTAACCATACCTTTGTTACCTTGATTCCTAAAAAGAAAATGCTTGAGCTTGTTTATGACTATAGGCCCATTAGTTTGTGTAATGTCATTTATAAGTTGATCTCCAAGGTCTTAGCTAACAAACTCAAGTTAGTTTTGCCTACTGTTATTTCACCATCACAAATTAGCTTTTGTACTAGGGAGATTAATCACAGATAATGTTCTAGTGGCCTACGAAATGGTGCATTTCTTAAGAAGGAAGAGAAGTGGAAAAGATGGTTTCATGTCTTTGAAGTTGGACATGAGCAAGGATCGAATTGAATGGAAGTTTCTTGAAGAGGTGATGTTGCAGATGGGTTTCAGTTCAAGGTGGATTTAGTTGGTGATGCTTTGTGTCACAACTGTATCTTTTCAATCCTTGTGAATGGAGAGCCTAAGGGACCAATTTTTCCAACTCGTGGACTGAGACAAGGAGATCCCATTTCTCCCTATCTATTCTTACTATGTACTGACAGCCTTATAACATTACTGAACAAGGCAAATGTGCATCAACAGATTGAAGGAATTTGAGTATGTAGAGGGGCCCCTAAGCTGAATCATCTACTGTTTGCATATGATAGTGTTATGTTCTGTAAAGCTAACATGCAATCTTGTTTAATCTTGCAACATAGACTTGATATCTATGAAAAAGCCTCTGGACAAAAGATTAATAGAGCAAAGACTTCCATGGTATTTAGTCACAATGTGCCTTCAGCTCAAAGAATGGAGATCATGCAGTTTTGGGGTGTCACTCATTTCCAGCAATATGAAAAATATTTAGGACTGCCACCTATGGTTGGATGAGGTAAATATCAAGCCTTCTCTGTTTTAAAACATAGAGTTTGGTCTAAATTACAAGGTTGGAAGGAAAAACTCTTATCAAAAGGAGGGAAAGAAGTCTTGTTGAAAGCTGTGGCCCTGTCCATACCTACTTACACTATGAGCTGCTTTAAATTGCCTAAGTCACTATGTTCTGAATTAGAAGGCTTAATGGCTAGTTTCTGGTGGGGTCAAAGAAAAGATGAGAGAAAATTAAGTTGGGTTAGTTAAAGGAAGATGTGTGAGTCAATTGGGTTAGTTGAAGGAAGATGTGTGAGTCAAAAATGGATGGAGGGATGGGTTTTAAAAGTTTTCAAACCTTTAACAAGGCCCTTCTAGCTAAGCAGGGATGGATGATAATGAATGAAGACTCATCCCTACTGCATAAGGTTTTTAAAGCTAGATACTTTCCAACAACTAGCTCTATTGAATCTAGTCTGGGTGCTAATCATTCTTATGCATCGAGGGGTATATGGGAAACCAAGAATAGTTTACGTAAAGGCTGCAGGTGGAGGGTTGGCAATGGCCTGTCCATAAACATCTGGTCTGATTATTGGCTTCCAAACCAAAAGTTGCTAGCTAATTTGGTCGACATTCCTGCTGCAACAGAGTTACAGATGGTGGCATCTCTTATGATGCTAGAACAAAATAGCTAGGATATTGAGAAGGTAAGGACTGTATTGCTAGTAAGAGAAGCGAATGAAGTGCTAAGTATACGCTTGCCACCAGATAATATACCTGATATACTTATATGGGAGCATGAGAAGAGTGGGATTTTTAGTGTAAAAAGTGCTTATGTATTTTTCAAATCTCTGGAGCATAATAGAGATAAGGCTGAAAGTTCTAGAGCTGCAGATGATAAGTTATTATGGAAGCACCTTTGGAAGATGCATGTTCCTCAAAGAGTCAAGGTATTTGCATGGAGAGTGTGTATTATTCCAACTTTTCAGAATCTAAAGAATAAAAAGGTGATGGAAGAGGTTAGCTATCAATGGTGTCAAGCAGAAGATGAAAATCTAAATCATGCACTGGTTTATTGTCCTCATATAATTGATTGCTAGTTGCAGTTTTTCCCTTCCATAACACAAGCAACAACCAAGATGCAATTTACACAAATGGCTATTTTTGTTATTAAGCGAAGAAAAATAGGAGAATTGGAGAGGTTCTTTCTTCTTGCATGGGGCCGGTGGTATAGAAGAAATCAAAGAATATATGAAGGAAATATTCTATCAACTCAGCAACTCATGGAGCATGCTTTTACCCTATACCCTGAACATAAAGCAACAGCAAAAGCTATAAAGATTAAACAGAAGTATAAATGCAATTGGCGGCTTCTTGCAGGTGTTTTGAAACTTAATGTTGAAGGTGCTCTATTTAGTGATCAATGCAAGGCTGGTGTTGGTGCTGTGCTTTGTGATCATGAATGGAGGGTACTATTTGCTGCTAGTAAATCTGAACCTGCTGTAGCTGATTCTTTGGAGATTGAATTTCTTGCCATTTTAAGGGGCTTGCAACTGTGTGTGTCCCTTGGAGTTACAAAACTTAGAGTGGAATCCAATGCATTGTTAGTAGTTCAAGAATTGGAAAAGGAAGGATATTCTACTACATTGTGGGGTGGATTGATTAAATAAATCAAAACATGTTTCAAAGGTATCCAACTTGGTCCCTTCATCATAAGGGAAGGGAATCGAATGGAATTGCTCATGCATTGGCTCGTTTTGCATGGAATCTAAAAGATATTAGTATTTGGTGGGACTCAATTCCAGATTTTATTTTTCAAGATTGATTCAAATTTGTAATGTTTGAGTTTGATGAATAAAGAATACATCTTCTTATGAAAAAAAAGAAAAAAAGAAGAAAAGAACAGAGCAAATATAAATACACATCTGGAATGGCGAACGGTTTTCTCATTTCCTAACAGATAACAAGTTTTTCCTCGTTAACAATGGGTATTTGCATAGGTTTAATAGTCGTTGCAAATGAACTTCACCAGTCCGATACTCTTTCTCTTCTCTGGGAGTTTTCTACCGCCTCGTCCCCCGCTTGTCGCCGCCTCGCACTCGTCCCACTCGCTCTGTCTAGCTGATAAGTCACTGCCCCACCGTCGCGCAGCCGATGTCTAGTAAGCTCTCTCCCTCTCGCCGTTCGTTTCTCTAGCTCACCCTCTCTCGATTTCATTTTTAATGCTTTAAAACTTAAATCTCTTGTGGTGACCGTTGAGATTTGAAGTTTCATTTTACATATGGTTGAGATTCTGTGTTTGAAATTTTTGATGGTTAAAAATTAGGATTTATGGGTTCTGTTACAAGAAGAGGATTGGAGGTGAGTCGACTAGATTTTTCTTAAAAAGGGCGAGAGAGATAGGGTAGATTGAAGACTTTTTCAAAAGGGCCAAGCTTTTTGCAAGCTCTTGGATACCTCCTTCGGCAATGTCGAGATGCGGGTACACACACTCCCTCCCTCTTTCTTCCTTTTCTCTTTTTCATTTTGATTTCAATTTGCTTTTGTGATTCAGACATGAGGATCTTACCAACTGGGGTGTGTACATGAGGATCTTGCGGACTGTAAGTGTTTGTACAGAAGAATCACTTGGCATATTGTCCTTTTCATTGTATATATGGATTACTTTTGGGACATGAAGATCTTGCGGACTGTAAGTGTTTGTACAGAAGAATCACTTGGCATATTTTCCTTTTCATTGTATATATGGATTACTTTTGGGATAACAAAATTTTAATCCTGCTTCAATTCTATGTCAAGAAGTGGATCGCTAGGGTAAAATGCATCCTTCACATTACCATTAGAATAAAAGTTGGTTCCCTGATTGTTAGTATGTGTCACCTACCGACACAAGTGAATAATGCACATGGACTAACACTCACAAAAACAACACAAAAAGCACATGCAAAGTGCCAAGATTTTGGAGAGTTGAAAATTATACTATACTTTGGGCTTCTACTTAGTGTTTGCCTGAACTTTTATCCCCTGCCCAGGCATTTTTTTGT
This sequence comes from Carya cathayensis, assembly GCA_011037825.1. Classification (NCBI taxonomy): domain Eukaryota; kingdom Viridiplantae; phylum Streptophyta; class Magnoliopsida; order Fagales; family Juglandaceae; genus Carya; species Carya cathayensis. The sequence continues at coordinate 10,223 of QGSO01000805.1, read as the reverse complement.
TTCCTAGTATTATAGTCTGAGAAGCTCCACTATACATGCAGATGGAATGGTTCCAATTAACCACAAATCTAGGGTGATTTAGTGACTGCCAGATCTGGGCTTGCTGGAATAAACTTTGATGAAAACTGGTATATAGTTGGTGATGGAGATAATAAAAGTGGTATGTAGAATTATATGCTTATTAAATATATACTGTTTGTGCCTGCAGTTTCTTTTTAGCGTTAGCATATTTAAGGATGCGTGACTAGATGTTTTTGTAGGTTGCCCCAAGACTTTAGTGTTAAATATGTCTAAGCTAGTTTGGTCTGCATTGACAAGATATTGGATATGCCTTGTTGAAGGGTTGCTTTAACTATTTTTCTTATATTTTTGACAATGGTCTTTTAACCCAAAAATGAACAAATAGTAAAAGGGTGAGCCCTGGATTCAATCCTATGCAGGAGTGTGAGTAACATTTACTAGTTAGAAAAATTAATTCTTGGGCATGCTGTAAAGATTCTAATTTATGTTCTTTTTTGTAATTGAGTTTGGGTATGCTGTAAAGATTCTAATTTCTTTCAATCTAGTGTTGCAATGGAGGAGTTTTTCTATGTAAAATTTGAAATGCTGGGGTGATAGGTAATGCAGCTTTGGTTAAAGTATCAGAGAAAATGTCTTGGCTAACTTAGAAAACTTGCTAATTGGGAGTATTATGCATATGCCTTAAATGTATTTATTAATATTTATATTTGATATGAGTTATAGTTGATTAGTTAATTAAATCTTTTAAAATGAAGATTAAATTTTGCCATGTTGTCTGTGTTTGTTCATGCTGGAACTGTTTGCAGGAAACACAAGGTTCAAGAGATAGAAGAAAAGAATCGGCCAGGTAGAAATGATAAATGGAAAAGAAAGGGTAGGCAGTCACGTAAGTACATAGTAGAGAGAGGGCACTGAAGTATCTTCACCATTTTTTATCAAAATTTTCTCATCTGTGTATTTGAGTTGGTCTCTATCTCAATAGCTCCAAACTCTGAGTTGGCAGAACTTGTTGGTTAAGTTACACAACTTATCCAAAATATGTATTTCCATGTACTTCGAGAACTCATAAATATGTTCAAGAATTTCTTGGATCTGGAATTTGGGATTGAATATATGGATTTTGATTCACCATGTACTCTGATAAATCTACATTTTCTGATTATTCATTGTCAATTAGCCTCTTAATTATTAAAAGCTTGGAGTTTTATGTTCAGTTCTCTTGGCTGCAAATAGTATTCAATTATCATATGATTCTAGGAGTGTGTTGACTCTACAGCTGAAGCTTTTAGAAAAAAGAATGCATGATTGCCTTACAGTATGTAAAAGTAATTTCTGGCCAGCAACGATTAATTGCGGCAACATTATCCTTAGGAAAAGATTATTTTTGATATTTTGTTGCCTTCATTTTTTACCATATGGCAGGTTATTTGGGACGAACTCAATGGTCAGATAAAGCTGATTGATTGTGGCCACTGGATGAATGGCTGGAAAAAGCGGCGATTAGGACTAAAATTAAGGTGCCAACCAGTGACAATAACAAATGGCCACAATTGGCTGATTGTGGCCATTTTATACACTATTTCCGGCCAAAATGGATGCAAGAAAAACCCACATTTGTTGTAGTTAATTGATTAACGTACGTGTTTTCATACTTGCAAACGAAACTTATTTGCAATGGACCAAACTTTGTAGCAAACAACAAGTTTTCTCGACAAATACTTAAATCCATTCAAGTAAGTGGTATTCCCATCCTAACTGGCCTGGCTACGGGAATCCGTTTGGTGCACTCTGGGCCTCTTTTAATGACTAGTAGCCAGTAACACGTGTTTTCATTTGGACTGAACACTATACTAGGATATGTTCGGTTCCATCTGAACAATAGCTCGTCGTCATTATTTTTCAGTGACACCATACGTTCACAAATAATGTTGAAAGAAATTATTTTTTGTAACATTTCTTACTCTTCTATAATGACAGTAAATCACCGCAAAAGGTCATAATAAAAATTAAAAAAGTTTTCCATTCTTCCTTCTTGTCCTCCTTATTCCTTAACCCTTTTATATTTCCCTCTTCCCTTTTCCCCCCTTTGTATTTCTAGTTCCTATCTCTCAACTTCTCTCTCTCCAATTGTAGACTCTCTCTCTCAACTTCTCTCTCTCCCAAATATTCTCCTCACCCACGGCAACAACCACAACAATCCAGCAACCAACCGCGGGCGTAGCAACCCATGGCAGCAAGGCTGCCACAAGCTCCACACCGAAGCCCAGCCCTGTCGTACACATTTCTACCAAGAAACCCAAGAAATGCTGGCAAGAACCAGTCACCAATGGAAGCTTAGCCTAGCAGCCACTGCAAGTGCCTTGGTGCGCCACCTAGTGGACCACCTACTCAAGTGGTAGAACACAACCAACAATCGTTGTCCACACGGAACACCCCAACCACGCCTCTCTACTTCTCCCACCTCTCAATCGGCACCCACCATCAACCCCTAGCCACAGTGAGCAAGCACACACAAAATCTCACTCCATATCTCTATTTCTTCTTTCCCATCTTGAAATCTCTCCCTCCCGATCTCTTCTCCCTCTCCCTTAGGATTTCCTCTGCCAGCCATTGCAACTGCTCATGTAGCCCATGCTAACAGCACCTCAACCACCATAGGCGCCATGAGCAACAGTAGAAAGAAGGAAGCAGTGGCAGAAACCCTTCATGATCTTCACCTCCTCCATGGCCTAGCCCCCAAATTTGTGGTATACCCTCACCCCTTTATCTGAAGAAATATTATGTCTATGTGATTGAATGGTGTTGTGTTTGAATATATGGACAAACTTTATGTATATATTGAATGTGTTGATTGTGATAAACTGAGAAGAAGTGAAGTATGGTTGTACTATGGTTGTATGTCGTGTGAAGTGATTGGATGATTATATAGTTTGTCTAGTGACGGAATGCCATGTGAAGTGTTGGGATGAGCTATGTGGTTTTGACATGCTTTGTAAAGTGTTGTTCATTTCGTTGTCTCAGTGTTTTGATGGTTGTGTAAAAATAGATCATTGGCTTTAAACATATAGAATCATTTCAGTGTTATTTAGGTGTTTTTAGTCATGGACATATTTTATATATTGAATGTGTTGGTTTCAATAAACTATGAAAAGTGACGTGCTGGTTGGGATTGAAATGGAGTTGTAAGTGAAACTTGGAAAAACATAAAGATTGTGAAGTATGGGATTGGGTTTATCTATTCTATGCAGAGTTAATTGAACTATGGATTGGGTATGTGTGTTTGTATGCATTTTTAAAAGGCTTATTGATTGAGTATAGTATTTCTGAAGGTTAGGATATTATGGAGCCGTGTGATTGTGTTGGTTTCTTGCATACAGAGTTTAAATGGATAATAGATTTAATATATATATATATATGTGTGCGCGTGCGCGCGTGCATATTAATTGAAAAGAATATCGTTGAAGATGATCCAAGAAACCCAGTTGTAATTTTATATTTTCTCCTCTTTTTCTTTTACTGATTATGATCAAGGTCTTAATATCTTTATAATGCCTTGTTTAGTTACAGAGATGAAATGAGATGAGAAATATGTTAATAGTAGTGAGATAGTTTTTAAATAGTAGTGAAACGTTTGAGTTAAGATGTTTTATGAAATTTTGGGAAAGGAAAGAAAAAGTTAAATAAACAAATTATAAAGTTAAAATATTATTAAAATATTAATTTTTAATATTATTTTTATTTTGTTATTTGAAAAAGTTGAATTGGTTTTTGTGTTTTTTTTAGAAGTTTGGAAAAATTGTAATTATTTGATAATGATTAGATGAAAAGTTGAAAAACTAAAAATTTAAAATTGAAAAGTATTTGTATTTGAATGTTGAGATGAGATAGGTTTAGACCATATGTGAAAATGGGGTTTAAGGGCTAGTTTGGATAGCAAAATCTCCCTACTCAACCCATCTAATTATCTCAATATCTAAATACCACAAATACAAACATTTTTTAATTTCAAATTTTTAACTTTTTCATCAAATCATTACATAATCATTATAATTTTTCTAAAGTTTTAGATAAAACACATAAAATAATTAAACTTCTTCAAAATCCTAAAATAAAAATTATATTAAAAAAATTATATTCTAATAATAATATTTTAAATTTATAATATTTTTATTCAACTTTTTCTCTCTCATTTCTCAAAACTTCATAAAACATATTAACTCAAATCATTTCACTATTCACAAACAGTTTCAATACCATTCACATATTATCTCATATGAGCTCACCATCCAAATCAATCCTAATGTCTTCATCACTTATTTCTGACATGGATTCTTGTATATTGAATGCTTAGCATCGCATAATTTTTTGTGAAGTTCTCAAGCGAAAATACTAAATTTGAAAACAAAAAGTTCGTGATGTTTATATATTTTTTGGTTTTCTTTTTAAAGTATTAGTCTTTTAAAATAAGTGCAGGTAGTCTCAATTGATGGCATTGTTCACAGTACTCGTGTCCTGAAAATATTGACCGAAAGTATAGCCCATTTGCTCATTATAGCCTAGGCATTTTGACAGAAAGTATGGTCTTGATGACAACACTGTGGTCTTTATTGGTCATGCATTAGCGCTTCACAAAGATGATCGCTACCTCGATGAACCTACACTAGATACCATGAAGACAATAAAGGTGAAAACTGCTTGGGGTTGATAATTAATTCATTTAGTTGACCTGGATTCTTGTACATTGAATGTTTAGCAGTTTTGTGTGGCACTTATATTTTTTTGTCACTCAGTACTTGTGTTATAACATTTTTTTTCGGGTGTATGATTTGTTTTAGCAATGTTATCTATGTGTTTTTGTTTTTAATAGGAAAACTTTCATTAATATTAATACCAAATTACAAATACAAATCTGTCCATGTGTGACGCCCTCAAATTCCGCTTGGAATTGAACGGACATTTGAAGCGTCGAGACATGCAACACAAGGTTACCTGCCCCCGTTCATGACATATAAGATGCAATGTTCCTAACATGCATCTAGCATTATGCAATATTCGCAGCGGATAATCTTTTTCTTTAGCAATACTATGCACCAAACTAAATATATCCCAAATACTTGAAATATAATTCATACATAAAGGCATACTAAAAAGCCGTGATCATCACACTAGTCCAAAATGGTTGTGATCAAAAGAATACTTGAGATACAACTCCAAAAGTACAAGTATTAACCTAAGTTAAATACTATACCATCATCAACATCGCACCGTGGCCTAGTCGACCGTATTCAGTTGGTCAGATTCCAATTCTCCTTTGGGTCCTGTAACAAGATCTACCATTCGGGGGGAATGGTAGTTGGGACTACCACAGTGAGATTTGATTACAAATCTCAGTAAGTTAACATAAAACTCACACACAGGTTAAAAATGCATGCATGGCAGTAAAAGCATAAATGCATAATTATAGTCATACATAAACATAGTATAACTTGACATATAGCATGACTTAACCAGAACTTAAGCGTGAACTGAACTTGACTTAACATGGCATGAACTTAAGCTTAAAACATAACATGAACAAACAACATAACATGAACGTGAAACATAACATGGACTTGAAATATAGCATGAACGTAAACCTGCATAACATAAATAAGAACTTGAAAATAACATAAACTTGAACATAACATGTACGTGAGTATAACATAACATGGACTTGATCTAAAACTTGACTTATCATGTATTTGATCTGAAACTGGACTTAACATAAACTTGGAATCTTATTCAATTGTTTGATTAATAAGTGCGTTAATACGTACTCCACAGTTGTTGTGGCCCACGTATTCAAGTAACATAAAACATAATACGTACTCCACAGTTGTTGTGGCCCCACGTATTCTACATGTCACAATTGCTGTGTCTCATGTAGTGTATGCTCCACAGTTGTTGTGGCCCCATACTTCATGCTCCACAGTTGTTGTGGCCCCATGAATACACATAACATAAAATATAATACGTACTCCACAGTTGTTGTGGCCCCACGTATTCTACATGTCACAATTGCTGTGTCTCATGTAGTGTATGCTCCACAGTTGTTGTGGCCCCATACTTATGTAACATAAAATATAATACGTACTCCACAGTTGTTGTGGCCCCACGCATTATAAGTAACATAAATATAATACGTACTCCACAGTTGTTGTGGCCCCACGCATTATAAGTAACATAAAATATAATACGTACTCCACAGTTGTTGTGGCCCCACGCATTATACGTAACATAAATATAATACGTACTCCACAGTTGTTGTGGCCCCACGCATTATAAGTAACATAAATATAATACGTACTCCACAGTTGTTGTGGCCCCACGCATTATAAGTAACATAAATATAATACGTACTCCACAGTTGTTGTGGCCCCACGCATTATAACGTAACATAAAATATAATACGTACTCCACAGTTGTTGTGGCCCCACGCATTATAAGTAACATAAATATAATACGTACTCCACAGTTGTTGTGGCCCCACGCATTATAAGTAACATAAGATATAATACGTACTCCACAGTTGTTGTGGCCCCACGCATTATAAGTAACATAAGATATAATACGTACTCCACAGTTGTTGTGGCCCCACGCATTATAAGTAACATAAATATAATACGTACTCCACAGTTGTTGTGGCCCCACGCATTATAAGTAACATAAATATAATACGTACTCCACAGTTGTTGTGGCCCCACGCATTATAAGTAACATAAGATATAATACGTACTCCACAGTTGTTGTGGCCCCACGCATTATACGTAACATAAAATATAATACGTACTCCACAGTTGTTGTGGCCCCACGCATTATAAGTAACATAAATATAATACGTACTCCACAGTTGTTGTGGCCCCACGCATTATAAGTAACATAAGATATAATACGTACTCCACAGTTGTTGTGGCCCCACGCATTATAAGTAACATAAGATATAATACGTACTCCACAGTTGTTGTGGCCCCACGCATTATAAGTAACATAAATATAATACGTACTCCACAGTTGTTGTGGCCCCACGCATTATAAGTAACATAAGATATAATACGTACTCCACAGTTGTTGTGGCCCCACGCATTATAAGTAACATAAATATAATACGTACTCCACAGTTGTTGTGGCCCCACGCATTATAAGTAACATAAAATATAATACGTACTCCACAGTTGTTGTGGCCCCACGCATTATAAGTAACATAAATATAATACGTACTCCACAGTTGTTGTGGCCCCACGCATTATAAGTAACATAAATATAATACGTACTCCACAGTTGTTGTGGCCCCACGCATTATACGTAACATAAAATATAATACGTACTCCACAGTTGTTGTGGCCCCACGCATTATAAGTAACATAAATATAATACGTACTCCACAGTTGTTGTGGCCCCACGCATTATAAGTAACATAAATATAATACGTACTCCACAGTTGTTGTGGCCCCACGCATTATAAGTAACATAAAATATAATACGTACTCCACAGTTGTTGTGGCCCCACGCATTATAAGTAACATAAGATATAATACGTACTCCACAGTTGTTGTGGCCCCACGCATTATACGTAACATAAATATAATACGTACTCCACAGTTGTTGTGGCCCCACGCATTATAAGTAACATAAGATATAATACGTACTCCACAGTTGTTGTGGCCCCACGCATTATAAGTAACATAAATATAATACGTACTCCACAGTTGTTGTGGCCCCACGCATTATAAGTAACATAAGATATAATACGTACTCCACAGTTGTTGTGGCCCCACGCATTATAAGTAACATAAATATAATACGTACTCCACAGTTGTTGTGGCCCCACGCATTATAAGTAACATAAGATATAATACGTACTCCACAGTTGTTGTGGCCCCACGCATTATAAGTAACATAAAATATAATACGTACTCCACAGTTGTTGTGGCCCCACGCATTATAAGTAACATAAAATATAATACGTACTCCACAGTTGTTGTGGCCCCACGCATTATAAGTAACATAAGATATAATACGTACTCCACAGTTGTTGTGGCCCCACGCATTATAAGTAACATAAAATATAATACGTACTCCACAGTTGTTGTGGCCCCACGTATTATAAGTAACATAACATGTCTTATCTTTCTTAATGCATGAGATATTATTTAATATCATGTACTTTTCTAACATGGCGTATACTTGTAAATGGCACAATATGATTTAATCATAAACATTTCATGGCATACATGTATCATATGGCATACTTAACATGGCATACTTATAACATACAACATTGTATGACAGAAAAGATTGTGTAATAGATAAATATTCATGAGAGATTAAATCATACGTAACAGATAAACATGTAATGACATAGCATGACATGGCATATACGATAACATACATACATAAATTGTAGTTCCCTTACCCATCACACATACACAATAAACTGATAGTAAGTTAGAGGCTAACTTACCTCGATCGTCGCGTTCTATGAGAATAGAGCGCGAAACACGAGGAACTGCACAACAGCTGGAAGAGGAACACTCAAGTCCTTAAGATTTTCAATTCTGAACTCAATTGCCATATTGTGAGCACTTGCAACACTACGGGCAACGTGAGGTTTCACTATACTCGAAAGAGATAATTTGACTTCAGAAAACCTTTGCACTAAAACAAGTTCATTAAAATTATCAATAATAACCAACAAACAATTCCTTTCTCAATCCATATACTCTTAGCCATAGTCAACCACAAGATGACACCAGTCACCCCAGACTATAATCCATAACACCACTGCTTCGGGACACTGTCATACAGTTTCCCAACACTACACCATACGCTCCACACTTCTCTGCTACGCCATCCAACCCTTCGTGACACGCCATCCGGTGTATCACGACTTAGTACAGAGTACACTCACGTGAACTCTCTTCCATTCACACTACAAAACCCATCACTGCGATACACGTCTCACGGTGCATCGCTACGCGACACGGAGTACGCGCTACGCGTACTTCCTTCGCTACAACACTCATCAACACGATGCACATCACACGATGCATCGCCATACCACACGGAGTACACTACATGCGTACTCCCTTCCTTCTACGACCCACATCACTACAGCGCACGTCGCGCGGCGCGTCGCTGCATTACACAGAATACGCTACACGCGTATTCTCTTCACACAACCCGCCGTATCACATCTACGGCATCCATCTCACGCCTATACTTCACAGCACAGTCCACAAAACTACAAAATCAAGCCTAACACTTCACAACCACACTTCGTTTCACAACTACGCAGCGAACTCCACAAACACTAACTACACAGTCTACAGCCAACCAAATCAACTATGTTAAACATAAATAACTAAAGATAGAGGGTTAAGACGAGAGAGATGTGATTGCTGTCGGGAAAGAATCCAAAACTGATAATTTTAGCGGGCTGTTACATCCTCCCCTCCTAAAAAGAAGATTTCGTCCTCGAAATCGACGCAAGTACAAACGTAAAACACGCTTAAAACACTGTAGATAGTTTGAAAAAAAAGAACCGTCCGTCACCCGACAAGTGCTGCAAAGTCTAGGGGCCTACTCTATGAATTTAATACAGCTGGCGATTTGAACAAACGCCTGATGTTGATAACAACCGTGATTGAAGGCTTTGAGTTTCTATAAAGAAACAGGATCATCTTCATCCATCGGAAAGAAAAACATCGCTTCTTGACCTGTGTTTTGTTTTTCCATAACAAAATAATGGCTGGGCAAAACTCTTCCACTAATGTTCCAGACTTGAATCAGGAACCCTTGACGCATCAACCATCAATCTTTTCTCCTGAGGTCGTCAATACTACGATAGGAGCAGCGAACTGTTCTTCTAGTAGGACTGATTCTGAGATTATTACAGAATCATGGAAGCTCAGTAGTCAATATGCTGCCTCTGTTACGATCATGTCTCGGAGGTTACTGGCGAGGGTAAGTGAGATTGATCATCTTAACATCCAAATATCTGAGTTACAACAGAAGCTTGCTAATAAGGATAGAGAAAATAAAAGGCTACAGCAAGAAAACCAAGAGTTGAAGAAATTTGCAGATTGGTATGCTCATGATCTGCAACCACGAATAGAAGAGCTGGAACGAGAAAGGATTCAGATACAGGGTCAACATCGGCAGAT